>NW_006495273.1:10988893-11016805 GCF_000471905.2 Amborella trichopoda | reverse complement strand
ATTGTTATCATCATCATCCGAGCCTTATCCCAATTATTTGGGGTCGGCTACACAATCTTGTTCTGCCATTCTACCCTTAGGAAGACTATAAGTTACTACATCTTTTCTCACTACTTCCATCCATGTCCTTTTGGGCCTTTTCATTTCCTTGTTAGAGCCTTCCACTTGAACCAAAATGTAACTCCTAACCGGTGCTATACACACACATACACATGTATATAAAACACAACAGATTCGTAGAACACATGGCAAACAAGAAATAAAATTGGTGGTTTAGATGCTCAGCTTTGGACATATTATTTACAAATTAATAACCTTATAGATAAAACTAATATGGACTATATTTTATAATATTATTGTATTGAATTTAAGGGAGGGACGATAACATCCGATAAGCAAAAATAATATTTAAATAATATAATAAAGTCAATATCATGATAACTCCAATATGAAAAGAAGTAAAAGACAGAGTCTCTTAATATAATATTATATCCTTGATTCCCAGTACAACATAATAATGTAATATCTATTATATGTATTATTATAATAGCTTGGTGCCAATGTGGCGTATACCATATATCTCTCATGCTTGGTTGATACAAATACATGTTTAACATTTCTCATAATCTTGATTTTGTGTAACAAGGAACTAACAAACCCATTTACTCTCTTGAGCAAATAACAAGAGGGCTAACTTCCTTAGCTCAGCCATCAACCTACAAAAAACATAAATTGTAAAAAGATGATATGTCTTAAACCTGAGGGATGGAGTAAATATACGAAGTAATACTGTGTATCACGTCACAATGCAAACTTCCACTATGCTATTCTGTTTTGCCAAACTTACCTATATGTTTTACTAAAAGACCATATAATCCTTGGAGACTATAAAATTCTTTATTATAATACTAATAAAATGTTTCATTAATTTCATAATTTCTTTGAAAGAAGCATCTCACACAAATTAATTTTGAATTACAATTAAACATTAAATCTACTTTGAAGATTTAATAAATATCCTAATATTTTAGTTATTTTAGATATATGTTATTTCCAAACATTTATTTTAAAAACTGTAAATTTCTTATAAAATAATTTCAAACTGTCAAAATTTTAAAAACTAATTGATACATGACTTTAAAACTATAACTATAAATTAAAATTATAATTGAACAATATCATAATTAATAAACAAGAAAATCATAAATTTTATTCATAAATAAAAATATTGGTTTTTTCATGAAAGGTGTAAATAAGATCACTCACATTTTGATCTAGTTAGTCGACACTTTGGTTATCAAATTAATAGTTTTTCAATCTTAATTAACTATTTCTATAATTATAATATCAACTTATCAATCGAGTTATATGATTTCAGTTTTGAGCACATTTGACACCTAAACTCATGATGCAAGTTGAGCAAGCTGCACAACATAGTACCACTATAACATAATGCATTACAATGCTCTAAGTAGTAGTTTTCTTAAGATTGATACAAAAGACCACATCTTAAACAAAGTTGTAGCATGTAGATTAACTACACAAAGTTATCAAATCCCAAAGTTTTGGGTGACTACATAAAAAAAATGCCACTTTCCTAAAATTTTAGTTATTAAATCTAACAAAATTATAGTACAGAATAAAATTCATATGTGAATAATATCCATAGACAAAGTCAAATTTGAATTGTAAATATTTTTAGTAGTAAAGGAAGTACATAATATTTTTTTTAAAATGTTTATTTTAACTTTTTTTTTCTAATATAGCTAATCTCAATTAATAATAAGTTGTATATCAAATGTTTATCTTAAAAACTATAAATCTCTTATGACAATAATTTCAAATTTTATTAATAAGTAAGTTGAAAATTATATCCATAAATTAAAGTTTATAATTGAGCAATACTATAATTAATAAACCAAATTAAATTTACATCATAAATTTTTATTCATAAATAAAATTATTTTTTAAAAAAAGTAAACGTAAGATTACTCACATTTTCATTTATTTACTTTAGCACTTTGGTACTCAAATAAATAGGTAAGTTCCTATTAACGTTAACTTTGAATATTAATTAACTATTTTATAACTTTATGAGAACAACTACTTATGTCTTCCCCTCCCAAAAAAAAAGTCTACCTCCTCTCTCCATTACTCAATTAGAGCCTATTCCTCTTTCCGTTCCCAGAATTGGGGAAAGCGCTGAAAGTTATGACATTGATATATACGAGTCCAGGGTACCTATGCCTATGAATAACATGAACATAGAGAATGTACATGATGTGAACATCGACAGAGACCATCATGTAATATATAATCAAATTGGGACCAAATTATGAATTTGAGTGCAAAGTAAATATCTTCTGATCATGTAGATGTTTAAGTTTGTATCGTTACACAAATTCAGAGGGCAATACAACATGGTACCACTATAAACATAACTCATTGTATTGCTCTGAGCAGTAGTTTACCTAAGCTCATTACACAAGTTTGCTCTAAGTTGTTTAATGTGTATCAAATAGCTTGGCACCCACTTTCCTTATGAAACTTTGCAGCCACAACTGTCTAATCAACTACTCAATGCACTGTGTTGTGCATTTGATGTTTACAAAGAGTAGTTAGGGGAAATATGAGGTTACATATAGATTTCAGCAACATTTGTAACCTGTGTATTGCCTTGAAGAAGTAATCATAACAAACATGGAGTATTCTGGACTTCAAATCACTATTGCTAAATTTGAAGGTACAAACTATTTGGAGTGGGGTAGATATGTAAGGTTATTCCTTAGGGGTAGAAAACAATAGGGTGATATTGATGGTCGCATAGTGAAACCAAATGCAAAGAAGACATCTTATGCAGATTGGGGAGCTAATGAAATGATTGTTATAAACTAGAGTTTAAGTTCTATGCAACCAAACTTCAGCAGCACATTTATGAATTGCAATACATCATAAAAGTCACGGGACACAGTGGTTAAAGCCTACTTACAAAAGAAGAATATTGGAAAAATCTTTGAGTTCAAGCAGAAAATCATACAATTTCAAAACAAATAAGTTTTATCAGTTGGAGACTATTATGCTGCCCTACATGGCTTCTGGGATTAACTGCATCACTATTAGCCCATAAGTCGCTCTCATTTAGCAAAGCATAGATAAAGGGTAGAACAAAAGAAGACATTTAATCTTTTATGGGCCTTAATCCTGGACATGAAGCTATCAGATCTAATGTTTTGGTGGCGAAACTCCATCATCACTTGGTAAAATATTTTCTCTTCTCTGTCGTGACAAAACTCATGGGATAGTTATGGGCCGTCTATTAGTGAATCTGAAATATTTTCCCTAGTTTCAAACTTTTTCAATTGTAGTGGTGGTGGCCGTAGTGGTTGCCGAGGTGGAGGCTATAACGGTGGTCACAAATGACTCACATAGAATGGAAAGGACATGCTGAAATGTATCCATTGTGGAAAAGCCCGACATACAAAGGAAACGTGTTGGGATCTCACTGGACGCCCTAAGCGCAACACAACTCGGGCTTATGTAGCTACAACTAGTGACGGGACTACTCATAATTGTTGGTCTTTTTGGTTTGAAAAATACTTGTGTGTATTTCAAAACAACAATATGGTTTTGTGGGTTTTTCCTAAGCTATTTTTGTAGAGAGAGAAAGCAATGGGTTTGAGTCCGACATTGAAGAGGAGAGTTAAATGAGCAGTATTTAAGAATAGGCATTCCCATGCCTTATACTCTTAGTACAAGGTGAGAGAGATGGTGCATGTGTAGAGCACGCTAAGCGTGCGACGCGCATGCACATGCGCGAGGGCGAGGGCGAGGGCGTGGGTGTGGGCGTGAGCGTGGGCATGGGCGTGGGCGCAAAGGCTCTTGATGGCGCACTTTGCACTTCGCATCAATGCGAAAGGCACCCCTTGCCCGAGCACTTGTACAGGTCAGGCTCAAAGCTCGATATCTTTTTGTGAGCCCAACTCGGGTGGGATATCCAACGGTCATCTAGCCGTTGATGAAATGGAGGCTTGTAATTGCAGTTTTAAAGAGATGCATGTAACTTGTAGCTGTTGGTGGTGCATGTAACTATCACTACACTAAATGAGCAAAGTGCGTGTAACTTGTAGCTGTTGGTGGTGCATGTAACCACCACTACACTTAATGGGCAGCCTCTTGATGCTCTATAATAAGGGCCCTCCTACTCATACGAGTTAGATACTTAGAACATATTTTTGAACCTCTCAACAACACACTTTTCTCTGCAAATCCAGGGAGCAAACCAGTGGGCTAACCTCTCTCTCTACTCGATTGTCTATTTGTCTCTCTAAAACATCAAGATTCTGGTGTCAATGTGTGGGTTCCAAGCTCGGGTGCATAGAGCCTTGGAACATCAAAAGAGACCTCTCTATTTTCTTGTATCTCAAGGACAAATTGCCCTTCTTATGTGCATCAAATACAATTTCGAAGAGGGGCAAATATCGTATTGAGATAGCGCTCCTGCGTGCCAGAAAACAAGAAGGCTTACAGCTTCGATTTTCTGATTTTGGACTACCTTTTTGCCTTTTCACCCACCAATTTTCTAACAATTTAAGACGATATTATGGGTAAAAAAAAAGAGACTGCCATGACTTCTTTGAAAGTCATGAACCATGATTTCACGAGACTCGAGCGCTTCAACGGGCTGAATTTCAAGAGATGGTAACAGAAGGTCTTCTTCTTGCTTATTGCACTCAAGTTAGCATACATAGTCACCGAGTCTATGCCTGCACTGCTGCCTCCATTTGATGACCACTGAGGAGAAACTCATGCCTACAAAAGAAAAATGGAGGATGACTATATTTGACAAGGTCATATCCTCAATGCTTTGGCGGATACTATATATGACATGTATGCATCAGTGGCCACGGCGAGTGAACTATGGAAGCTTCTTGAAACCAAATAACTCACAGAAGAATCTAGTAACAAAAGGTTTCTCATTGCTAATTTTCTAGATTTTAAATTCATAGAACACAAGCCAATTTTTTCTCAAGTATAGGAGTTAGTCAATGCACTTAAAGATTTTGGAATTTCTTTAGATGAATTTTTTCTAGTAGGCTCTATAATTCACAAACTACCCCCATTTTGGAAAGAGTATCAAAAGAAAATGAAACATAAGAAAGTGGACCTTGACTTGGTTCGACTTCAAAGATCTCTTCAAATTGAAGAAGAGAATAGACTTTGGGAGAAGAAAGATGAAACTATGAATTTTCATACTAAGGCAAACCTTGTTGAGCAAAAATCAAGTGCTCCATATAACAAAGAAGCCTTTCTTTCTTAAGGTCAATAATGAAAATTATAAGGGCCAGAAGTTTAATGCCAAAAAAAATAAAAGGAAAGCTTATTATTATGCATATGGAAAACTGAGACACTATCAAGAGAGTGTCAAGGGCCTAGAGACCAAGTGAACTTGACCACTAATGAAAATTTTGTAACAATGGTCACGGAAGTAAACATGATCGATAAAAATAATGGATAGTGGGTCGATATCGGCGCTACCATTCATGTGTCTGCCAATCGAGACATGTTTAAGACCTTTGAACCAGTGGGTAATGGTAATTAGGCTCAACTTAGAACCCAAGCTATGGAAAAAATGCTTGGAAAGGATATGGTGGAACTAAAATTTAGTTCATGCAAGGTTTTTACCTTGGAAAATGTTTATTACGTGCCGGATATGAGAACGATGTATCTTGAACAAGAAGGGCTTTAAATTAGTCATTGGGTCTGATAAACTCCTTTTGACTAAAATGGTGTATTTGTTGGCAAGGGTTACTCTTGTGATGGGATGTTTAAATTTACCTTAATTAATGGAATAAAAAAGTCTTCGCGTATACGGACTGCTTGTAATGTGTGGCATGGTAGATTAGGACATGTTAATTATTCTTTTATTAAATCTTTTGTTAAGTTGGGATTGATTTCTAATTGTGATGATTTATCTAAAGAAAAATGTGAAGTATATACACAAGCTAAAATAACTAGAAAACTATTTCCTTCAATAGAAAGAAATAGTGAATTTTTAGTACTTATACATAATGATATATGTGATTTAAATAATATTCCAACTAAAGGTGGTAAAAGATATTTCATTACATTTATTGATGATTTTTCGAGATAAGCTAATGTTTATTTTACATCAGTAAGTGAAGCTTTAGCATCTCAGGATGCAATTTTTTGGAGAGAAGCTATAAATAGTGAAATGGATTTCATAATGGCAAATAAAACTTGGAAATTAGTAGATCTCTCACTTAGTTCTAAACCCATAGGTTGTAAATGGATATTTAAAAGAAAAAGGAATTTTGATGGTTCTATTAATAAATTTAAAGCAAGATTAGTTGTTAAAGGATTTAAACAAAAAGAAAGCATTGATTATTTTGATACATATGCACTTGTGGCAAGAATTGCTACTATTAGATTGCTCTTACTAATAACCTCTACCAACCATCTTGTCATACATCAAATGGATGCCAAAAATGTTTTCTTAAGTGATGACTTTATGAAGAAATATATATGGAACAACCCGAAGGGTTTGTGATGCCAGGTCAAGAGAATAAAGTTCGAAAATTAGTTAAGTCTCTTTATGGACTTAAACAAGCACCTAAACAATGGCATAAGAAATTTGATAATGTGTTGATGTCAAATGGTTTTAAAAGAAATGAGACTGATAGATGTGTATATAGTACGCAGTTAAATCCTTTGCGTCATAATTTCTCTATATGTAGATGACATGCTTATCTTTGGCACTAATCTAGAAGTTGTGGAGGAAACTAAAAGATTGCTCGCATCTAACATCGATATAAAGGACTTAGGAGAGGCTGATGTGATACTTGGTATCAAAATAGTGAGAAAAGAAAATAAAATAATTTGAACTCAATCTCTCTACTTTGACAAAATGCTTAAAAAGTTTGAGCATACTAATAGTAAGCCCAGTCTCTACCCCTATAGATTCTCATATTAAGTTAAAAAAAATGAAGGGGAGATGTATATCTCAAATTAAATAAGCGAGGGTAATTGATAGTTTAATGTATACAATGACTTGCACGAGGCCTGATATTGCATATGCGGTGGGCAAACTTAGTAGATATACAAGTGGCTAGGTAAAGAGCATTGGGATGCTATATCTTGAGTACTAAGATACTATCAATTATGGCATAAAATATGTGGGTTATCTCGACGTGTTGGAAGGGTATAGTGATGAGAATTGGAACATAGAAATCCAATATTCACTATCGACATTCGGATGGATATTTACACTTAGTGGGTGGTGGGATATCATGGGGGTCAAATAAACAAATGTGTATTTTGCACTCTACTATGAAGTCCGAAACTATTGCTTTAGACAATGCCAGTAAAGAGACAGAATAGCTAAAAAATCTATCATATGGCATTCCCATATGACCAAAACCAATAGATGCGACCACAATATATTGTGATAATCAAGCTACTATAGCAAGAGCTTGTAATGATGTATATAGTGGAAAATCTACACATATTGCGATAAGGCATAACTCGATTAAAATGTTAATTGGAGATGGAGTAATTAGTGTGGAATATGTAAGATCAAAGGAAAATTTGGTCGATCCTTTAACAAAAGGCCTTGCAAGAGATGACATTAGTAAGATTTCAAAACGAATGGGGCTAGAGTCCATTGAATAATCATATACAGCTGGAACCCAACCTAGTCTTTTGTAACCTCAAAATTCTAAGTACAATGTAGTAAAACAAACTGTACGTATGATTAGTTTGGTCACTAGACGACAAAATTTGGTAAGCACCCATTCTTAGAAAATCCATACGATGGATAAGTCTCGTAATGACCTGAATGCTAGTAGGATGAGTTATATTCTCAATGTTGTCCATTGACTATCTATATATAAGTCTGAGTATTTTAAATATAGGGACACTCTTAATAGACACACCTATTTAAGCGTGGAAGTGAGGCCGCTTCCTATGAGATGGGACTCATCTCTAGAGCACTTATAAAATCGGGATATAAGCACAAGGCCCAAAATGTACTGCAGCTAAAAGAGACACCAGAGTTAAATATTGTTTGTGAATTATACTACCAGTCTGTTAGATAAGCAAGCTGGTTCAAAGCTAAATGCTACCACAGTACTTGATGGACTGTGTACACTCTAAGGGGTAGTTTGGGTACCTGAAAATATATTGTCTGGGAAATATCTTACTAACGTAATATATTGCTTACAAATGGATTGTTACTGTTTGGGAAGCATCTAGATGCAACCTAGGAATACTGTTTAACTACGCCTGGAAGAAATCTAGGAAATGCATTACTGACATCTTAGCTAGGAAATACTGAGTTAATTTTACTCATAGTAATGTGGGTTGGCTGTCGTGGCTTTCAATTATAAAATTCTAAAAAGAATAAAAACAAATCTAGAAAACTAACGTTCATAAAAATAATTGTGAATTCATTTTTATCTACAAGGCATTCACTAATAATAAGCATCCTTATGAATTATCTATTCAAGCATTACGAAACCATGTAATGTGGGCATTACCCATGTCGACAATACACGTGACAGTACCACAAAGGAGACTACCTATGATGAGTGCCACAGACTTACCAAATTCCCCTTTTCTCCATTTTGGCTTTATTTGTTAAGACAAGAAAACCCCCACAAAGTTCTAAATGTGTTCAGAATAAATTATAAATGTTGAATAAATGGCCTTTTTTTTTTCGTGTCCCTTTCAATTGCTTTGACATTATTTACATAGACAAGTCTCTGCAACCATAGTGCCAAGTTACACCTACTATGCTTGTAGTTGTGAGTTGTAACCACCCTGCCTACTTCAACGTTTTAACATAAATGACAAAATAAACCATAGCAGAGGCATAGCTTTCTAGTTCACAACAATCCTCCCTCTAAGCATACCTCTCCAATTAAAAAGAGAAGAAAAACTATAACATAAAATTAAACTGTGGACCTAAACATGTCTATGATTCTAATATGAGATGATTTAGTTCAATGAAAGATTAAAGTCTTGAACTTTTAACTTTTTACATTTTGCCAAAAAATGGATGCTTCCGGTTATTTTGGCTAAGATTAGCCAAGGAGGATCAAGTGGATATGAGGGACACACGGTATGTTCACTATAGAATTTCTCTTGGGTTTAAGAACCAACTACAAAACACGCTCTCTAATTTTATTTTACACACTCCATCAAAGTTGCTTAGATTGTCACTTGTCAGTACAAATGAGCCTTAGATATGGAGAAACACATCTTTGGTGACATTTAAGCGTATGTCCAAAGCGTCAAAATTGATAATGTCCTAGCTGCTGCTAGAGTTCCACCTTGCATCCCATCAAGTATTTTACAGGTATGGCATGAAGCTGGACCAAATAATGCTTAGATGCAGAGACAAAAAACGAAGAATCATACAAGATGTCTACTAGTGATTCATGGTGCCCTTGAAACGTTGAGTATTGCATCTGCTCCTTCATTTAACATCTGTTTCATTAGTATTAATTGTTTTGACCGATACCAATCCTTCTTATCCACATGCTGATTGAACAAGTGGGATATATCTACATAGTACCATGGCCACAGAATTGACAACCCCTATCTTACTAGGAGCTAGCAATGGCCATTATCAGCTTTTAAAATCCCAAATTCATCACAAGAAATACCAGTAAAAAGATGAACCCCTTTTTCCTGAACTGGTACCCAAATGGGTTAAATAGAGAAAGAGAGTCTCCAAGCTAGAGAGAGAGTGTGTATGTGTGTTTTAGAGAGAGAGAACTGGAGTATGAGACCATGAATGGGGTAAAGCTCAAAAAGAGGATCTACTTTAAAGATATAGGTTATGGAAATCCGACTAAGAAATCACCGGAAAATGGAAATCCGGGTAGGTCGAGTCAAAAAACTAGGGTTTTAGGCTAAAATGGGAACCACCAAGGTGCCAATGCTGATCTTACTGGTGTGAAGCCATATTATTGCAGGCACTAGAAGAGAGGCTTTTGGCGAGAGAGAGGTGGAAGATAGCGATGACGTGGACCTCAAACTTATAAGGCGTACTTTATAATTTCTAGCAGGTTCTTTGTTGATATTACAGGTCTTTTTTTGTAATATATTTTTTAGCTATTGGGGTGTGTAATAGATTTCGATTTTGGAGGAAATTTTAGGTAATGTTTCAATTCGTGCCCACAATGGGGGATACTCAAACACGAGAAATGGCATATTTCCTCGTAATCTATTTCCCTATAATAAAAATACAGGTATCCAAACGGCCCCTAAGTGAAGGTTCAAATCGAAAGATATCTTCATGGTATACAAATAAGATGTTTTCTATGTTTTTTCTTGTTATTTTGAAATAATAGAGGAAAATATTAGTATTTTTTGTTTGAAAAATACTTGTGTACTTCAAAACAACAATAGGGTTTTGTGAGTTTTTCCTAAACTGTTTCTATAGAGAAAGAAAGCTGTGGGTTTGAATCCCACATTGAAGAGGAGAGAGTTAAATGAGAAGTATTTAAGATTAGGCATTCCCATGTCTTATACTCTTAGTACAAGGTGAAAGATGGTGTATGTGCAGAGCATGCAAAGCATGCGATGCGTAGGTGCATGTGCATGTGAGTGTGCGTGTGCATGTACGAAGGCGAGGGCATGGGTGCAAGGACGTTTGATGGCGCACTTTGCACTTCACACGCTCACATCAGCGTGAGAGGCACCCCTCGCCCTAGCACATGTACGGGTCGGGCTCGAGGCTCGATATCTTTTTGTGAGCCCAACTCGTGTGGGACATCTAACGGTCATCTAGTCGTTGGTGAAATGGGGGCACATCCAATGATCATCTAACCGTTGATGAAATGGAGGCTTGTAACAACAGCTTTAAAGAGATGCATATAACTTGTAGCAGTTGGTGGTGCATGTAACCACCACTACACTAAATGAGCAACTGCATGTAACTTGTAGTTGTTGGTGGTGCATGTGACCACCACTACACCTAATGGGCAACCTGTTGGTGCTCTATAATAATAGCCCTCCTACTCATACGAGTTAGACACTAGGAGCATATTTTGAGTCTTTCAACAATACACCTTTCTCTGCAATTCCAGGGAGCAAACCTGTGGGCTAACCTCTCTCTCTACTCGATTTTGTCTCTTTCTCTCTTTAAAACATCAAGACTCTAATGTCTAGTGTGTTGGTTCCAAGCTTGGGTACATAGAGCCTTGGAACATCAAAAGACATCTCTGTTTTCCTGTATCCAGAGGACGAATTGCCCTTCTTATGCACACCAAATACAATATCGAAGGGGGCAAATATCGTCTTGAGATAGCGCGCTTGTGTGCCCGAAAACAAGAAGGCTTAAAGCTTCAATTTTCTGATTTTGCACTACCTTTTTGCCGCTTTTCAACCACCAATTTTCCAACAATAATGTATCTCAACAACAAGATGCTATTGGTAATCCACTTCATGATTATATATCTTCTATACCTGAGGATGAACTAGTGGCAATTTCCAAACGAGAGCTTCTCGATCTTAAACAACATGCCTTCAACAATGATGGGCAACAAGCCATGCGAAGATGAGGATTGTCAGGGCCATAGATAACGGCAACCTTCTAGTGAAGTTTATAGGAGGACTGAGAAAGATAGAGGGTGACGGAGAGAGTACCAATAGAGCTAGACAAGACGAAGTGGTTTGATAGATCCTAGATGACCCAGACGCCCCTTGAGGCACCTTGGATCTCGAGGGCAACCCACAAGGCAGGACGTCTACCCCAGACCTTACAAATGTCAAAGACGGTGGGAGAAGGACATTCAATTTCAAAAATGGCCACAACATCTGGGGTGTTCTAGAGGGAGAAGGAAAGGAGGGCCCACTTCTTGTGAGAGTGGCCCAACTATTGGATGTTCCAGATGAAGATCTTCACGGAATAACGGTGGTGGCAGAGGAGCAACTCCTCTGGGGACGTCAACGAGGTGAAAGAGCGCGTCTCTGGGGACATCTTGAGTAGTAGATGAGAGTAGAAGGGGAGGAAGGGGCAGTCCCGAGGGGGGGAGCTACTGTCAGAAGCAATCGAGCGTCGCTAGCCAACTCGAGGGCAAGGAGGAGAGAGAGGTACCTGAGAGGGGGCTGGGACACTCACCTGACCAGCACCGGCACAAAGGAAGTTAGGGAGATCCAAGATCGGTCCATCTTAGCATGGGAGCGAGAGACATGGCCAAAATTTAGCCCCAGGCTCTCTCTCCTTTGGCCAAGTGCTCCTCACTCTCTTCTGGGCAGGGCTTTTACTTTTTTTATTTTTCAAGCTTTTTCTAGGGTGTACAGGTTTTGGCTGAGCCCAAATCAACTTGGTCGAGTTACTTAGCATGGGTCAGGGCCGAATACTTGGCCCAATCGAGTAAAAACATTGGCTAGAAAAAGGAGTTAGAGAAAGAAAAGGCATGGATAAAGAGAGAGAGAGAAAGGGCATGGTTAAGAGAGAGAAAAGGCACAGCTAGAGAGGAGTTATAACGAAAAATGTTTTAGAGAAAGGAAGGGCACAATTAGAGAGAAAAAGAGTTAGAGAAGGGTATGGTTAGATAGAAGAGTTAGAGAGAGAAAGGGCACATTTAGAGACAGAAAGGAAACAATTAGAGAGAGAAATCACATGGTTAGAGAGAGAGAGATAGAGAGAGAGAGAGCATCATTAGAGGGAGAAAGGAGCAAGAGAAAGTTACAGGATAAGTGCACTTCTATGGGTGGATGGAAGCTGCAGTTTAACAAACAATGAAGTGCTACAGTAATCTAGAACTTCTAGCTTCTAGAGCTAAAAGTTCATGTTGTCAAACATGCCCTATATGATCCAAAATGCAATACCACTATCAAACATCTCGGGTCTCACTTATGGGCATGTATTATACATTCAAAGTCATCAATGTTGTCCTTTGAGTTCAAAGCCATGGGTCTTCCAATAAACATCCATATAACGATGCACAGACAGAAATTAAAAAAAAATCTTAAGAATAGTATTACAACAAAGTTCTCTATTTCAGCCAAAGGAAATATGCAACAGTTCGGAAGGAAATGATCAGGATACCCTCTAAGTCTTCATAGATTGCAAAAGTACTATCACCAAATAATTGTATGATACTTTTCTTAATGAGTCATGTCCTTGCATCCTAGTATGCTATGCACAAATCCCAGCCTCAATGAGAAATATGTAACAGGAAATTCATCGGTATGGGAAGCATGCCAAATCCATTGATTTATGTGTAAACAAAGAATATAGTTTGTTTCAACCTTTAAAAAAAAAATTGAACATTCACATCATAAAATAACACGAGCGCATATAATATGCTCCTGTGGGAGTATACTATACACAGAATATTTTGATTCAAATTTTTGGGATCTATCTATCATCAGATGATTATTTTCATGGGAAAAAATTGGACTTTTTAACTTCTTAAACCCGATCTTGCCCTCAAAATATTGGATGGTTCTTTTTCAATCTTGGGAGGCTATTTTTTTTTTTAGGTTGTAGAGGTTAGGTCTTTAAATTTTGGGTTCAAAAAAAGATCTCCGAACATAAGTTTTACCCTGAGGGAGCAAATTCATAGTATGCTCCAGCTGGAGCAGAAAATCTTTCAGCATGACACAATCTTAAGCCTTTCATAAGAATATCCTTGATGCACAAGTATTTAGTTATGCAGCCAGGATTTTTAATATTTTGTATTCTTGTCTTGTATCTTATTTCTAATTGCTCTCAGATCTTACAAATCATGATCCAAAACATGTAAAGTTGACAGAGCAGAACAGTGTAGCAGATGGAGATGGAAACCAAACTGCGAGAACAATGATACCAACAAAGACAAAACCAAACATTCCATAACCATCTTCGGCAATAGTGCACCAATATCTACGGGATTCTATTTTTCCCTTAAGAGAAATGATTTTGATAATATCTTTGGAGCTTGCTTCAATTACACAATAAAAAAGAAGAACTTTGGAGAATGATCAGCATCAAGCGAAGACATAAAGAAATCTACAATGAAAGAAGAAATAAATTATTAAACTATTGCAAATTAATGAAATGTTTCTTTAGTTCTATTAAAACAATTAAGTAATATGTTCACATGCAATTTCATCACTTAAATTTATTTGCTTTCATGATTCCTACAATGATATATTAAAATCTTTATAGTATGATATTCTAAAACCGTTCAGGTTGTATCAAGAGGCTGTGTTGATTTCAACAATGAAATGGAAGCTATTCTAGCCTTCGACATTATTTTGGAAGAGAAACCAAAAACGACGTAAAGAGTGAAGAATTAGGTACTTTCTCAAAAACATTTGATTGAAGGGAATGATAATCTGCAATTGTATCGTCAATAGACCATTTCTCGAGCTTCTGAAATTCAAGTGGTCCAATGCCCCCATTTTTGAAATGCAATTGTTAAATTATGAAACAAGAAATGTTACCAAAATTTTTAAAAGCAAGTGAACAACTCAAAAGCAATGTCACAAAAAATTAAGGATGTTATGTTTAACCCATTAATTCACTTGGGGGTGGGGGAAGGGATGAAGTGTTAACCTTAGAAATATTTTGCCTGAAAGATATGAGAAAAAAAAAACGAAAGTAAAAGAAGTTAATGGACAAGACTGAGCCACCAGTTAGTCATGTCAAATTTAGCTGAACAGGCCAATTAAAGCCAAAATTCACTAATTTTTCTTCTTAATTCACTTCACTCTAAAGGCTGACTCTAATTTGGTTGGCCTCCTTGGCTGAAGCAAATAAGATAACTTGCTCTAAAGTCTCGACAATGCTCAAAAGTGAACCTAGGACTCAGACACACTAAATCATAATCAAAAGGATCAGGAAACATGGCTAAACCCACAGGCAATTTGACACAAAGTCAATCAACTAGAAAGAGATCAGGATTTTGATCATGAACTTGGTAAAACATAGTTTTATGGTCTTGAAACTTGTCAAGGGGACAAGTCTACTTCTGAAGCATTGGTTGTCAGTCACTTCCAATGTGTTGATGCATGATTAGTAACCATTTTTAAAGTTTGTGCTGTTACTTTTCTAAGTTTGATAAGCAACGCATGACATCTGACACACAAAGAACCTAGGCATTCAAAGAAAATGTTGATGCAATGCACTAGCATTAGAAAAGCCACACATTACAAAGTTTTTGATACAAACAGAATGTAGATTACAATGGCACACAAGGATAAAATGGTTTACAATAAAAAGATAGATATCTAACAGTCAACAACTCGGTTATCTAAAATTCTAAATAAATTGTGCATGGAGAACATTGACTAATGAAGAAGTATTTCCATTAAGCTACAAAAACAATACAAAAATTTGATGCTATTGTTTGCTCTGTACCCTGGTTTTTCTGAAGTACTTTGCATACATGGTTCCATTGAATAAATTCAACAATTTCAATAATACCCTAGAAATAACAACCAGTTTGGATTTGTTCATATTTGATAAAAATTCCTATAATATCGAGAAGAACTACATAAAATATTTCAAGATAAAAGATAAATCTGCAGTGATTCACTAAACCTGCTTTCTCATAACCGAGTAACGATATTCAATATATTGCCCAATTGTGCCCACAAATCAAGGAGAATAAATTAAAAAAAAAATTCCATAGCTATTCACTTACCGCTCTCTGTTCTCTCATCACGGCAACTTTAAGCAGGTACCCATTTTTCTTCCTTTTCTAGGGATTTTTTTGGTGCATTTTCTGGTTTCCCTGTTTCAGATGCATGGCCTATTTTCTTCCTTTCTGATCTAGGTTTTAGGGTTTCTATTTCCATTTTTAAGCCTATTTTCTTTTGGTTTCAATACGCCACTTCTAGGAACTAAGATTCGTGATTGTAAAGATTGATTAACTAAGATTCGTGATTGTAAAGATTGATTAAGAAATGAAACTGCTCTGTTGGGTTCACATATCTTGCACCTCACTATTGGTTTTAAGTTTTTGTGTTTTTGTTTTTTAGCTATGTTTCGGTCCTTTATTGGTTTTAGGGTTTTATCCCTATTTTTTTAGCGTATTTTCTTCTTGTTTCCAATCTGTGACTGCTAAGAATTTAGATTTCGTGATTACAGAGTTTGGTTAAGAAAAACAAATGCTTTTATGGATTCATATCTCTTTCATCTCACTATTACTTTTGGGGTTTTTATTTTCTTTATTGTAGGGGCTTGTATGAGACAATGTTCATGGTTTTGTTCTCTTACATTTGGTGTGGTTTGAGCTAAGTTCAGAGATCAATTTTATTTGGTTTAGGAATTAATGGGAATATCATGTAAACCGAGCTAATTTGATTTGGTATTCTAATTCTAATATGTGTCCATATCTATATCATATGAAACACAATTGTCTTGGGGGTTCGACCCTATGTCAACACTCGGAGGATGTTGACTATGTCTCGACACTCATAGACATGCATATGACACCCCTATTAAGTATCTACTATCGTGTCTCTTTCTTTAGGCATGTATCTTGTTTTTAAAGTAACATTTCCTTTTTTATAAACTTATTCTTTTATAGAAGAGTATTTATTTTAAAAATAACAATAGTTTAGAATAAAATAAGTAGTTGAAAATAAAAAATAAAAAATATTTTTATTTGTTAAGTTAGAATTTTCATAAATCATTGTTATTATAAATAACAAATATGATTTATTTCAACTACCATGAAACTTTATAGAGTTCATCTATCCTTAATTAGCTTCTCTCTTTTCAAGACGCGGACCACTGGTTTCTCCCTTTTCAAGCTTGTGAACCATTAGTTTCTACTCCACTTTGTTGTGGACCAGCGCATATTCATCTCACTTCTCCAACTTTTCTCTCTTCCATGCTCGTTGTCCCTTGGACCATGTGAGCTATTTATTGTTTCTATCTTTTTTTATTCATAACTTGTATTGTACCTTGTTATGTATGGGAAAAGTTTATATACTTCCCTTACAACATAGAAGATCTATACTTCTCCTACCATCCAGCCGTCCAATTTTGAACAAGCGAGTCACTCACTGTTTGATCTTAGATTCCACATCTTAAAGCATTTTATTTTTAATTTTTTTTAATACAAATTGTATGAATATGAAATTAGGTACATGTCATCTTCTCATTGGCGCACACCGATAAAAAATATTAAAAATAATTTTTCGATAAAATTTGATGACCAAAATACCCCTTGAAACTTTTAGGGGTATTTTGATCATTTTATTTTATTGGAAATATTTTTTTATATTTTTTGCTAGTGCAAGTTTAATAGAGGATTAGACGTAAATTTGGTGTCAAAATAGTTTATAGAAAAAAAATTAAAAATAAAATAGTGTAGAGACATGACATTGTGATTGGGGCAATCTTAGCCCTCCATTAAGAATGGACGGTTGGATAAGGGGAACTATTATATGTTGTAGGGGAAGCATAGAAAGCTAGCCCGCTATGTATTAGCAATTAACTTTTACTAGTTTTGAGAGCTTGTATTCAGCTGAATGCATTATAACTATTTTCAGTAGCGACACAATAAGAGTACAATATTTTGAAATAATAATTAACTAATAGTTTGTAGCTCTTTTCTACATTGTTACGAGGCAACTTTGGATTAGTCTATAATAAATTTTGATGAATAAAATTCAGATTCACTAAGCAACATATTTTAGACTACTAATTTAATTATTTTTTGATGTTTTACTATTGTTATATAACATGAATTGTTGGATGTATAAATGTAATATGAACTGCACATGGATTTTAAGATATGTATATAGACGTACGTATTTATATAGATGCTTATATATTGTACGGACATATTGTGTCTAGATGTCATTTTTTGGATTCATATTTCTGATACTCATATCTGTCATAAATAGACACCTGTGTCTGTGTCTATGTCTATATAAGATAGTCTATATCTATATACTACATTATTAAGCCACAATTAAATGATAAACACAGAGAAATTAAGAGAGAGATGTAGAGAGCAAGAGAGACGTGGAGAGCACATTTATTGAGATAGCACATGGGGAGGAAATTAAGACAAAATCAAATAGATGAGTAGAAATATCTATCTACTACATTATTAGGTGCAGGTTAAGGGGTGGACAAGTGTCAAAAAAAAAAAAGGTACCCTATGCTTAGAGATAGTGTAGAGCAAATGAATTTAAATAGGTGTTAAGGGTGGTTATTGTGTGAAGAAATCGAGATAACTAGGGTATAAGAAATGTTAAAAAAAAAAAACACAAAGGGTTGCATCTCCTTGCCATGCTAGAGAAACATTATTTCCTCAAATCGTTCAATCTCTTCACCAAACCCCTCAAAAAAAATTTAAAAAAAAAAAAAAAAAATTGTTATCATTTTATGAAAAACACCTGAGAGAGAAGGAGAGAGAAAAATATGTAGAGCGGTAGATAGAAAAATATGTCACGTGAAATAGAGAGGGAGAGAGAAAAATACGTGAGAGACAGAAGGGTAACAAAAAATCTCTCTCCATAAATACTTATTTTTTAAAAGATGCATATTTTACTGAGTTTATGAAATTCAAACTACCAAAAAGACACTTGTAGATGACAACCAATTGAATATGAAAGTTGACATATATGATATAGAGAGAGAAATACATGAGAGATAATGAAAGGAATATGAGATTTAAAAAAGATAAATATAAAAGATATTTTAGAGGAGAAAAAGTAAGAAAGAAAATGAGAAAGAGAGATGACAAAAAATATGTCAGAGAGGGAGAGAGAGAAAAATGCAAGAGAGAGAGAATAGTTTCCTAAAAAGGAAAGAGAGAAGAATGCATGAGAAAGAGATAATGGTTTCCTTAAAAAAGGGAGAGAGAAAAATGCATGAAAGAGAATGGTTTCTTAAAAAATCTCTATCTAGATAGCGACATAGACTCTTTTAAAAATGTGTATCATGCAACTATGAGTTTTTAAGAATGTGCATCATATAACTATGAGTTTTTAAAACCCAACCTCTCCCCTAAAGGTCTGTGTCTTATGAACGATTTTTAAATTTCAAATGCCCCTTAACTACCGCTACCAAACATAGAATATCAACATTGTTTTCTTTCCTTCATTTTATATGTCATCATTTTCTCTACTCTCGTTCATTTTCTTATTATTATCCTCACCAAATCGCTTTTTACACCGTTTCTTTCCCAACATCTCTCTCTTTCTCTACTAATTACAATTTTCATCGTACTCGTCATTCTTTCTCTACTAATTCTACTAATTACACATTTTACATATACTCTTCTTTCTCTACTAATTACAATTCCATTCACACTCTTTGAAAGTCTATCAAACACTCTAAAAGCTTCACATTCTCTGAAAGCATAATGGACACTCTCTGAAAGCGTAACTAATCATGTTGTTGAAAGCCTAATAGACACTCTCTAAAAGCTTCACACTCTCTAAAAACCTATCGGATTTCACTTACTCACTCTTATTCTCTACTAGTCTATCGGTCAGTCTCTAAAAGCTTCACACTCTCTAAAAGTCTAACGGACACTCTTTGAAAGCGTAACGAACCCTATTGTTGAAAGCCTAATAGACACTCTCTAAAAGATTCACATTCTCTTAAAACCTAATGGACACTCTCTCTGAAAGCCTAACGAACACTGTCTAAAAGCGTAACTAAGCGTGTTGACGCTCTCTAAAAGCTTCACTCTCACAAAACCTAATGGACCCTATCTGAAAGCGTAACAAATCCTATTGCTGAAAGTAAAAGGCAAAGTAATAAAAGATAGGCCTTTACCCATCTCTTTTTCTGTCATTATGTCTTATGTTTTTTTTTATTCATTCATTATATATGTAATAGGTAGGTTTCATACTCATTGCAGTTTTTTGTGGCTATTTGAATTGTCTGATGCTTTATTTGTTTATTTTTTAAGTATATATTTCAGCTGTATTAAGTTTGGAAAACCTATAGTCATTATGAAAATAAACATGCAAAAGTAGGCCAGTTGACCCCGGACTCCTGAGGCTTTGAGGCCTCGCCGGTATCAGGACCGGCTGAGTTTATGTCATGCATCCTCTTTGTCTCTCTCTTCAAGTTTTGACCAGCCTTTAGTTGGTTGGATGGATTTCTTGGCAGTGGCTTAAAGCTAGGGTTTTCCTAGGTCTATGTTTAGTCACGTTTTCTCTCTAGGCTCTCTATCTTTCAGTTTTTTTTTTTTGGCCTACACGTCCCACTTTTTTTTTTTTTTTCTACCCATCCCCCCTTCTCAAGAGGTCTCCCTAGTCTCCCACGTCCCACCTCCTTCCCAAAAAGGCACGTCAATTTATTTTTCTTAAAGGCCTAATAGGAATATAGAATGGATAACTACTAAAACCATGGGTGTGAAATAGATAACTACTTAAAACTATGAGATTTCCTAGGTGTGGATCATAGGATGGGGACCATGGATTATGGTGGTCTATGGTTTAGGGTTCTACTGAAATAGCATGGTCCTATGGGTTCAGGAAAATCATGGAATTTGCCAGTTTTTAAAATGGGGTATCTACAGTTGCCCCTCTTTAGTACTCCTTGTCCTTCGAGGGACAAGTGGGTAGCAAAAAAGTAGACACTGCTGACATTTTAATTTTATCCTGATGTTTCGTGATCAGAGGGCACATCAACTATCCATTCAAGACATTGCGCTCCCTGCTCACCCACCTAGGGCATTTTCCTCCTAGGCTTTTCGACGTGAGATGTCGGTGAGTTACACAAGCTTGAAACTCGAGTTGGACTTTCTAGCCATGCCACTTAACTTCAGGGGTTTCATAATTTCAAATTTTTAAATCTAGCATTTTCTTTGATTCCCTTAAGGTTTCCTAAGGTCTTTTATAGGCTTTACTTGTTTTAGGAAAATGTTTGCCTGGTCAATTCTGAAGAGAGAGATAAGGTGGCAACACGGTAATCATCGTGATATTTTAATTTTATTTTGATGTTTCGTGGTTAGAGGGCACACCAACTATCCCTCCAAGACATTGTGCTCCCCGCTCACCCACCAAGGGCATTTTCCTTCTAGGGTTTTTGGCGTGCGATGTCAGTGAGTTACACAAACTTGAAACTCGAATTGGATTTTCTAGTCATGCCACTTAACTTCAGGGGTTTTCACAATTTCAAAATTGTAAACCTGACATTTTCTTTGATTCCCTTAAGGTTTCTTAAAGTCTTTTATAGGCTTTACTTGTTTTAGGAAAATGTTTGCCTGGTCAATTCTAAAGAGAGAGATGAGGTGGCAACACGGTAATCATCTTATACGGGTGTCCAAGCTCCTTAGTTTTTAAAAGTCTTTTTAGAAATTTTGAAAACAAGGGGGGAATTTTGAAATAAAACCCAGAGCTTTTGACATATCCCAATTTTAACAAAGAAATTAAAGTTTTTGAAAATACAAGACATATAATGAAAATTTTGAAATGAAAAATATATTTTGAAAAGCAAATTTTTAACTCTTGCAACCATAGAGCCTCTAAGCAGTTTAACATCATGCAGCGATGGACATGGTAGTTGGCAGTTATACTCATACAATCATGGAAGATTTTTTTTAAAAAAAAAAAAGTTTTGAAATGAAATTTTTAAGGATTTTTTTTTTTTTTAATGTGGGTCTTAACCGCTTGCGACCCCTTTGATGGAGTGTGAGTCTTACAGTTTAACCACTTGTGACCTTTTTGGTGGAGTGTGGGTCTTACAGTTTAACCACTTGTGACCCTTTGGTGGACCCTATATGAGCGTGTCAGGTCCTTACTTGAATCTTCAGGATGATGGATCATCAAGTATTTCTTTATCTTCTAACCTCACTTATTGTATTTCAATTCAATTGAGAGTCCTCTAGAGTTTTCAAGCAAAACATAGTCTTGAAAATACAGAATACTGCCCCTGGGTGTTCAGAATCTCTTTGAATTTTCGATTTTGTTCCTCCACCATTCACCGTTCGAAGTCCAGATGATTGAGGTCCTTAACAATATCCCAGCAGGCTAATGCTCATTGATTTACTTTTGACACCTTTTTTACTCAGGAAAAAAGAAGAGAAGATGTTTAGAGAGAAAAGACTTTGGAGAATAGAAGGAAATGAGAGAACTTCTTCTTTTTCATCGTCCCGGGGGCCCCTTTAGAGTGTTCAGCCCGATAGCCTTTTTTCCAATGCCTGGGTTCCCTTTCAGAATTTAAGCTCAACGGATTTTTTTTTTCTTTTTTCTTTTGTTTTCATCTCCTCAGGGTCCTTTTTCTGGCGTTCAGCTCAGTTGCATTTGTTCCAACGCATGGGGTTCCTTTGGGATTTTCAGCCCAGCGGATTTTATTTTATTTTATTTTTGAAAAAGAATATGATGACAAAGGAAAAGGAGGAGTAGGAAGAAGACGAGTCAATGGTGTTTTTTTTCTTTTCTTTTTTTTTTGGCATTTCACTTTAAGACTATGTAAGAATTTGATCATCTTTACCTTATCCAGGTGGTAGGGAGGTTATAATATCAATCATCATCTAATTTCCCTTGCCCCAGATTGGCATCTAATATTTCTTTGACAATGGTCGTCGAGTTCCCCTTGGACTTAGCCATTGAATTTCCCCACTTGAACCTTGATTTCGGGACTAACAATCACTCATAGTTTTTTAATCCCTCAATCTTTTGTGTGGACGGACAGGCTCATTAGTTATTCTTCGTTAATGGGATAATTTGTGTAACTCATTAGGCGTTAATGTCTTTTGAAGTTTGAGGCGTGAATGCCCCATTTGGTTTCTTGCAAGGGGTAATCACTCACCCAACTCCCTTTCGATTATCTCTTTCATTCCAGAATTTGTGCTTCTTTTCAGGAGTTAATTCTGTAGTAGCTTAGTGCTTAAGCTCGGGTGAGACTATCGCATAAGAAGAGTGACTAAGTTAACAATGGATGACCCTATGGCACGTTGGGAGTTAACAAATTGGGGCTCAATCTCATTATTGCCCCTGCTACGCTATCTTCATGAGAGGAGACTTCCCCTATTGGGTAGTTTGATGGGGTTGCCCCTGCAGGGATTCTTGTTCCATTAGGAACTTGTTCTTCATGAGATGAGCTTTCTTCATATGTGGGTGCCCCGGTTACTGGAGTTGTGCTCTTGCCCCAGCTAAGCTCTAGAAATCTCTCCTCTTGAGTAGGTGATCCAATTTGGTCCTCAACTTTTAATTCCTCGTCCTAGATGGATGGATCATCTAGGAAGTCTTGTGAAGACGGCCCATGTGAGCCTCTTAGAATTTTCAGAAGGTCGACTTCTTTTGATATTTGAGGCAATAGGTCTCCTTTAAGAATTTGCTCATCCACCTCCTCTTGAGTTATTGTCCTGGAATTAATATTATCTTATCACCATGAGTTTGGGAATCCACAACTTCATAATCTTGGTTGAGATTATGCTCGAGTTCATCTTGCTCTTGCGAGTTCGATTCATTGTCACACATGTGTGAATCATTTATTGTTTTAATTTGGAAGTACGGATTGAAGGGATCATCTACCCCAGTTTGATTCTCGATGATAGGGACTTCTTGCACCACTTTTGAGATTGTATCTTGGAGTTGAATTACACCCTTTCTTTTGTCTTCTCTTGGGTTATGGGCTTGGAGCTAAGGTTATCCTCATTACTTCAATCTTGAAGATCCTTAGTCGTTAACTCTTTGGTGAGCTTATGCTCGTTTTGTTCTTCATCTACGAAACTTTCTAGTTGATTTCTTCTTGTGCTCCAAGGCTATTGTGGATGTTTTTTGGATTTGGGTGCAGTTTGTGATCCTTCTGAGTTAATCAGATTGACATTATAATTGTTTGCCAAAACATTTAGAGTTTCTATTTTTTCTTTGCCATCAACATCTTTCTTTCTGACACTTATCGTTCCGTTATCAATGAGGTCCTGAACTCTATGCCTAAAAGCTCGTCATTCTTCAGTGTTGTGAGCATAATTTCGATGCCAATCACACAATCGATATGTATCTTCCCTATGGAAGGGAAGAATCTTGGTTACTGCAAGTAATTCTATGAGCCTCGCTTTAAGCAACTTCATAAGGACATTAGTCATAGGCTCATCAATGGGAGTGAATTTTCTTGGTGTAGAAGTCTGCATCCTCCATGTGGTAGAGTAATTTTTAGTCATTTATTGTGAATGGTTTGTAGAAGGGTTTCTTTTCTCAATCGAGTTCACCTCTCCTTCTTGAGAGGGCTTTTCACTAGTCGAGTTATCAAAGACTATGGCTTCATCCTCCTTGGCCCGTTCATAACGCACTACTCCTTTGAGCATAATGTCAAACGAGAAAGGGATCGCCCCATTGCTGAAGAATGTGATATATTCTGAAGTCATATTCTCTAATGCCATGCCTACCTTGGCAGATTCAAGGAGTAAGGTTTCGACGACTCACATAACAGCCTCTTTGAATCTGGTTACAAAGTCAGAAGGAGACTCGCCCGACTTTTGTTTAGTCCAAGGGTGATGGGTATTGGCCCTGTCCCATAATAGGGGGAGGAAAATTGCCTGAACATTTCGTTAGGAGTTGCTTGAGGGTTATCCTTCATGAATCTATGGTGCCACATCAAGGGCTCTTTTGATCAGCCATGCGAGAACATGACCTTAAGTTGGGTAGGTCTTGGAGGCGTTTCATGTTGGTGAATTGAACCATTGTTATAATAGTGACCTGGCTACATGGTCTGTTGAACCTGAATTTGTGGTATGTGGCTTGTATAGACTGGCTGTTGGGCACATGTAGCGGGTTGCCCCAAGGATTGAGCTGGGGGAATGTGGTGAACTTGGTGTGTCGGTTGTTGGCCTATAGACTCACCTGGGTTTAACTGGGCCTGCGTTAATCTATTACTTGGAGTTTGCACTACGTGGCCACACAAGAGGCCATGCAGGATAGGATCACCACTTGACTGGGATGGATGACTCGAATTGCTATGATGACTAGACCTCTGACCTTGGGCGGCTAGGTCTACCTGCCCCTAACATTGACTGGATGATCTATCCCTAAGGTTAGGGTATTCTCTTGTCCCAGCATTAGACTGAAAGAGTAAAGGGAGGCCATAACTATTGTCAGATGGAGTCTATCCTTGAGGTAATCTAGAACTCGAGTGATTACTAGAGTTAGACCCATGGCCTCGAGTCGATTGGATTGGCAGGCTAGCATCTCTAGGGTTATCATAGTTTGAGCCAACAAGTTGAGCATGGTTTATAGCTTGAGCTTCTGACCTAACCTGCTTTGGATTGATTACGTTGGATGGTGTACCCTCGGTTCAACACCTTAGGAATATCTTGTTACTAGATTAGGTCAAAATTATGACTTTTACTGGTGCTGGGTTGCTTGGGTAGACTTTCCCTAGTTGTGTGTAAACCCACTTGCCCCTTAATTGGCTAATTACTAAGATTGGAATGTTGGGTTGTTAATTGAACATCGGGGTTAACCTGGTTGGGATTAACTGACTCAAAGATCTGCGCCGAGGCCTTACTCTTGGTATGCCAACTGGATTTGAGGTTAACCTCCATGTCATGGAGGATTGCCCCTGGCCTAACCCCTTGACTGTTCAGGGAATTATGGATCCTATTAACCTGTTGGCTCATGGCTTCCAAATGATGGCCCTAAGGATGGTTTGGAAGGCTACATATGGTTCCATATGGGTTGAGACTCGGCTCACTAACATGAGTGCTATGGATTTGAGAGGGAGCATTGTGATGATGCCTCTCTGATTGACTAGGTTATCTAGATCTAGACAGGGCTGGAGCCATAGGGTTAGAACTTGCTTTGCTTTGATCTTGGGTCATAACCCCTAAATTGGTGCTAGACTAAAAAGGTTGGACCTAGCTTGAGCATGGACCTAGATTAGGCTTGATGGACTTAAGTTTGAACTCTAAACAGAGGTGAGCCCAGTCTAAGTCTAGGGCAAACTCTGAATCTAAACCTAAGCAAAGACCAGACTGGATGGACCTTGCTAGACTTGATGGGTTTTAGTTTGAGCCTTGAGTTAAGATGAACCTAGTCTAGTTCTAAAGGCAACTCTATACTTATACCTAGGCTAGGACCTAGATTGAGATCTAGACTAGATGGGTACGAGTCTTGGCTCGGACCGAGAGGGGCCTAGGTTCAGAACTGGGCGTGAACCTGGTTTGGACCTGGGTTAAGCTAGGCACAAGCCTAAGATTGAGCTCAGAGGGTTGGTTATCAGACCGATTGTTGACCCGAATTGGATCAAGGTTGGGTTAGGCACTAGCCTTGGCTTAGACCAAAAGGGGGCCTAGGTTTGGACCTAAGCGTGAACTTGGTTCGGACATGGGCTAGGCTGGGCACAAGTTTGGACTTAGACCCATAAGGTTTTGAAAATCAGACTGCGTGTGGACCCGGACTGGATCAAGGTTGTATTAGACACAAGCCTTGGCTCGGACCAAAAGGGGGACTTGGTTCTGACCAAGGTGTGAACCTAATTTGGACCTGAGCTAGGTTGGGTACAAGACTGGACTTAGACCCAAAAGGTTCAGCTCGGATCTGAAAGGTCTGAACTGAGATCTAAGATTAATTAATTGTAATAAGCAAACAAAACAGTCGAAAACTTTTGCCCTAAAATGTGGGTAGGTTAGGTCTGAGTGGATTCCTAACTACATAAATGCAACTAGTATGAGTAGGTCCCTACGTAGGTTCTGACCTCATGTTATAGGAACCAACCAGGTCCTACTATGTGTGAAGTTGCTTTGAGGCTAAGGATTACGGAGGGTCGTTCATAGTTAAAGTTACGCAAATCCCAACCGCCTCGACTCTTAATGTTAGGTTCCCTCATGACAGTTAGTGCCGGATTTTGGGGGTTTTTGAAAATTTTTGTTGGTTTTCCGAGCTTCCCTAGTCCGTTGTGTCCAAGAGTGTATAAAGAAGCATGCCAGTGAAAAGAAAAATAGAATACAAGAAAAAAAATGTGGGCACTTGGCACAAATCGTGTCAAGCGATGCATGCTTCGAGGCAGAACTTGCTCAATAGCACAGTAAAGATGGAGGGGTAAACAACCCCTGAGAAGGTGTTTCGTCAAAATAGTGAAACCAGGCACAGTCTATGCCTAGTCGAGTGCGCCCCGAGTCGAGAGTGACCCGATCAGAGCACAAATTGAGAAAGAGAGAGAGAGTGCAGGTGATCCTGAATTTTTTTTTTTGATGAATAGAGAGAAGTGACAAATGTTGAATCACGATTAAAGAAATGAATAGAGATTTATCTTTTTTTAAAAAAAAGAGAGAGGCCAGAAAGGTGATTTTTTTTTTTAAGCAAGATTCCCTTTTTTTTATTTAGAAAATGGAGTGGCTTTAAAAAAGGAACTTTTGTAGCAAATGCGAAACAAGGTAAGCATTAAAAGTTGGGTTTTTTTTTTTTTTCTCTTACAAAGCAAATTTTCCTTTCAAAAATGAGAAAGGCCTTAAATTTTTTTTTTTTTTTCTTGCAAAGCAAATTTTCCTCTTTAGAAATAAGAAAGGCTTTAATATATTTTTTTGAAATCAAGATTGCCTTCAAAAGATTTTTTTTTTTTTTTTGTTTTACCAAGATTCCTAAAAAATTTGCTGATTTTTTTCTTTGGAAAGTAATTTTTTTATTTTAAAATAAAAATGGCTAAAGATACTTTTTTTTTTTTAGTGGATAACAAAGATGGCCTCAAACACCTTCTTTTTTTTTTTTTTTCACAACAATAATATTTTTTTCTTTTTCCTTTTTTTTTCTTAACAAAGAGGCCTAAAAAGTTTTTTTTTTTTTTAAGGCAAAAAGGCCCTTTTTTTTTTTGAAAAAAAGATTCCTAAAAAAAGCGCTGAATTTTTTTTTTGTCATTTTTCTTTTGACTAGATAATTCTTAACAAGAGACAGGAAATTTGAATGAATGCGAGTACATCTAACCTAATCAAAGCAAAGCAACAACAAAACTAATCTAACCAATTCGTAAGCACC
>NW_006495273.1:10971807-10988873 GCF_000471905.2 Amborella trichopoda | reverse complement strand
GATATAAACACAAGGTTTATCCATCCAAATCATAAGCAACAAAAAGCATGAATTTCTTTTGGAAAGAGAAGATGATGATGTCGCAACAAAGAAATGCACATGAATAAAAAAATAAATAAATAAATAAACAAATAAATAAATCTACATAATGAGATTTAATGAAAGTGGCAATGGTGATGGTGGTGCATACTATGAACCTGTTTCCAAAACAGGAAAGAAATAGCTTTTAAAAATCCCAATTTTTTTATTTATTTAGTTTGCTGACAAGCAGATAAACGAAAAAGAAAAGGAAAGAAGAAAATGTTATGGGAAAGATATAAAATGAGATTTTTTTTTTTCTCTTTTTCTTGGTTTTTGGATTTTAAAAAAAAAGAAAAAGAAACGGCCCTCAAAAGGAGATCGGGGCTGTTTTTTTTTTTTTTTCGTTGAACGGATCTAGTTCGAAATGTCCCACGATGGGTGCCAAACTATTTAAGGTACAAATCAGAGAGATCTTCAGATCTCTCAGATCCGTGCCACAATATGATTTTTTTAAAAAATGATAAAGAGTGGGGAAAATCAAATTCTGATATGAGGCCAGAACTATTAAAAAACGAATACATCCACTCTGAGATCAGTGGCAGAGCCAGCATCGATCCAAAAGCACGAAATACAATATAAAATGCAATAAAACATATTTAGTCTAATAATAAAAAAACAAATATTGAAAAGAAATGCAGAAAGTTAAAAAAAAAACCAGACCGGGCCAGTTGGCCCCTGACTCCCGAGGCTTCGAGGCCTCGCCCGTATCAAGACTGACTGAGTTCATGCCGTGCGTCCTCTTTGTCTCTCTCATCAAGTTTTGACCGGGCTTTGCTTGGTTGGATGGATTTCTTAGCAGTGGCCTAAAGCTAGGGTTTTCTTATGTTTAGGTTTGGTCATGGTTTTCTCTAGGCTCTCTATCTTTCAATTTTTTTTTGGCCTACACGTCCCTTTTTTTTTTTATTGTCTACCCATCCCCCCTTCTTAAGAGGTCTCCCTAGTCTCCCACATCCCACCTCCTTTCCAAAAGGGCACATTCAGTTTTATTTTTCTTAAAGACCTAATAGCGATGTAGAATGGATAACTACTAAAAACTATGAGATTTGTTAGGTTAGAATAGATAACTACTAAAACCATTGGTGTGGAATGGATAACTACTAAAAATTATGAGATTTGTTAGGTGTGGATCATAGGATGGGGACCATAGATTATAGTAGTCTATGGTTTAGGGGTCTACTGAAATAGTGTGGTCCTATGGGTTCAAGAAAATTATGGAATTTGTTCATTTTTAAAATGAGGTGTCTACAAGGGCAAGTGAAACAAAGATGATAGAGAAATAAAAGTTCAAAGGTTGCATCCCCTTGGCATGGACATGCAAAAAAGAAAAAAGACCTTAAAGACCATGTAGGGCAAGCGACTTTAGAGAAAGAAAGAAAGGGCTAAAGGTCGCATCTCCTCACCAACCTAGAGAGAGCCACGCCATAGAGGGAGCAATTTTCAAATGTGAATTTTCATATTATGAAAACTAATATGCACGTGGTGAAGTAAAGATGTTTGTGAGCCTCAAGAACAGAAAAGTTAAAAAGGTTCCGTGTAAAAAGAAAAAGAAAAATGGATATGGAATGTTTGGTTTTTAACTTGTGGTTTCTATAAGGTTATAACCAGTGGTTTAAAAAATGGATCAGTGACCCAAATCGGGCATCCCAAAAATCGATCCGGATCAGGAATCAGGCCGAATCATTTGGATTAAGCCTTAAAAAAAAATTCAAAACAATTATTCAAATTCATTATAAATGTTGTTTTTTAAGAATCCAATAAGAAATGAGGGTACTACATTATTAACTTTCATTGTTTTCATCAATTTATGAATATTGAGATGTTCTTTCCCTGTATGAACTTATGTTGACCATTAAATTTACAGCACACAAAAGAAATCATAGAATTATCATGGATTAAGTATATAATCATATATGGACTACAATAAAGAGTTGACTAAATCGATGAAAAATTGGCCACTAAAATCTTGAATTGACGGAAAACCCTAATCCGCTAAAAAAACCCAAATTATTACAACCTAACTAACTATAATATTATATACCAACAATATTTTATAATTATTTTATTATATAAATAATAACAAATCCAAAATATTTTATAATATCATTTAATTTAAAATGTATTATTGATAACTGTAAGAAAAATAGTACACTACATGATTTATAATACAAAAATTAATAAATAAAGTAAAAGATTTGGTTATCAATGTAGAAATTATTAGAATGCGTACTAATTTTCTTTAATTTTTTAGGTTTCTAGAATAAATTAGTAGAAGAGATTGTTAGTAGAAAGAGAGAGATTTCAAATGGCTTCATTGTATGAATCCTATCTTTAAATTAATATTACTAAATTTATGTTAAAGACCATCATGTTATAAAAATAAAAAATATAGTTAGACCATTTATTCCTAGATTGTATTAATATATACCTTTTATTTTTTTGACAAGAAATATTTATTGTGTTATCTTTTATTTATTTTTACAAGAAAAATAAGATACTTGTTGATTATCTTCTTCTTTTTTTTTGACAAAAGAAGAAGATGTTGTATTACATTTTTTTTTGCTTGTTGTATTACTTTTTATTTTATTTTACAAGAAAAATAAAAAAATGATGCTGCCAAAGTATATTTTATTTTTTTATGCCTTTTGTTTTATTTTTTTGCAAGAAATACTTGTTATATTACCTTATATTTTTTTACAAGAAAAATAAAAAAATATTGTATTATCTTTTTTATCTTTATCTTGAAAACCCTTTTATTTTATTTTTTTACAATTGTATTTTCTTCCTTTGTTTATTTTTTTGACAACAAATTGTATTTTTTTTACAAGAGAAATAAAAAATGTTGTGTTATTTTTTTTATCTTTATCATGAAAAGCCTTTTATTTTATATTTTTTCTATTTTTTTACAACAGTATTTCTGCCTTTGTTTATTTTTTTGACAACAAAAGCTTTTTTGTTGTGCGCTAAGGGGTTCGAACTAAAAAAATTTTTTGTTGTGTGCTAAGGCTAAGGGGTTCGAATTCAAAAATTTTGTTGTGCGCTAAGGGGTTCGAACTCAAAAAATTTTGGTTGTGCACTAAGGGGTTCAAACCCTAGAAGGGGTTCGAACCCTAGAAGGGGTTCAAACCCTAGACGTCCTCCGTAAAATCCAAGTTGTCAACCAACACGGCCGCGTCGCCTCATGTGATTTTGTTTGATTCTATAATAATATATATTCAAACATCTTGTTTTAATGATTTTTTGTAGAAATTATCTCACATCGAACGATGAATGTTGCTTGGTTCTCTATAAAGTTATTTGTAATAGATGCTCCATTGCGCGCGTAAAAAAACGAGGGGGAAGACATGTGAGGTGAGTTTACCACGTGTTGCTCCTGTGAGGCGGCCAATATGAGACTCGCATTTCACTATTGGGAATCGCCCTTTTCTCTCTGGACACGGGTGATTCCCGATTTTTACGTGGAACCGGCTCGATAGCAGATGATTCCCTCCAAATTTTATCATAACATGTGATTTTTGTGTAAAAACTTCTTATTCTTATTTGAATATCTATTTTCATATCTAATTATTAAATTTTAAAATCCAAAAATGATTAAAATCAAGTAGATCTATGAACATATGAAAATCTTGAAATTGGACAGTCTTGATAATATACTGCAAGATGCATTATTTTTAGGACTCAAAGTCTTGTTTTTTTTTTTCATTTGCATACATTTCGATGTCATGATGATCAATTAGAGAGTTTTCAAATATTAAAACAACCTTTTCCGATGGATTTTTGAGATACATCTGTAATTCTTCATTTTAAGGTTGCAACCTTATATAAACTTTTTCCTAACTTATATGTGAAAGAATATTAGACGGATGAGAAATAATATTAGAGGGGATATTACTGGGGATATCAGTTTTTAATGAGGTGAATTCAAGTCTCTTTTCAAAATTAATTCATTTAACTCTCTTCCAATTTTTTAATTTGAAAGGAAAAATATTACAATTAACTCTCATCCAAGTTCAAATGGATCTTGAACTCTACAATTGTTTTTTGGATGATATTGAAATCTAAAGTTTGAAAATTGAAGTTGAAATGGTATTTGGAATAAAGCATTTATATGGGGCATCTATGAATGCCTATTCACATTCAAAACATGAGCCTACCGACAAAATAAATAAAGTGTGTGATAAAAATCTATAAAATAAAATGCCAAATACATGTTAATTTTTAATATTTATTTCAAAAATTACAAAATTTATGATCATACTTTTAAAAACTCAAATTCTTTAAAACTGAAGGTAATATTAAATATAGTTATATATTAAAATTTATAATTAAAAAAATTTAATAAACCCATTTAACATAGAGCATGTTTTTAGTAGTTATAACATATTACTAATAAAGTAATTATGATTTTTCATGAATATCATAATTATATGTTTCTAATTATAAATATCATAATATGTATCTTTATTACAATTTTATTAATACTAATATAGTAATTCATATATTACCATTTTCAAACATGAATTTTTATATTATGAAAACTAACTTTCACCACGTTTTGATATTATGAAAACTAATTTTCAAGTGGTGAAGTAATGATATTTGTGATGTCTGAAGGAAAAAAATGTTGAAAATGTTGACTATGAAAAAAACAAAAATGGATTTAAGGTATGAGAAAGAATATTATAGAGGATATCAATTTTTTACAAGTGAATTCAAGTATACTTACCGTTAGTCTCCTCCAATGTTCTAAGTTAAGTTAAAATTAATAGCAAGCTCTGAGTCCTTTAATCCACGTCCAATTTTCTAATTTTTGAAAGGTATTACAATTAACTTTCTTTCTGTTCAATGAACTTTGAACTTTACTGTTTTTTTATAGCATGATCTTGAAGTCTAAAGTTTCAAAATTGAAGTTAAAATGGTATTTGGAATAAAGCATTTATACGGAGCATCTATGAACATTTAAAGCATGGGCCTAATCACACATAAATAAAGCATGTAATAGAAAGGGCATCTTCTACCAAATGAAATACGAAATGCATGTTATTTTTTTAATATTTATTTAAAAATATACAAATTTTATGGCCATACTTTCAAAAACTCAAATTCTTAAAAACTACCAGTGACATTAAATATAGTAATATCTTATAACTTATAATTAAAAAAAAGAATTAATAAACTAATTTAACATGAGGAAGTCCTTAGTCGTTAACATATTATTAATAAAGTAATAACAAAGTAATTATGATTTATTTTATGAACATCGTAATTACAGATTATTAAATATTAGTAATATATTCAAAAAATAAAAAATATGATATGAATTTATTATAATTAATTTAAATTTAGAATAATAATTTAAATTATTATCATTAACTATTTTTATAATAATATTAGAATCAACATTAATAATGTGATCGTAATATTAAAATGAATATTAAATTAATTATGTAAATATAATTAAAATTATAGATAAATAGTATGAATATGTTTTACATGAAATGCACTTTCTCATTGGAAAATCAAGTAATTATTTAGGTGATCGCCTACCTCATAATTCTGTGACATTTTTTTATTACATATTTACGCTTTCATTTTTGTGTAATGCACGTGATCCCACTACTAGTATGATAGAAATTGCAATCTCCATCCTTTCTAATCTCTACATGTTCTAATCTCTATCTCTTACTGCTTACCAAATCCAACTTTCTTATCTCCCACTCTCTCTTAATCGGCTCTCTCCATGCTCTTCTTTTCTTTAAAACAAAAACCATGATAAAAGATCGCAATCCTTGTCTTCTTGTTCTTTCTTTCTTTTTTTTGACAAATGTTACTCAATTTATTAAGGAATGGATGTTACATCACCGGATTACATCATCTAAAATAATCAACGAATGTAAGGAGTCACCAGATTTTGCAAGATTGTCTACGCAATCATTAGCCTCTCTATAGACGTGATGGAATGAAACAGTCATCGATCCAGCCAAGTCCAAAATCTGAATCTAGATAGATTTCTAACTCTTACGACACCCTCTGTTCCTTATTACACTACTTTATTACATTTATAGAATCCCCGTCCAATATGCAACAATCTCCCAAATTTATACTTTTAAAAAGCTTTAGGCCATGAAATAAAGATAAAATTTCAGCGTGATTTGCAATAGCAACACCAATATGCCTGGTAAAGTTAATATTATTGTCTCTCTCTAATCTCTCAAAACCCTCCTATACCTGCTGGCCCATGATTGCCTGCTGAACTCCCAACGAAGTTAGGTTTGCACCTACCTTGAAGCGGTGGGGCCCAAATACTTGGTGGCCTACTTTGCACCCAACCCATCCTTAGCATATTTGCTAACTTCAGCGATACATCCCTATTCGAAACTGCCCATCCTTCTTTTGTGATTGATAACCAACACCACATAGTATGCTTAACCTTATTAAGCACTCTATCAAATGGTACAACATTACCTTCAAAGGTTCGTCTATTACGTTCTATCCATAGTTCCCACATGACAGCTCCCCTTGCAATATTCCACAGAGACCTACCAACTTTCGGGAGATTTGGAAAAGCCAATTGTGTGACAATCCCCACTACATTCCCTGGCATTCCGGCTCTCGTTCCCATCACGAAAAAAAGAAAGCACCATATTCTTGAAGCAAAGGAACAATGTAAAAATAAGTGCGGTCCAGATTCGGCATCCTCCTTGCACATAAGAAAAATATTAGGCAACATTTTTCCTCTTTTAATTAAGTTATCTACAATGATAGTTTTTTCCTGAGCCGCAAGTCATAAGAAAACTTGCACCTTGTGGGCAATTGGCCATTTCCACATTTGAGCACCCTGTGCAAATGACCATCGGCACCTATCATGAAATGGTCATCTATACATAGATTTCACTAAAAATTCGCCATCGCTCTCCAAATCCCAAATAACTTCATCTTCCAAGGTATGAGGAATATAATCTTGATCAAGATTTCTCAGCAATGTACTTAGAGCTGAGCAGCCCATCACTCACCCTACTATAAGCCAAATTTAAATTCCAAACAATCTATTCACCTCGAGTCTCATAGAGATCAGCCATTGCGTCATTTGGCATATGAACTGTATAAAAAATATCAAGGAAAGCAATCTTGAGTGGTACCTCTCCTAACCACTAATGATACCAAAAGGAGATATGACCGTCATTCCCAAGAGACCATCTAATATTTCGAGCTATCAAAGGTTTGTATAGGTAAATAGGCCTCCAAATATTCGATTTGTTTGCAACATTTCCGCTCCCACCACCAATCCACAAACCTTGCCTATCAATGCCATATTTGACAAGAAAAACTTGGTACCAAAAATGATTTTTCAATTGAAATTTGTGCCACCACCACTTGCACAAAAGACTTGGTTAACCAATGAAATCTTTTTAATACCGAGACCCATTTCACTCTTAGGAGTACAAACTCGATACCACCTAAGGATATGGAACTTACACACTTCACCAAAAGAACCCAAAAGAAAATTCATCATCATTCCTTTGATTTTCTTAGCCACTGATCTTGGAATCTGAATAAGTGACATATGATAAATTCGTAGATTAGCCAAATATGCTCTAATGAGAGTTACTCTCCCTCCCAGAGACAAGACTTTAGGCTTTCATAGTTCAGTTTGAATTGCACATGTTGCGCCACTTTATCCCATACTGAAACGGTGAGTCTCAAATCTGATGGACCTAAATAAATCAAAGGAAAGTGGTCAACTTTACATTCCATGGAAACAAGAAGATGACTGACCACAGATGGATTACAATTAATCCCAATCAAAGCTTGTTTATCAAAATTAACTTTCAAACCCAATGTCACTTCACAGCACTTCAAAAATTGCATTATATTTTTTACTTGAATCTCATCTGCCTCACATAAAATGAGAAGTATGATCACATATTGGAGATGGGAAATTCTTGGCCCTTGGGTTGCTATATTGAAACCCAAAAAATTTCCTCTATTCTCTACATTCCGGATCAAAATGCTAAAACATTTATCATAGAGAGTAAAGACACAGGGCAATAACGGGTCACCCTGACGCAAACCCCTAGAGGCTCTAAAAAATCCTTTAGGGCTGCTATTAATCAAAATTGAAAAATGAGCCAATAAAAAGCATCCAAATATCCAATTTCTCTATTTAGAACAAAAGGCCATCATCTTCATAATTTCCATAAGGATTCTTCATTTCATCCTATCATACGTTTTGTCCATATCCAACTTAATTACCACACTATGGTAACTTACTAATCACTCTTGAGTGGATGCATTCCTGTGCAACCAAAACACAATCCACAATTAGTCGGTCTTGGATGGCAACAAATTGAGGCCCAGAAATAATAGTAAGTAACACCATCGTCAATCTTATGACTATATTTTTTGCCACAATTTTGTAGTGACTAGTAAGCAAGCTAATGGGCCTCTAATATCAGACAAAGAAGTAATAACCGATTTTTTTGGAATCAAAGTAATATACATTGAATTTACTCCCTTAAAAATTCTCCACTTTACAAAAATCCTTTCACCATTAGTAATAATTCAACATAAACAATTGTCCATAATTTTTGGAAAAATATAAATGGGAAACCATCAGGCTCAGGGACCTTATCACCTTGAAGCACAACGACTGCCTTCTTAAGTTCCTCCATAGTGACATTGATCTCTAACTTATCTGATAAAGAGCTAGGTAAGATCTTGAAAGGAACACAATCCATTCTAGGGGAGTACCTATCTTAGGAAGTGAAGGCACTCTTAAAATGGTTCACAATGCTTTCCTCTCAGCCATCTAAATTATCTTCAGCAATACCTGGTATAACCAACCTCGAGATATTATTTTGTCTTCTCCTGGTACAAGCAGTGGTATGAAAGAATTTGGTGTGAGATCACCTTCCATCAACGATTTTATTCTTGACATTTATTTCCAATAAATTTCATCCACACTCTTAAATACTCATGAAGTACATTAGGCTTTTGCATTCTTTTCCTCCACCACAACTTCCGTTAACACTCCTGTCAGTTGAACATTTTGATCTGAAGTTTCTATCTTTAATAGGACCTCCTCTATTTTGGTTTTCACCTTATATTTTCTCTCTTTCTTCCAACCAATAAAGTAATGCTTAATATTATGGAGTTTCTTATGCAACTGAAAGTCCAACGAACCCAACGAGATAATACTTGCCCAAGCATTTTTACTAGTCTCTACCACCTTGTGTTCCTCCAACCAGCCAATCTCCATTAAAAAAGGCTTTGGACCACTCCTAAAATTACTAGAGTTTAACATAATTAGGATGTGATCAGAAGAAATACGTGGAAGAGCCTTAATTGAGCTAGGGGGAAGGCTTCCAACCAATCACCAGAGACCAAGAATCTATCAAGCTTGGACATAGACAGATTAGCTAGGCTATTATTTGGCCATGTATACTCTGCTCTTGAAATTGGTAAAACCAACAGAGAATGATATTCAATAAACCTATTGAACATCCTCATGATTGAATTAATAGAGCCACTAGCCGAGGACATCAAGCCAACAAATTAAATTAAAATACCCCAATATAGAATGGAAACTTAAAATACCACAATACATGAGCCATATCTGAAAAAAAAGTCTCTTTTAAAGCAAGAAGGTGTGGCCCATAAACATTCATCAATCCCCAAGAAAAATTAGGCAAAGATCCCCGAAAGAAAACTACAAAAAATCTATCCCTTTTTGTAGAGATGAGGGTACATATCTAGTGTCAGGGAACACCCAAGTGGACCACACTCCCTTCATGTTTGACTTACGTTACAACATGAAGGGAGGTGGGGAGAGGTTGAACCTCTTCATGAGGGGGTTACCCTCCTATGAATGGAATGCACCATGCACCATGCACCATGCACCATAAGGGTGCCCATTCATGAGGAGGTTACTCTCTCATGAATGAGAGGGTCATTTCTCTCATTATAAAAGGGAGAAGGGGGGAGGTCTCTACACACACTACAACACACATACGAGAAAGGTACGAGAGCTGTGAGAGACCCTATTGTGAGAGAGAAAGTGTGTGCGAGAGTGAGTAAAATCCCTCTCCCATTTGAGTTCTACAGAAAGAACCAGCCTTGTGAGATAGAGTTGTATGTGAGAATCTAGCTAGGACTGCCCCTATCACATTTTGTGATAGTGCTCATGAGCTTCCACTTCGTTTGGGATTTACGGTGTGGAACAGATTTCGATAACTCTAGTAGTTGTCAAACGTGCCTATAGGAGTTGATCAATCCTCTCTATAAACGTTCATAAAAATTGTTGTGCGAGCACTAAGGTATGATACCCGGTTCTTGCTTCCTCTTCGGTCACCGAACCGTATTTTTTTTAACATTGGTATCAGAGCCATCATGGAACCATGTCCCGATTGTGCCCGATCCTGAATTGGTTCCACTTAGCCCCATTGGTATCAGAGCCGCAATGAAACACGTCTCACATGGCCTTCGTCGTGTTGGCCTCATACATGGGCTATGCAAGTTGAGGCATCCTAGACCATGAGCATCATGGCTAACTAATCTTGATAGGCCTCATATGCTAAGCCGTGCATAGTGAACCCTACTCATTTTTTTGAAATGTTAAGGCCGTATAAATATGCAAATTTTTTAATGGGAGTGCATCTAGGAAGGTGCACCGCATGCAAATTGTGAGGTATTTGAGATGCTAGATCCAAGAAAGAAACTTAGTATTTTATTACAAGCAAGAGTTCAATGTGGCCAAGTGAAATTTTCATATCAAGACTTTTAAGGGTCAAGTTTTTTCAAGTAGTTAGATAATTAAAAAGTGTAAAAATGATAATCTAAGTGCTATCATGTATCAAACAAACCATGCGACATCCGCATTAATTGGTGTAATTTTGTTGTTTTGACCTAGAATAGCTTTTAAAAATGTGATCGTGGATCTCACTACAGATGAAAAGTTGAGTGGGAGCAATTTTCCTACGTGGCATAGGAAAATGCAATACCTTCTAAATGAGCAAGGTACACTCGAACACCTAACTACCATTAAGAAAAAACCTGAACAAGGTGCTGCTGAAGAACTTCTCAATGAGTATGAGGCAAGGGACAATCCTAATCGTAGCACTCGCTTTACTTTGCTAAGTGCTATGGTTGATGACCTCATTCGTGAATTCGAGGGATTCACCACGGCGAATGCCATGTGAGATGCGCTTTAGTAGAAGTATGATGACACTTCCGTTGCTCAGTTACGAGCCTTATCTATGGCTTTTGAGACATACAAAATACCTCCAAATGTGTCGATGGCAGACTATGTCTGAAAAATGTGTCAAATGATACGTGACGTAGAGGCAGCTGGAAACAAACTCAGTCACGAGCAATAGATGCTTGGATTGCTTAGGTCTCTTCTAGAATATTGGGAAAATATAAAGTCATTTATACTGCATAATGAAGTTGTAACAACTTTTTCCTAACTTTCTCATCACCTTGAGATAGAGGCTGAGTTTCGCTCATCTTCTAGAGCTGGAACCGCTCTAGTTGCCCAATTAAGCCGGCCTCGAGGCTATAAACCTCGAGGTAAGTTTAGGAATGTGACACCTCAAAAGAAGGAGCAACCTAAGCAAGAGGCTGAGGAAAAGAAAAATGCCAAGCATAAAAGTAGGATGCATACAAGGGACAAATCTGAAATAACTTGCTACAATTACAAGAAGAAGGGTCACTATGCACGTGAATGTCCTGAATTTAGAAAAGTACGAACGGATTTCCCTAGCTATGCAAATGTTTGCACTCAGGTGCTTGTTGCGCATTCACAATTTACTAGGTGGATTGTGGATTCAGGAGCGACAAGACGTATAGCAAGGGATTGAGAAGGGTTCGTTGAGCTCCAAACTTTGCTGGTTGGAAATCACAAGCTATTCATGGGGAATTGCGCATCAGAGGATGTGCTAGGGGTTAGAACTTACTAACTCCGATTATGAAGTGGTCGGACCTTTCTTCTCCATGACGTCCTCCATGCTCCTCGAATGAGAAAAAGTTTGCTTTCAGTTCTATGTCTAGTTAGAGACGGTTGCTTTATCGGTTTCACGCTTAATTATGCTACCTTTACATTTTCAGATGGCTTTCACTATAATGACTTGTTTATTTTGGATAATGATGATGTTAATTTTTCGATTCGTTCTACTTATATGATATCGTCATCCTTTTCTACCTCTTCTATTACACACAACTCTGTTTTGGTACCACGAAAAAACAATATGTATTACGTTCGCATTGAAAGTAATTGTGTATGAATGGGCTAAGTAATCTTCTTAGTTGGGCTCATGAGGGATTAGTTGAAAACTTAGTCCGATGTGGTCAAATCGGGTCTAGGGTAAGTGGAGCAGTTTTTTGTTTTGCAGGTATTGGAGAGGCGAGGTGTTCCATGCCACTTGGTTGGAAACTTGGTATAGTTCTCTCTAATAGAATGTTTTCTCCAGTAGGTCGCACACTGCATTTTCTCTTTGTATGAAAGAATACTCACGATGCGATAATAAACGACAACTCTTATTTGGGCATATAACCCCTCTCACATACGGGATAAGTGAGAGATGTAGACATGAGAGTGCATTCCTAGTGTAAGGGAACACCTAAGTGGACTACATTCCCTTCATGTTTGACTTAAGTCAAATATGAAGGGAGGCGGGGAGAGGTTGCACCTCTTCATGAGGGGGTTACCCTCCCATGAATGACATGCACCATGCACCATAAGAGTACCCATTCATGAGGAGGTTACTCCCTCATGAATGAGAGAGCCCTTTCTCTCATTATAAAAGGGAGAGGGGTGGAGGTCTCTACACACACCACAATACACATACGAGAGAGGTGTGAGAGCCCCTATTGTGAGAGAGTGAGTAAAATCCCTCTCCCATTCGAGTTCTAAAGAAAGAACCACTCTTGAGAGATAGAGTTGTATATGAGAGTCGAGCTAAGACTGCTCCTATCGCATTTTGTGAGAGTGTTTGTGAGCTTTCATTTTGCTCGAGATTTGCGGTGTGGAACAGATATCGATAGCTCTAGTAGTTATCAAAGGTGCGTACAAGAGTTGGTCAATCTTCTCCACAAACGTTCATCAAAATTGTTGTGCGAGTACTCATGTATGATACCCGGTTCCCGGTCGTTTTATTTTCCTTCAGCTTCGGTCGCCGGACCGTATTTTTTTCAACATTGGTATCAGAGCCATCATGGAACCAGGTCCCGATTGTGCTCGCATTATCGTTTTCGCCTTACTTGTGAAGGCTTGGCTATGGTTGGCCTATGATGTTTCAAAGTGCTCATGATGGTTATTTTAAGGCTATAGGCATGTGCACTATATAACCTTATGTACCGACCACATAGTCGTGTTGGCCTCATACATGGGCTATGCAAGTTGAGGCATCCTAGACCATGAGCATCATGGCTAACTAATCTTGATAAGCCTCATATGCTAGGCCATGCATGATGAGCCTTACTCATTTTTTGACATTTTAAAGCCATATAAAAATGCATTTTTTTTAATGGGAGTGCATCTAGGAAGGTGCACCGCATACAAATTGTGAGGTATTTAAGATGCTAGATCCAAGAAAGAAACTTAGTATTTTATTACAAGCAAGAGTTCAATGTGGCCACGTGAAATTTTCATATCAAGACTTTTAAGGGTCAATTTTTTTCAAGTAGCTAGAGAATTAAAAAGCGTAAAAATGATAATCTAAGTGTCATCATTTATCAAACAAACCATGCGACATCTGCATTAACTGGTGCAATTTTGTTGTTTTGACCTAGAATAGCTTTTAAAAATGTGATCGTGGATCTCACTACAGGTGAAAAGTTGAGTGGGAGCAATTTTCCTACGTGGCATAGGAAAATGCAATACCTTCTAAATGAGCAAGGTACACTCGAACACCTAACTACCATTAAGAAAAAACCTGAACAAGGTGCTGCTGAAGAACTTCTCCATGAGAATGAGGCAAAGGACAATCCTAACCGTAGCACTCGCTTTACTTTGCTAAGTGCTACAGTTGATGACCTCATTCGTGAATTCGAGGGATTCACCACGGCGAAGGCCATGTGAGATGCGCTTCAGCAGAAGTATGATGACACTTCCGTCGCTCGGTTACGAGCCTTATCTATGGCTTTTGAGACATACAAAATACCTCAAAATGTGTCGATGGCAGACTATGTCTGAAAAATGTGTCAAATGATACGTGACCTAGAGGCAGCTGGAAACAAACTCAGTCACGAGCAACAGATGCTCGGATTGCTTAGGTCTCTTCTAGAATCTTGGGAAAATATAAAGTCAATTATGCTACATAATGAAGTTGTAACAACTTTTTCCCATTTTTCTCATCACATAGAGATAGAGGCTGAGTTTTGCTCATCTTTTGGAGTTGGAACCGCTCTAGTTGTCCAATTAAGACGGCCTCGAGGTCGTAAACCTCGAGGTACGTTTAGGAATGAGACACCTCAAAGGAAGGATCAACCTAAGCAAGAGGCTGAGGAAAAGAAAAATGACAAGTATAGACGCAGGAAGCCCACAAGGGACAAATCTGAAATAACTTGCTAATATTGTGAGAAGAAGAGCCACTATGCATGTGAATGTCATGAACCTAGAAAGGTACAAACTAATTTTCTTAGCTTATGCAAATGTTTGCACTCAGGTGCTTGTTACTCATTCACAATTTACTGGGTGGATTATGGATTCAGGAGCCACAAGACATATAACAAGGGAACGATAAGGATTCGTTGTGCTTCTAACTTTGCCGGTTGGAAGTAATAAGATTTTTATGGGGAATTACACATCAGAGGATGTGCTAAGGGTTGGAACTTACCAACTCCGATTCTGAAGTGGTCGGACCCTTCTTCTCCATGACGTCCTCTATGCTCTCGGAATGAGAAAAATTTTGTTTTCAGTTTTATGTCTAGAGACGATTGTTTTATCAGTTTCATGCTTAATTATGCTACCTTTACGTTTCCAGATGGTTTTCATCTGTTATGGTCAAATTTTTAATGACTTGTTTATTTTGGATATTGATGATGTTAATTTTTCCATTCGTTATACCTATATGATATCATCATCCTTTTCTACCTCTTCTATTACACACAACTCTATTTTGGTATTACAAAAAAACAATACGTATTACATGTGCATTGAAAGTAATTATGCATGAATGGGCTAAGTAATCTTCTTAGTTGGGCTCATGAGGGATTAGTTGAGAACTTAGACTGGTGTGGTCAAATCAGGTCTAGGGTAAGTGGAGCATTTTTTTTTTTTGCAGGTATTGGAGAGATGAGTTGTTCCAAGCCAGTTGGTTGGAAACTTAGTATAGTTATCTCTAACAGAATGTTCGCTCTAGTAGGTCGCACACCACACTTTCCCTTTGTATGAAAGAATACTCACGATGCAATAATGAATAACAACTCTTATTTGAGCATATATCCCCTTCCACATAGGGGACGAGTGAGAGATGTAGACATGAGGGTGCATCCCTAATGTGAGGGAACACCCAAGTGGATCACACTCCCTTCATGTTTGACTTACGTTACAACATGAAGGGAGGTGGGGAGAGGTTGCACCTCTTCATTAGGGGGTTACCTTCCCATAAATGACATGCACCATGCACTAGAAGGGTGCCTATTCATAAAGAGGTTATTCCTTCATGAATGAGAAGGTCATTTCTCTCATTATAAAAGGGAGAGGGGTGGAGGTCTCTACACACACCACAACACACACACGAGAGAGGTGTGAGAGCCCCTATTGTGAGAGAGAAAGTGTGAGAGAGAGTGAGTAAAATCCTTCTCCCATTCGAGTTCTAAAGAAAAAACCAACCCTTAGAGATAGAGTTGTGTATAAGAGTCGAGCTAGGACTGTTCTTATCGCATTTTGTGAGAGTGTTCGTGAGCTTCTACTTCGCTCAAGATTTGCGATGTGGAACAGATTTCAATAGCTCTAGTAGTTGTCGAACGTGTGTACATGAGTTGATCAATCCTCTCCACAAACGTTCATCAAAATTGTTGTGCGAGCACTCAAGTATGATACCCGATTCCCGGTTGTTTTATTTTGCTTCCGCTTTAGTTGCTGGACCGTATTTGTTCCAACACTTTTAATAACAAACACTAAAGGTTCGAACCCCCCACCAAAGCACCTATGGAATCAATCCCCTCAAAGCAAATTGCCCGAGAACCCCTCAAAGCAATCCTTGTCTTTTTCTATTATCTAGTTTTAAGTTTTTATCTCTTTCCTACCTAAAAATCTAACTTTCTATATTTCTTTTAATTGACACATCTTTTAAGCCAAAATACAACGCTTTAAAAAATCGATCGGTGATCCAAATCTTCCCTTTGGATTTCTAATGCAGTTCGACTGGCTCTCTAACAATAACTCAGAGAGCCAACTGAAACCAGTTGGAAGCAGCTAAAACTGGTTAGTTCAAGGATTAAACCAACAAAAAAAATTGGAGTCGGTTCGTACTGGTTCCCTAACACAACCGGTTCATTTTTGTTAGGAACCAGCACAAACCAACCAGAACTGGCTGGTTCATGGGGGACCGGTTGATATTTTATGAGATCTAGATTGGCCCAACTGATTCTCGATCTAGATCGGCCATTTCCAATCCTCAAATCACGAATCTTTGAAACCCAACAAAAAAATTATGATGGAAATTGGACTCATCTCTTCTTATATAACTCGTTCATTTATTTGAAATTAAATCATTTACGTTGAGGCCACCAAACCCAACTGATCTCTCTCCTTCATTCTCACGTGTTCTCTTTCTCTAAATATGAAAAGCTCTCCATTTTCTTCTCCTCCTCATTCTCCATAGAATTTCTAAATCCCCCTCTCGCTCTCTTTGAAACCCATCAAAAGCGGGTAGACCTGGTAGTGATTCTTGCTTTGAAACCCATCAAAAGCGGGTAGACCTGGTAGTGATTCTTGCTTTAACTGATGATGCAATAAGCAATCAATCTCTCTCTCTCCCTCTCTC
>NW_006495273.1:10922103-10962302 GCF_000471905.2 Amborella trichopoda | reverse complement strand
GATCAATTGGAGAGCTTTCTAGCATAAAAACAATTTTTATTATGGTATGGAGAAATTTTATGCAAAAATCATGGAAAGACTACCCACACCCCGTGGATTTTATTATTATTTTTTTTTAGAAATCCCCACATGTCCGACATTTTCAACACTAGACAGGTGGAAAATCACACAAGGTTTTATTTTTCTCTTACTCAGGACTTATCCGATATTAGGAAAAATAAATAGCCCTGCTATTTAGTGTTTCTAATGACAAACATCACAACTTCCTAAGTTGTATGGCATTAGAAATACCAGACTTATTATAAAAAAATATGATTATTTAAATTATTATTATTACTATTATAACAAAATGTAATTAGTGTAGTAGAATATTTTTCTATTTTGAAAAATTCAATAGATATAAATATTTAATTATTAGAATATTTCTTCTAATATAAGAATATTAGACTAAGAATTTCTATTCTATCATTTTAGATATTTAATTTAAATTTTAATTGGATTTTTAATTTTTATACTATTTCATTTCTATTTTTCTAATTTTAGAAATTTGATCAAACAAAAAGCTAGAAATAGTAAAATATAAATAAAAAATAAAAGATACACGAAAATCTATTGAAAAATAAAGTACCTTCAAATAATACATAAACTCTATTATAATAATTAGATAAGAAATATTAATTAAATAAATAAACACTAATATAATAATTGAATAATAATAATTTAAATAATAAAAATTACTTATAATAAAGTCTAGTTCTTCTAATGTTGGACAACTAGGAAGTCGAGCATTCCGATATTAGAAACACCGAATAGCATCCCTAACTAATAGAAATTGCTGAAAACTTGCACGATTCCCCGCCTCTCCGGTGTCTGAAATGTTGGACAGGTGGCCAATTATGGGAAAAAAAATCAAAAGAAAAAAGGAAGAAGAAAAGGACAGCAGAGTGTAGGTTGTCTCTGTGTAATTTTTGTAAAACAATTTCTTATACCGTAATAAAGTTGTTGAAAAGGTATTCGTTGTAATTTTTGTTTTTTTTTTTTTGCATATATATTGTTTAAGATCATAGTCAGCAAGTCTCCTATTAAAACATGACATTTTCAAAAAATCTCTATTTTTTTAAAATCTACTAAGAACTTATATAAATATGTATTTTATCTTTTTAAAATTTTGTTTTTAAAATGTTCTTCCCTATAACTTTATGTCTTTATTGATTTGATTTTTTTGAATTTTGGTTTAGAAATAAGCACATTAAAAGCGGGACGACATAAAAAATCTTGATTTAACAAAAATATCCATAAAATAAAAGTTAACAATATGTTCCCTTAAAAGAACTGCAATATATTCCCTAAAAACCAATCCATCAAAACAACCATATGTCTCAAACTAATAGTTAGAGTTGAAAGAGGCATAACCCAATGAAAAATCTTTGTTTTGGCGAAGCACAAAGCATAATTGTAAAGAGCAAGAGAGATATTCAATAACAACTAAAAATTTAGGCAGCTATAAATTCAGGGTGAGCTTTGAATATTGGGATTTTTTTAAACATTTCGTTACTTTCTTTATATATATAAAACTTTGATTAATTTATGGTTTTCATTTTTTTTCATTTATATATACAGCATAGCATTTTGGTTGGATTGCTGCTTTATGTTTTTGAGTTTTTATATTTTAGTTAACTGCAATTATATAATGAGGGTCACTTTTTTTGCTTTTTGTTTTCCCTCGAATATTATCGTACTTTGTAACCATTCTTGTTGTTTGCTAATCTAGTTCTTGTGCTTAACGTTATTGTTACTGCTATTGTTTTATTGTATGCTCCCCATATCATATATTTTGTATCATGACAACAAAGTAAACATTGTTGTTGTACTTATTGAAAGTTATAGACGAAAATTGCCAACTCTAATGATACTAAGTAAAGATATAAAATTATTGTTCATTGGTTTTACACGATGGCTACAACTCATAATCTTATATCTTGAAATATTCATTTTTTCCACTCCATTTTTTAACCAAATCCGTAATATTCATGATTCTTTAACTTCCCTAATTTTTGGCAATCTATATTTATTATCTGGTTTTTTGTTTCTGACTTTTGGGTGTAAAACCGATCTATTGTTGATAGTTTGGATTGCCCGACTTGCTAACTATTAGCATTCCCTGACTTGCTAACTATAGTTGAGGTTGAGACATAGATTATCAATATGTTAGTTTTGATGCATCAACGCAACAACTTTTCGATGATTTTAGCCGCAGTTTTGCAGCCGCATGGTAACCTTTGTCGATTTAAAAACCTGCAATTCCATGAATTTTGTACCACAAGGGTAATTATTGTAAAGTCCTTACTTTTTCCCTAATAACTTTACATGATTAATATGGGGAATTGTTTACAAAGAAACCATTTATCTTTTGTATATGGAGGTCATCATCATTTTTTTCCCTTTAATTTCAAAATGTGTAGTTGTAAGAGTGTCATTGACTAAACACAAAGTTCAAAAAAAAAAAAAAAAAAGGATGGACTTTGTGACTCACTCTAATCCATCCAATTTGATATGTAAATAGTGAGAATAATTGTGAGACAAAAGATAAATGGTATCTTCGTAGACAATTCTTTAAAGTTGAGTCAGATAGCATCTTTTTTAATGGAAACAAGGTTTCTATGAGTCCCCGGATGTGGCCCCTTAATAATGCATTGTTTTAATAGATTTTGTCCCTAAATTTTATGGAATATATAATCCCTAACATGGAGATCAATGTATTTTTTTTTTTGACAGATTTTAACCCTATTTTTTAACAAATATGTAATCCTTAACACGAAGCTCATTAATGTGTAAAATGAATTTTTAAAACTAAAAATATAGTTTTTGAAGGGAATATCTAAACCTTTAATTTTTACTTTTTTCAACGGACAGGCATCATTTACTTTCATCTTTAGAGAATGATTTATGTATAGTGGGATGCAAATGTAGAAATGTGTCGCCCCAAATAACTCTCTCTTTTCTTGTTTTTAATGGATGGGGTTTCTATAAGGCCTAGGCTTTATGAAAACAAAATAAACCTTCACCTCAAATCCTGATTCGGAAAGCACTTTCAACAATGAAAATTTCCATGGTGGTTTTAAAATCAATTTCCAATACCGACAACGAAATAAAAAACTCAAAAAGTGGTACAGATCTTGCATATCTATGAATACTTATTTTGAGGGGAAAATAGACAATCTAGATACATTGTTACAATATACACCATTTTTAGATATTGAAATCTTTTTTTTAAAAAAAAAAACCATAATGTTCAATCCAAGATAATTGATGTAAAGGTTTTCTAATACTGGAAATACAATTTTTAATGAGTTATGAGATAGAGTTGCAGCCCTATCAAACTATTTTACTTTTTTTAATGGACTCGGTTTATATGAGTCCCCCAACTCATACTATTTTCAGGCGGACTCCCTATAACACCCATTATTTGTGTCGATATTAGATCCAAATTTGTAGTGATTCATGATTTGTACTATGATAATCATGAATATAAAAACTAAAATAAAATAAAATAAAATTTTAAAATATTTTATTAGAATGCTTTTCTATCCATTTGTTGGGTATTTGTGGCCATTAAAGGCCATATGAGAGCATGTAACCACATTTATTATAATAGAACAATGAACTCTAATGGGAATATGGTCCAGAGGGACCGAGAGATTATAATCCAGAGGGATCGAGATAAGCAAATATCATTTGCCGATACTCAAATTAACCTTAACATGCTAGGTCTGTCCAGTTAGAAAACCCTTTATTACCTGGGCATAGAGCACAACTGAGGAGAGTAAGTATGGTTATCCCTTGATGAGATTAAAGTTGCCCAGGGTAGTGAACCAATGGACTGTGTGACCCTTGTATGTGATGGTAGGCTTGTAGAGACGATGACCAAAACCTCATTATTAAACCATCACACGACATATACATATGATAGTCATATTGAGAAAGAGAGTCACCATTGTGGATGATAATTGTACATGTACCAGAGATGACCCCTATGCACCATGGAGTTGTAGTTGGTTAGGTCTGTGTAACGTTAGACTTGTCTTAGGGCAGAACATGTAAATCATATACTGGGATTGTGTCCCCTCACCTATTGGCTGCTTTGGTTGTCCAATCATAAACCCATGCCATGGTCAGTGGATCATAGAAACTGTTGGGTTAGTTTGAGAAAGTGGGTATGCATTATAGTCCATAGTAGACGATGAAGTGTTTAAGCAAATTTATAATTCCTTTACCTAGTTGAATCTGATCCCATCAAAATTATTTAGAATTAATTATTTTGATATTAAATAATTTTTAGATTGATAGTTTGAATTTTTAGAAGTATCTGAATATTTTATTTTCTCAAAATGATTTATAAATAGAGAAAAATCTAATTTTTGGTATTTTAAATATTCAAAGGGAAAAATAAAATATTTATTCTTTTCTAAAAAATATTTTATAATTTTTATAATTTATATAATTGGTGGCGACCCACCATGAGCTATGAACCCACCATAATATATAGCTGGAGATTGGGTGGAGCCGACTTATGGGCAACGTAAAGTGGCATGCCCCACTTATGGGAGCCACTTTCCTATTTCATGATGAGGCCCATAAGGCGCTCAATCAAGATGAAATAATTTGGAAATTTTTTTAAATTAAAAGGATATGATTTCAATTAAAAGCATGATACTTATACGAAGGATAGAAAAGTATGATATATTTTTCATATTTTTATTATTTGATGGGAATAGGTTCAGAAAGCTACAGGATATAATTCTAACACCTTCTTTTAAATCATGATGGTTGATCTAAAGACTGTATGACTCAAATCTCTCATCCCACAGGTCTCCTATGACCAATAGTTTGGATTTAATCTCCATAAAGATGGCTAACCCTAAGAAATCCTAACCTAAGAGAAAATCTATAAATAGGGGCTCAAATCTATGCAGTTTCTCTACACCTTCTCATCTCTCTCTCCCGTCTCTCTTGATCTCTCTAGCCCATCTCTCTCCCTTACATAATGTTTGGAAAAGAGAAAAAGTGGGGCACGCTCCATCTATAATAGGAAGAAGAAGGGGGCGTATCGCCCACACTAAGGCATTGATGCTCTTTACATGTTGTGCCATCATTCCATTGCTCTCAGATTTGATTAAAGGTTGTAGTTTATGGTTTCCCATACTTCAAAGATATGAGCATGTGCACCATTGGAGGATGCACGGAGTAGGGTGTGCAACGTTCAATTGAGGTAGTTTTCTGGCAATCGTCTTTATGATTTGCAGTCTTATGTTTTGTTGTTCCCATGAATATTATGTGTTTCATGATCTCAATATCAAGTTTATGCAATTTTGTTTGTGCAATAAGGTACTGTTAAAGTGATAGTAAGTGAAAATTATTAGATATCTTCATATTTTTATTGTTTCTCATTATATTTTTAGACATCTATTATTCATCTGGGTGGTGAAAAACAAAACTCGGGTTATATAGTCCAACTTTTACCATTGGATAGGAATCTTTAGTTGTAGATGTTCATCTTAAAGATAGAGACTTGTGATTGTGCGGGCTAGTGAGTCTTCGTACTCGCACAACGCTTTTACTTTTTTACTTGATCATATATTTCAACCATCCGTACAAAATAAATTACTAGAAAGCTTCAGTTAGGGTGGACCCAAAGGGTGTAGTTATTGGCCTAAGATCTCGTAACGGGAAAGGAAAGCTCGTCTTACATCTCCAAATCAATGAAATGGAGGATTTACAAGTATTCACCGTCAAGTTGAACAATCATAAATTTAATGTGAAAGTTATTGGGCAACCCCCAAATCCATGAAGAAAGTATTTTGTCTCTTATCATCAAACATAAGCTCTTTCTATGAGTTGATGTCTTGAAAAATATCTTATGTCTAGGGCAATCCTAAGAAAATCTATAATTCCATGGTCTAGTCTCCAACTTCCTCTTTAGTAGAGGTGGCAACGGGTCGGATCGGGTCGGGTCCTGTCGAATAGCATTTGGGTCCAAAATTTGGACTCATATTCGGATCTATTGGGTCGTGGGTCTGGTCCGATCCATTGCCACCTATGACTATGAGTTTTTTTTTTTTTTGCCCTATTTTTTTTTTACCATCATTTACTCAATGGTTATGAGCTTTTTTTTCATTTTGCCATTAATGCTGTAAATATTGTCAACATTGTGACAATAGGTACACCTGGCATGCGCCTAAAGAAACACAATTGCCATCATGTACCCTATGACTATACACACGGGTAGGGTTCGGGTCCAGCCGTTGCGTCCTGTATTTGGATCCATACCAAGACTTGAGGTCGGGACTACCCATCGGGTCCCAAGTCTTGTTGGGTCCATTGCCACCCCTAACCTATCGTGTGCCTAAAGAAACGCGATTGTCATCATGTATCCTATGACTACCCATACGGGTCGGGTCCGGGTCCAGTCGTCGGGCTTTCATCCGTTTTTAAAAAGCCCATGATCTACATCGTTTTAGAAGCCCGTGATCTAGATTGGGAATCGCTTGTCGGGACTGGGCATGTAGTTGAAGTCCCTTGCCTTTGTATCTATTTCATTTTATTCTCTATTGTTTCGCATGATCTGGATTGAGAATTACCTCTCGGGATTAGAGCCGTGGGCAGGCAATCTGAGTCCCCTCGCCTTAAATCTACTTGATTTTATTTCTCTATTACTTCTTTCTGTAGCATTTTCACCGATTCGACTGATCCCAATTGATAAAATGGGAGGTGATAAAAAACCAAATTTTGGTTTGGATATTAAAACTCTGTTTTCATCAAAAAGAAATGTTACTTTACATGGGTCGAATTAGTTTAGTGAATAACAAAAATGGGAGATATAACCACGTTAGAAATTTTAAGAACATTTTAATGAAGAAAAAGTTTGTATAAGGTGTCAACTCTATATTTACAAATGAGGCCACCTCAAAAATCTACTTGAAAAAGAAAAGATGTTGCGAGGTTGGAAAACCATCTTGCCATTTCGACTTCGAGATGTATAGATATGAAAAATAAATAAATTTTAAGTCATAATAACAATGTATTTTGTAACACATTATCTTGACCATCCATTTTCTAGAATTTCTAATGTTTATAGATCCCCTCAATCTGCAACATTTTTGGAACTTATAATTTCATAATTAGGGATGAAAATAGATTTTCATATTATTGTATGGGTTTCTGGCACTGGTAATATACACTTAGAGGTGCTCTTTACTTTGATTATTGTTTAAATAAAGTTGTACCACTGTATAATGCAGTTTTTTGGAACAAGAAATTTTCTGACGGTGTGATAATTTAATTTTCCCCTCATTATGAAAATTGAAGCTCTAAAAAATGTCTAGATTTGGCAGCTCTATAAAAAAAAAGTAGAAATTTGTATAATGTATTTTTGGAACTTAAAATCCATATTTTATCCACAATTGTCTAAGGTTGAGACTGAAAGTTGGACTATGTGAATAAGCATATTGGATACTAATTAAAAATTTTCTTATTTTTCTTACTCTTACACCGGCAAGACCACTTATAATGTCCAATTACAAACAAATAACTCTTGAAACAAAGAAATAAAATAAAATAAACACGATTATCATTTGCTACCACTATTGAATACAATTCCTTAAATCAAAACTTTAACCCATTGCTTCATGGGAAGAGAAGATCAAATTACAAATAAAGATTTAAAGAAGTACAATTACCGGAGATTATTTCAACCAGGTTTAGTACACCTCATACCGAGTCTATGGTACTCGAGATCTATGATTGGTCTCTTGATTCTTCCACATATAGCAAAACATCGTCAATGACATATGGATCTCGATCTAAAACCAACTACCTAATGCCTAAATACCTTAATTTGCTCAAGCCCATTTGGCTTGAACTTAGAGCCATCGATCTCAATCTAGAACCAACTTCTTAAGGCCTCAATGCATTAGTCTTGCTCAAGCGTATTTGGCTTGATCTTTTGAGAGATGCGAGATAGATCAAATGATATTTGGAGAGGTGAGAGATAGATCAAAGAAGAGTGGGAGAGATCTACGAGCAAGAGGATCCCCCCCTTTGCTACTCAGAATTCAAAACCACCACAAGATAACCTTAACTTGGGTGTGCCACCTAGAAACGAGAGAGAAATAAATGACTTGGGCATGCCCCTTGGCTTGAGAGACCTAGAAACAAGAGAGAAATAGATGATTTGGGCATGCCCCCTTGGCTTGAGAGAGAGATTTTGGTTGGTGCGTGCCTTCCTTATGGGGAGGGCCACCTATAGAGAGAAAAACCCTTAAAGAGATGAGAGAATAAGTGTTTAGAGATAAATCCTTAGAGAGATGAGAGAAAACTTTTATGAGTTGGGAGAGCCTCTTTATATAGATTTTTTATACCTTGGGGTTGACTCAATTCGTAGGGTCAAATATTAACCGTCGATCTAAAAAGACTTGTGGGGCGAGAGATTTGAATCATCATCTCTTTGATCCACCATCAAGATTTAAAGAGATGCTAGAGCCATATCCTCTATTTCTTAGATCTATTCCCATCAAATCTTATATCTTACTTTTTATTTTAGTATATCCAATATTTATTTCTTGGATCAACCAATATGCAAAGATTTACTAAATATTTAATATTATCGTGCAAGTTGGCTATACCCAAAAGATAAGCCAACAAACAAGGAGATAACTATCACCTGTTTTAAATTGGGCCCCATATATATATATATATATATATATATATATATAGGGTCTCATATAATTTTAAAAAATATTTTCTTTCGTATTTAGAATCTTGAAAACCACATTTTCTAATAATTTTGTTTTTGGAGGTGCAACACCATAACACCTAAGCCTTATATAAAATTTATAAGTTGAGAGAGAGAGAAAAAAAAAAAACCAGAAACAAGAAGAGAGAGAGAGCAAAACATCAGACAAAAAAAGAAAAAAAACAGAGAGAGAGAGCATATAAAACCGAACTACAAGAAGCATATTTTATTGAGAAACTTACAACCCCCTCCAGAATCGTAGAGAACTTTGCTCAACCAAATTTCTTTTAGTAATTTTCACCTAAAATTTGACTTTCCTAACAAATATAGCTAAGTAAAAAAAATGGTACAATGAAAACCAAATTACCTTTTGGCAAGTATGTGGTCCAGCACAAAATGTGGGCTGTTTGGCACTTTGCTTCTGGAAAGCATGCAGTCCGACACAAAATAGGGATAGTCTAGCACTTTGGGCATGCAGTCCGGCATAAAATGGGGACAATCCGACACTTTCGGCTTCTGAAAACCATGGAGTCCGACACTTTAGGCAAGCGGTTCGACACAAAATGGGGGTGGTCCGACATTGTGGGCATTTTCATCATTTTTTGGACTTGAGGGTATTTGCTAAAAAAATTTAATTTAATGTAAAAGTTGTTTAAAAAAAAAAACTTGATTGGGGTAGATTGTTCTCATTTTGGGAGATTTTTGTAATTTTCCCTCTTTTCTTAGGGTTCACGATTAACTTATTTTAAATCTACGGATGTGGAAGGGTTGGGGCAAGTCCCCACTGATTCACCCATTCAAAAAAAAAAAAAACTTTTCAGTGTTAGAGAAGCCTTTTACTTCTGTAGTACGGAATCCGATAAGTGTAGGTGTTTAATTATTGAGGCATCTCTAATAGTCAAAAAAGAGCGTCTTCCTCCTCATTTGTTTCTAACTGCTTTTGTGGGCTTCACCAAGAAACAATTAACCAAAACTTCAATCATACACTACTATATGCCTATTCCATTCTTTCCGTGATCACATTTCATAAGTATAATCCATCATTCTCAAAATGAGCACAAAGCAAAGGCATATTCATAATGTGAACTTCACGTTTTGCGGAGTATATGCCTCGAATCACATAATAAACCACTTGCGATAAACAATATTTCGTGGTTTTAACCCTGCCACAGTGAAAGAGATGAAAAGGGTATTCTGATTTTCTACGAATAGTAATTCACTGCATTTTTTTTGGAATTCACTGCACTTTTATATTGACAAAGAGAGGGGTCATGGTTATATTTATTAAATTTTCGTCAAACACAATCATTTCTTAAAGATTTCGAAAATCTTTTAGAAAGGCAAAGAAGAATAAGGAATTCATCCTGGTTACCACCGATGCAGAGAGAGAGAGAGAGAGGTGTTCAATTATGTCTTTGAAAATGATTTGATACAGGGAAGAAGAACCGAGTTGGGTTTCATGGGGGGCCGAAACCCAGAAGAATTCAGCATAAAGCGAAGCGAATTTGACAATACTACCAGCGCAATGTATTAATCGTTGACAATTGTAGAGGGGGAAATGCAAGAGAAACATGGAAAATGCTGAAACCTGGTGACTGGGAGAGAGAGAAATCACGAAATCAAACCACAAACCAGAACCACAGAAAACAAAAACAACTCTTTCATCAATCCTCTTTAAACCCCAGGCCTCTACACTCTTCTCCTCTTTACATGTTCCCAGAACCCAAAAGAAGCAATAACAAAAACAAACCTGCATCCAATCCTTCGAAGCCTGGAGCCGGCTGCCAAGTTTGAATGGGCCGACTCCGAGTTAGACCAGGCAATTCCGTTAGAAACAGTAACTTTTTAGCAGTGGCTACATCTCAACACTGCAGCCGGGGGCCCCTAGGACAGGGACCTGACCGGCTACATCCCTCCTCACCCCCATCAAGACCTCGCACTTCACATAAATCCCATACCACGCACTCTTCCAAAACCCGCCTCTGTACCTCATCCTACCTTGAAAAACCAGCCTCATCGCCACCGCGCCATACGCCTCATCCCCCTCGAGGCCGCTCACCACCTCGCCCGAAACTGGGACCCCGTTCCCCTCCAGAACCGGTGCAAAAGCCACGCTGCTCTTCCTCTCCTGATGCAAAGGAGGCAACCCCACAGGTGCCGTTATGGCCTGGTTTCTGTAGACCACCAGAGCGGCGAGCCGGTCGTATTCAATGGCCACGCGACGGTTCGGGTTGCGCGTCAAGACAGTGAACTGCAGGCTGGTTGAGATGGTGTAGGGAGAGGTGAGGTTGAGGGAGTAGATGGCCGCGCCTTGGACGTAGAAGCGCGGCCTGTAAGGGCGATAGACGAGCCACAAGACGAGCGCGATGCTGCCTACAAGGAGGATGAGGGCAGTCAGGACCCCGCAAAGCAGCTTGTGGGGCCGGGCCGGTGCGTAGGCCATACGGGCTCCTGCAGGTGCAGGGGAGGGCGACGGTGGGGGCTTGGGTCCGGAGGGGAGCTTCTCTCCGCCTTGGCTCATGTTCTCCCTCTCCTAAGCCTGGTTTTTTTTAGTGTAGAGAGAAGAAAGAGGTTGGGGGTTTATAAGGCTAAGGGAAAGGTGGTGGGTTGGGGAAAAGTGGCGGAGGAAAGGTGCAGAGAGAGGGAATACGTGCGACGTCTGGAGGCAAAGGCTGGGAGAGTGGCTTTAGATGAATGGGTGGGTTCTTGTCTTTTCTCTTTTCTTTCTCTCTCTCTCTCTTTTTTATTTTTATTTTTATTTTTTATTTTTATTTTTTCTTTTAGCCTTCTTTTTTCTTTTTGTCCTGGGGTGAAAGAGTGAAGTAACTTTTGCTACTTTCCTTTCGGCAAGAGAAAGGATCAATGATTAACAGTGTCTGACCGGGAGCATAATATTCTCTCTTGGGAGCACACCAATCGCTTGGTCCACAGGTGAAAAGATGTTTAAGAATGTCTCCGGATTTCAAAATTCAAGATCCACTGCAGAATTACTATATCATCTATGATATACAAATGATTTGTTTAGAAAAAGTTCATATAGATCAACAATTTCACTAGAAGAGGTTGTTTTTTATGCTCAAATATCCTCAAATTGATCATCTCGACGTCAAGATGCATAGACATGAGGACAAAAATGGATTTCAAGTTATGGAAACAGTGCATCGCATTTTTGGACCGTCAAATTTCAAGTTTTTCAAATTTTCATAGATCTGCTCGATCTACACTATATTTGAAGCTTTAAATTTTATAGTTAACGATGAAAATATATTTTAAGGCTATCGCAAAGATTTCTAGTATTGAAAGCACATTTCTCGACACTCTTCGGAAGTGTGCTTTACTTTGATTGTTTAGAGCCTTGGCTCTATACAAACCGCACGCTTTGTTTAATCAATTACATACAGTGCGCTTTTGATTAACTTTTAAACTTTTAAAATTAAAATATAATTTTTTAGTATTTTTAGTATTAAAATATAATATTTTAGTATTTTTGTTAGATAATGTCTATTTTTAGGATGGACGTTTGTAAGTCAGCAGGTTCTTGCGCCCGCTCACTCATGAAATAATTTTTCTTTACTTATTTATGTTAGTTGCTAGATTGAAGAGGTTGCATCTTCAAAATTTTATAAGTATCATATTTGAAACTAACACTATTTATTTTGAAATAATAATTACTATGTGAAAATAAAAGTACCATTTATTTTTGGAATTTTATTAGAAAATAGAAAAAGGAATTCAAATATGCTTGGGATATTGTACAAGATAATTTACATTCCCTATGTTTACTTTGGATGTGGGAGTTCTAAAAAATAAAATTTCGTAATGAAAGTAAAAGAAAACGAAAATATGCATTCGTTATTTTTCAAGAAATTAATACGCACACACATAACAAGAAAAGACAATTTCCATGAGTCCATGTAGAAATAAGTGACCTCTTAAAATCTATTTTTGAGATGGATTTTTTGACATAATTTTTAACATCTAATCTCTAACATCGAGATCATGAATATGAAAAAATAAATTTAAATTTTGAAAATTAAAAATAATAATTCCATTAAAAAAACAATTGGATCGTTAGTTTCAATTATATTTAGATAGACCACATATTTGCATCCATCTTTATATTTAATACCGTAAATGTAGAAATGCAGTCCCAGACGCATTAAACAATTTTCCAACAAGAAGCATACTAATACAATCAAGCCAAGGCTCTACAATCAAGCCGAGGCTCTACACAATCAAACTAGATCGCACCTTCAAATAGTGTTGAGAAATATGGTTTCAATATTCCAAATCTATTTGATAGCCTTAAAATATATTTTCATCTCGAAATATAAAATTGAAGGCTTAAAAAATAGTCTAAATAGAGCATATTTATGAAAACTTGAAAATCTTGAATTGACGGTCAAAAAATGCATTACAAGATGCACTATTTCCAAACATGAAATCCATTTTTTTTTCTCATGTCCAGGCATCTTGATGTCGAGATTTTCAATTTGAGGATATTTGGGCATCAAAATAACCTCTTCTAGTGAAATTTTTGAGGTGTGCTCCAATATGATTGTTTAGAGTCTCGACTCTATATAAACTTTTACCATTTTTCTATTCATTTCAAAAAATTTTACCAAATAACAATGGGTGCGGTTTTTATAGAGCCGAGGCTCGAAACAATCAAAATAGAGCGTACCTTCAAATAGTGTCGAGAAATGTGGTTTCAATATTGGAAATCTTTGTGATAGCCTTAAAATATACTTTCATTTTAATTGTAAAATTTAAAGCTTCAAGAATAGTATAGATCAATCAGATATATGAAAATAAAAACCTTGAAAATTTACGGTCAAAAAATATGTTACAAGATGCACTATTTTCAAAACTTGAAATCCATTTTTTTCTCATGTCCATGCATCTTGATATTGAGATGATCAATTTGAGGGTATTTGGGCATCAAAACAACCGCTTCTGGTGAAAGTTTTGACGTGGGCTGTAGTTTGATTGGTTAGATCCTCGGCTCTATAAAAGGTTTTTCCATAACAATAACGTCGAATTTGGGTCGAAAAAATCCTCATAAGGCTTTGGTCTAACTTCATCATCACATCGGTGGCTTACGTTAATTCTATTAAAATTTACTTGTTAGGGTGTGCATTTTAAAATTTATTTTTGAGGTTGATTATATGTGTTGTAATAACGGAGGTTGGGAAATAACTTTTCATTTTTCTCGAACCTCAAACAAAAAAAAATCAACAATAATGAAGAAAAAACATGGTTGTAAATCAAGTCAAGAGAAAAAGAGTTATTTTCAATTCAGATTGTCTCATTTTGCACTCGTACTCAGGCTTGGGTTGGGAGGCACCGACTAAAAAAGTGAATTGTTATCTCTACTACAAGGTCTTAAGATTTTGAGAGAAAAATGCAATGAATCATGCTGGAGTATAAAAGGGAATTCTTTAAATATTATAAATTGGTGTAATAATTTTGGGAGACCTCCGAAAAATATGAGGGTAGCATGGAATGAAATTTTAGATTTCTACCGACACTGGACGATTTCCTTCAACCATGTTTATCATGAAGCGAATGATAAGGCAGATTCCTTGGTTAAAGTGGGTATCATTTCTTCTTTGGATGTTTCTTTAGCACTTGATTTGTAATTTCTTTATTTTCATCTGATATTACTTTCTTCTTTAATAAAATAAAATTCTTTATAATAACATAAGCATTCCACAATGTAAATCTCATCTTGTATAAGTCTATGAAACCCTAAAGTTAACTTACCAAAATAGTCTAAGACACCAAAATACCCCCAAATAATATTAATATTCTAAAAATGCCCAAGTGAATAGTAACACATGAATAATAACCTAAATAGTTACTCGTGAATAATACTCATAAATAGTATAAAAATAATTATATAAAAATTAAGATAGGAATAATCTTGTCTTACATCAATCTCTCATATTTGGAGAAAATGCATCTTCGAATTTTGAAATGTGCTAAATTGAATTTAGCATCAAAACCACATTCTTAAACCTTCTTCTTTATTGGTTCAAATATTACTTGTGGTAAGAAGAAATATCTAAAAAACTAGTAGTGAAATGTATAATAAGGAATTGATACAAATTTATTAGATTTAGCTATCCCTAACTTGCATTGGAAATTGCATATGAAACTTCAAACCAAATTGTCTAGCCTTTAGTGGCTTTCTCAACATTTATTTCACCATTCTCGGAAACCACAACCATAATTTGAGGTATACAAGCATACCAAGCTCCCATTGCAGTACTTTGATTCTAGTGTCCTAACTCTTTTGAATGCCCAACCTCTTCAATATCCTTGAGATTTTCAAATGTCACGATTTTGATCAGTCCCTTGTTGCCTTCTCTTCATATTTTTCATGAGCAAGATCCTCTTCTGAAACATCATCATTTCTATCTTGATCCTCATCATAGATCGGATCTCTTAAGATATCATGTTGTTCATCTGAGCAAGTGTTGATGAATGGAGGTAAATCTTAATTATAGCATGATGATTTTGGATACAACCTATGCCAAAATTAAGAGTATCCTCCTTCAAATTAAAAACCCTCGAGTGATGCTCCCTATATCTAGGTCTTTCATCACTCTACTATTCACTTAATTCTTCACGCGGATCGTGAAAGTAGAACATATTAAATTCAATATCTTTGTGGGAGGAAAGATCATCATCTTTCCTACGATAGATACTTGCTTCATTTATAGGATTATGAAGTGGATATATGAAAGTCTCACTTCGCCCTTCTCGTTGCCATGGATTCAACGAAATCACAAATCCTATACAAATAATCAACAAAACATTGGTGAAATTAACAAGATCTAAGATGACGGGCAAACCTTGGCCTAAAATCAATAAACCCAAGATTTGGCCATAGTTTTCTGGTTTTGTTGTTGATGAAAATATGTGCTCTAATACCAAATTGATGTAAGAAATAACGGTGGAAAATTAAATATACCTTTTCTTGAACCTCATATAATAAAGATCATCAATAATTGAGAAAAGGCAAAGTTGTAAATCAAGTAAAGAGCAGAGAAACTTTCTTCTTTTACAAAATAAATTTCATTCAAATAACATAACAACCTGTAATGTGATATCCTACCTTTTCAAAGCCGAAAAAAACTTAACATCTAAGTAAGTAATTAATACTCTAAAATACTCCTAAATAGTACTAAAATTCCATAATCAGTACATGTGAAAACTAACCCATGAATAGTAACTCTTGAAATATAAAAATAAAATAAAATAAAAATAGAAATAGAAAACTTTTTGTCCAGTATGATAAAACTTACTTATTAGGATTGTTCTGAATAATTTCGAGCGCAAATCTCCACCCTCTTGATTAAGATTCTAAATACACTAATCTATTTTTATTGGAACTCACTCATACTAAATACATAATTTAATTTATCAAAATAATAATCATCAATTAAATTAAAAGCTAGAATTCTATAACCTTTTTTCTTTCTTTTTTTGGGTAAATAAAAATTCTATATCCTGCCAACCAACAAAGGTCACAACAGATTTAGCCTATTAGGTGAGCTAGGGAAGCAAGAAACCAGGACAAGCGGCTTGTATGACAGATTAACGTGGAGGTGGATGCTATGAGGATCTTAGCCACTCAATCATCATGATAGGATAGTCAAGAGCAGGGATTAAAAAGCTTAAACCAGCGACCCACCAAACCATGAGCCGAATTTCGCTCGAAATTTATCTGAGATATAAAGGTTTGCCGATATCTTAGAATTGAAGATGACGGTACTCTTCGAGAGGTTCTTGCATGGTTGTATGGCGGTGGCCGACACAGAGACAAGAGGCGGCCTCTGGCTTCCATGCATGGAAAACGTGACGTGGCATAACGTCCTGGTTTTTAATGTGGTTTGATTTTATTGGCAGCACACATGTAATCTAGTCACCTGTGGTACCCACTGCTCTTGGACTGGAGACTCCTTTGTTTTATTTTTGTCTTTACTCGATCGGTGGCTCGGATGGAGACTGGCAACAGATCGGGTTGGTTCGGGGTAGCCTGGACCCGGACCCGGACCCAGACTCGGACTCAAACTCGAAAAATGACATGAGACCTAGACCCAGGTTCAGAGCTAAATAGTGGACCTGGCCCAACGGATCCAATTTTTTAACCCAAATTCAAATTGGGTCTATCCTTTGGGTCATAGGGGTCGTTGCCACCCTGCTTGGATGGCTCATTCCACATTCAAGTTTGATTGGATCTGTATTCTAGATTGGATTGGATCAGTTCAAATCGTGATCTAAAAAATATTAAAGAATAAAAAATTAAAATTAAAATTAAAATAAGAAATTATAAGATGGGGATTTAAAGGAGCCTAAAAAACATTACATAAGCGATAATATATATATATATATATATATATATATATAAGCGTGAGAGAACTGATTCAATCCTACTTATCAAACCGCATAAAAAATCAAAAGGTTTTAAAACACTGATTTTGAACTTGCTTCCTTCTCTTACCAAAGCCTCCTTAAAGGGCTAGTGTAGCCTTATTTGAAAAGTCGGAATGCTCTCTCCTTACAAAAGACCGCATCTTAGGATCTTGTCCAGGATTCATATCCAATACTTGTACGTGAAAGCCCACCTATGATTTAAACCTAACGAGGTGAGCACACCAGGGCATGCTCTCTAACCCAAAATGTATAATGGAGGGTATTTCTTATGTGTGAATAAGAGGGATGATCAGAAACAAATCAACCTGAGATTTTGAAATATGAAACCTACCCAAGAGACTAAAAGTATCTTGGACTATTTAAACAAGCAATTAAGGTAGTGTTTATCTGGGTTTATGTGGCCATTAAAGGCGCTTACGAGATTTTGTATAAACATTTTATATAATGAAACATAAACTCAGTAGGAGTGTGCTCCTCTTGTGGGCTATACTAGGCAAATGCTATTTTCTGATACTCGAACTTGGCTCAACTTGTTAGGCTAGTCGAGTTAGAAAACCCAAGGTACCTGGGGATATAGTTAAACCGATGAGGGTTCAGTGGGTCATCTCTCGATTGGGTCGAAGTTACCCGAATGAATGAGCCGAGAGACTGTGCGGCCCTTGTGTGTGATGGTTGGCCTTTAGAGACTAGGTCAAAGCCTCATCCCTGAACCATCACACAATATGTATATAAATAGCCGTATCGAGATAACAATCAACCATTGAGGGTGAAGTACGTACATGTGTGAGAGATTACCCTTATGTACCATGGAGATGTGATTGCATCATGGTTTGGGAGACCGTAGATTTGTCTCTTGGGGAGAACGTGTAATTCATATACTAGGATTACATCTTCTAGCCTATTAACTGACTTTGGTGGCCCAATCATGAACCCATGAAGTGGACTGTCGGTCATGGAAACCGCTGAGTCGGTTTAAGAAAGCTAGAGTGGATTATGGTCCAAAGTTGAAGGTGAAGTGCTCCAATATATTCATAGTTTCTAGACATATACAAATCTGATTCCCATCAAAATTAATTAGTTTTAATTAATTTTATGTTATATGATCTTTAGAATAATTATTTGAATTTTTATGATTTTATTGATATTTTATTTTTATCATTTGGATTTATAATATAAGAGAAAATCTATTTTCAATATTTTAAATAATTCAAGAGAAATAAATTCTATTTTTAAAGTCTAAAAGTGAAATTAAATATTTAGCAAAATATGTGGGACCCACCATTTGATATGGGGGCCAATTTAAATGTACATGGTAGATTGGGTGGGGCCCAGGAGGGGTGACCTAGGGTGACCCATAGGAGGTTTGCTTATTAAAAATTGTGAGACACCCCCATGCTAGTTGCTTTTTTATTTTTGTATGAAATCTCCTTGCATTAAGAATCAATATAATAAATTTTGGTATGTCTTGTAAATCAAGATATTTTGATTGATTAAAGATTGAATGAATAAGGAACGAATATCCATTAAATGAGAACGTATGTGTATATTTTATTTATTTCAATATTTGATGAAAATAAGTTTAGGAAATAGAGGATAATGTTTTAGCACCTCTTTTTAAATCTTGATAATTGATCTAAGAAATGGATGACTCACATCTTTCTCCCACAAGTCTTATTATGTTTAGATTTGATCTCACTATATATGGTAAAGCCTAAGGCATACAAATCTATAAAGACACGTTCCCCCCTTCTCTACACCTCTCATCTTCTCACTTGTCTCTTCTGTCTCAGCTCTCTCTAAGGGGCCACACCCCAAACAATGTTTCTCTCTCTTTGGGTGATGAATGGGGGGCACACCCCACTATGGGAATTCTATGTCTCTCTTGATTAGGCTTTCTCATTTCTCTAAGGTTAAGCCAAGGGGCTTAAGGTAGGCTAATGTATTGAGGCCTTAGCACTACATAAGATCCATATGCTTTTGGAGTATACTTAGTAGAATCAAGAGATCGATCATTGAGCCCGAGCATCATTAGAAGGAGGAGACTCGGTGTGGGGTGTACTAAGCCCGGTTAAAGTAATCTCTGACAACTTTACTTGCTTTATTTTATTTTTTTGTTGTACTTTCTTATTCTAATAAAGCAATATATCAAATTTTTATTTATTGAATAAAATATTTGTATTTAAGTAGTAGCAAGTGCACCGTTTATTTATTTATTTATTAATTTCAAGAGTAATTATATTTGTAATTGGATATTGTAAGTGATCTTGCAGATGAAAAAAAACTAACAATTTTAATTTATATACATTATGCGTTATCACATAGACAAACTTTCAATTTAGAAAATCATGTATGCGTCTACTCACTTGATCAGAAGACCCACTTGGGAGGACTTTTTCGATCTGCAATTTTATGCAGCACTTAAGAATTACTAGATGATTACTCTCAAAATTGCTTTTTGAAATTTGAAGTTTCTAATAATTAGATCTTGCCATCTAAAATATTAGATGGTATCCATTCAATCTCGAGACATTATTTTTTCGAGTGAATAAAAGGTACAATTAGAAAATCTTTTCTATTTTGGTCAATCTATGGGTTGAAGGGTAACATCCTCAAAATCAAAAGAAGTTAAATAAATTTTTTTAAAACTATATTAAAAAATGATTAAATATAATTGAATAAAATTGAATGACTAATAAAAAGAAAATGAAAGAAAGAGAGTATTGGAGTGCTTGATGCAGAATTAGAATATGATACCGATCCTTGATCCCTTTACCGGAGATGGATCTATGGCACAGAGGGTCCTCAGTATGAAGTATATGAACTGAAGTTGAAGATTGATCAATGGTATTGAAGCTGGTATTGATCAAATCTAGGTTGGACGATTTAGATCTAGACTGAAGAGGGATAGTAGGTTTAGCGTTTTATAGTTAAAAGGACTTGAATCTCGTTGTAGAGGTTCAATTTTGACAAGTTTTGTCTTTTAATGGTCAAATCTAAAAGGAAAATGGTTTGATAGGGCTGCAGCCCTATCAAAAAAAGTCAAGCCTCACCTCATAATTCATCAAAAATTACAATTCAAGTATTGGAAAACCTTTATATTGATCACCTTACCTTGAACATTACTGTTGTGAAAAAATTAGGATTTAAAGCTCTAAAAATAGTGTATATTGTAACAATTTATCAAGACCGTCTATTTCGCGCTAAAAATAAACGTTCAAAGATCAGTAAATCTATACCATTTTTTGAGCTTCAAATTTTATTTTTGGTGTTAAAAATTAATTTTAGAGCTATCATGATGATTTTGTTGCCGAAAATGCTTTCTGAATGAGGATTTGAGACGGGGCTTTATTTTCCTTTCATAAAACTTAGGTATGGTAGAAATTTCATCCTGTAGCGCCAACACATAATAGGTTGCATGTTGATCCTCAATCTTCACTAACCCACTTTACATGGATAGAAAGTAATGCCCTTTTGTATACTCACTGACTGATTTTGTACTAGATGCAATTGGCGAAATTATTGCTTGATAAGAAAAATTGTTCATGCAACCTTGCCCTCATTTTGGGGCACGATTTGATCTTGTCATTCCCTAGTTGAATTTCTTCCTTCTTGAATTCGGTCACACCAAATGTACGCCAGTCCTCTAAGCTTAATGGTCATGAGTGTCACCTTCCATGAATTGGGCAAATCTTTCGAATCAAATAAACATTCAACTGTGCACAGCTAGTCCCAAAAACTCTCGAGGGATAGAGTTCTATAGAAGTCAAGAAACTCAACTTTGATAATTGAATCAGATTCTCTTTAATACCTTTCCATTCATTCTGCCAATTGTGCCAAGTTTCCTTGTGCCACTCAATTGGTATTGCGGTGGTCAGTTGTCTAACTCCCTGTCACCTTTGTGTTCCCATTGATGCCATCATACGTCAAACCCATCTGAGGTGACGTAAGAGATATATATCATACCCCACGCGTCATCTTTGGGCTATGATTCATCCCAATCTCTATGAAAATCCTCATGAATTGGATCCAATTCTGTGTCTCCTATTTTTTATTAGTTCCCATTTGCAATACGTTACATCTTTTGAAATTGAAAATTTCATAATCATATATGATGAAAGGAAAAAAGAAAAAGCAAAATAAAATCATAACGATGGTGTTGGGTGTATTTTTAGTCATTATACAAGACTAAGTACACTCGAAGAAATTTACATGCAAGCTCGAAGGTATAATACAAGAGATAAATATTCAACAAACCCAACGAACGAACCCAATAGATAATATTCTTGGAAGATGGTGAAGTCACTACACAAACCAAATAGATATTATTCTTGGAAAATATTTCCGAGGCTTGCTCCTGGTGTGATAGTGGAGTATGATACGCTTAGGACTTGTCATGTGAGGGCCCTAATATACCTTAAGAGTCTTGGTCATAGGTCAATTTATATATTTTGGCTAACAACCAATGATAGCAAAATGTATCAAACCATCTCAATTCGAGACAAGCTCTTAGATAGATATCCCCCAAGGCCACAATATGCCATCTACACAATATTGGAAGAGTTGGATATGGTATGATGCACTTTCAAATCTGTTGTCAGCCAACTCATGCACCTCGGTTAACAACCACTGATAGCAAAGTGTATCAAACCATCTCAATTTGATGAACTCTGAGACATATGTATCTGAAGCCATAATATGCCTCTCCACACAATATTGGAAGAGTTTTGATACTGTAAGATGAGCTTTTGGACCCGTCATCAATCACACATGTGCATTTTGGCTAATGACTAGTCATAAAAGACTATCAAGCTATCTCAATTTTAGGCAAGCTTTGAGTCATATATCCCCGAGGCCACAATATACCTCTCCACATAATATTGGAAGAGCTTGGATACGGTACGATACATCTTTGAATTTATCATCTGCAAGCAATGAGTGATTGACAGTCGGAGCATAAGGAAACCTCATAATTTGATATTACATTGAGGTGTACCGCTCCCCCCCTCGCTCACACACACATACACACACACACACACACACATATATATATATATATATATTCAATGAGGCCTCATATGGCTCTAGTCTAAGAGTCATACAAATTGGACATCATTTGGCCCATCGGCAGTAATTTTTCAGCATAAAAAGTTCTACCTAGGCCGACGACCCCAAACATGATATTTTGGATATTAGTTCAAAACTCTCGAAAAATCATATTTAAGGCATCATATCCCTCATCCCAAATTTTCCGGTTATTTGGAATTCATATTCGTCGGCAGCCAGATCCTTATACAATGTCTGCTAGACAAGTCAGGATGACATCCAATCACTGATTTGAAATTTCTCTCAATCTATAAGGAATTTTCTCAAAGGACTTGGACCATTAAAGAGCTCAATTCTCTATAAATCATGTAGGTGTGCCATCCTATCAATCTGTTGAATGAGAGTGACAAGTCAGCAACAGTAACCATAAAATTTATGCAAAAGTTTGACCGTTGATGGATGATTTCTTCCAAGATATGGATTTTTAAGCTCAAATTTTGTGAAGATGTGTCATAGGCCCCTCGATAAAATTATCATATCCCTAAGGTCTATAATCTCATGTGGTGAAAGCGGTTGCACCCTCAATCCTCATATTTGTTGTCATAATCTGTCGCAGAAATGAGTTCACTTCGATAGGTCATATCTCTCTCGTCTATGATCCTTTTAAGGTTAGGTTTGAGTCATTATGTTCACCTTTGAGTCCTCTATCAGCTTACAAAAATTTATGGTGGGAGGATTTGTCATCAGAGAGCGGCAATAGAAATACTCAAACATGTCAATATTGCTTTGCAGACTAGCTGACGATGAATAAGAACAACCACTTTCCTTAATTTTCTCATAAATATTGCGATGACTCTTGACAGTTACACATTCAAATTCAAACATCAAGATACAATTGAGATTAAACAAGGATAAAGTTATTATTAAATCCATCTTGCTTTCAAATTCAAACAAGGATATGAACTTGTCGTTCATACCGAATCCTGAGAGGTGAATGGATATGGTCAACGATTTGGATGTACTTCATTAACCTTCATCCTTGTCACCTCAGAAGATCTATTTAAACTCAGTTTTTAGTGAGAAGAGGAGAGGATGAAATTAATACAAGCCCTCCTATATTTCCCGTCTTGTGTGTGATATAGAGAGAAAGATGAGAGAGTGACTACTCATTGCACCGGCAGTCAAGAGATAGGCCTCCGATAGTATCATCTTCTATTATGTGGGAATAGAAATCATCAAAGAGAGGGAAAATATGTTGATTCCCAACTCCCTTGAGGCCCAGTTTAAGGAGTAGATCCATGGACGATACCTTTGCTTATAATCAAGTATACGGGCCCCTTATTCCCTTAAGTGTTGATATTCTCCCTTAGTCTGTATATTTGCCTTTTAGATCAATGAATGTATAAGCTTCAATTATAAAAACAAGAGTATTAAACATCATTTAGAAATCATCAAAGCGAGAGATAATATGTTGACTCCCAACTCACTTGAGGCCCAATTTGAGAAGGAGTAGATCCATGGACGATACCTTTGCGTATAATCAAGTATACAGGCCCCATATTCCCCTAGGTATTGATATTCTCCCTTAGTCTGTATATTTTCCTTTTAGATCAGTGAATATATAAGCTTCAATGACAGAAACAAGAGTATTAAACATCATATAGAGGGTTGATACAAACTGTAACAAGAATTGGAAGTTCTTCAAACTCCTCATGTACCCCGTATATAAGTAAAAACCCTTCTTATTTCCAAGATATGAAACTTAAAAGGAAAATTTGGCTTGGTTGTATTAGTTTTATGATATAGAGTTATAATATCATAAACATGTTCCCTAATAGATTTCGGTGCAACCACTTGTCCTTGTCGATTAAACTTAAGGCTAATCTCTATATCTTAGACGATTTTCCCTAGTATAATGCCCTAGCTATTCAAGGTTCCATAAGTCCTATTAGCCTGATGGTCCATGATTCCTAGGAGATGGTACTGAGGACTACTAACTTGGAGACCTAGATGGCTAACTGAGGCATCATGTGGGTAGAGACCAAACTCACCCTCAAGGGTTCTAAGGGTTGGATGAGTACCTTGGTGGTTCCTCTTTGGCTGACCTAGTGTTCTAGACCAAGAGCAAGCCAGAGTCATAGGGTCTCACTGCACCTTGATCCTTAAATATCGCTCCTAATCTATACTAAAGACTCATTCCTGACTAGGATATACCAGAAATTGGAAACTATAGCAGGAAGGGGCAAGACAGATTTAATTTTTCCTTTTTGTTTTTCATAAGGGTGAAGATAAACACGAACAACGTAAATGCAATCAAGATACCAAAAATTAGGAAATGAAAAGAAAAGCAAGAAAATATCATTTTTCCTTTTGGATTAAAGCAATGAAATGGAGAATAAATTAAGCATGAATAGATGAAAAAACATTAAGAGGAAGCTGAAAAAATTCTCGAAATTCTAGGGTTGAACAATCCTAGCAATGTGATGCATGTTGTTGGGACCAGAAATCTTACATACGCATTATGTGTCGTTTGGATGCACCATGCCCTAAAATTTCTAGGTCTTTTCCGAATATTTTTTGGTTTCTCTTTTTGTTAAAAAGCAGTCTGAAACATAATTAGAGGTCATTTTTTTACTTATTTTTGTGCAGCCTTGAGTTTAACTTGCTCCAAAGTGGGCGATAAATTGTTAAAGACGGAATCTGGGAGAATTTACGATCGCCTCTCTGATTCGTGTTTTAAACTTAAGCAGTTAAATTTATTAGGGGATCCATCGAATTACAGTTCAAAGGCAAATATGATCTCAAAAGATCTTTCTATGAATTACCACTAGAGCCATCTTGAAATCATGTAAAATCCATAACAAGAACCAAGAAAAAGAAGATAAAAAATAATAATAAATTAAAAAATCAAGGAAAAAACTTACTCGGAATCCGATCCCTCTAGCTCGACAATCAGAGTTAGTCGGTTGGATTTGACTGGTAGTTGAGCTGTCTTCGTCCTCAACCTTAAAGTTTGCTTTGGATGAGACGTACTTAATGCATGTTCATCCAAATATTTGATATATTGAAAATCGGGTTGTAGATAATTTAGGGTTTGATAGTTGTAGAGAATTAGTTATTAGCTAGGTTTTTCTGGTGCTTCCTTGTTCTAAGGTTTGGACAACGGTTTTTAGGGTTTAGGCTAGCCTAGGATATTTTTAGGCATTTTCCTAAGATTTTCTAGGATTTTATAATTTTTCTATTTTATAAGGGATTGCTAAGATTTTTCTATGAGTTTTTTTTGGATGTTTTCCTAATTTTTTAGGGATATTTTTATTTATTTATATTGTTTTTCTAATTTTCTAGGGATTTTCCTATATTTTTTGTTGATTTCTTATGGAGACTTTGGTTTTAGGTCTGAAAAGGTAACTAGGGTACTGGGTTACAAGTTTTAGAGAATTACCTTGACCAAAATTTCAAGGGGTGTGCCAGTAATATGCTTACAAAACTCTATGTCACGTAATTTTGGATTCCCTTCTTAAAATCATAAATGCCGCATCAATCTATTTTTAAAATATTTCTTTTTTAAAAAAAGTGATTTTAAATGAACAAAGGAATTGGATCAATAACCCACAAAATGATGACTTTGTCTCTTCAGTGCCTAATCATCATGAGAAAATGAACTTGAACATCCTTGGAAGTAAGAAAAGCTTGTCTCAAATCCTTAGCAGGACTAAAGCCCCACAGTGTAACTAGCTCAAACTCTTCAAGTTAGAAACCTAATGCACAAGGAATCTTGGAACAAAACCAAATTCAGTTTCATTTTCAAATTCATAATTTGAAATGTATAATTAATAGCAAGACAGTGCTTAGGCTAAAGACCGACGCGTCTTTAGGTGTAAACATCCAAAAAATGCTCAGGTCAAAATAGTTTGTGGAAAACCTCAAAGTTCTCCTAGAATACTAAGTAGGATGGCAATTCATGTGCCGACAGATCTGATGGGCGGCCGTCCTTTGACCAACTGATTATAGAGTTACAAGTTCCACCTGTGACAGGTATCGACTTCTTTGCCTCCCACCTGTTCTTCGAAGAACAAGAGTACAAAAGAGAGACAACTCCATACATCTACTTTTGAAAATGGCTTTATTCCTAGATCCCTAAGCCCTAAACCTAGAATTAACCCTAAGTAAATCTTTGGACCTAGGTAATTAAGCCTTAAAAAACTTTAGATATAACCTTAAGGACTACACTAACTTATTGCTGCCTAGAGCACATTCAATTCTGGACCATGCTCCGTGAAGGGCATTGAAATATTTGGAAAACATCAAGTGCCCCTTTAAATAGCAAGATTTTACGCATAAAGGGGAAGCTGGACTAAGAAATAAACTTTGGATTAAATGCCACAGTATCTGAAAGGACCACCAACCTTCAACCACAGAAAATAAAGTATGGCAATTGTAGTTGTGCATATTGGGTCGCTACAGTATGGACAACCTATATCATGCCATGTGACCGATACACCCTGGTTTGGAAGTGCTTTTCTATCAATAGATCCACTTTAGAATGCTCTACGGTCAGAGTTTTCAGTCGACTCAACCTTTTTTTCTTTTTTGAGAAGAATACTTACGTTTATTAGATCTAACAGACATTATAATACAGCGTTAAAATAAAACATCTCAAACTATCAGCGACTCTAATGAAGTACTCATTTTCACCGGCCTGTCTGCAACATCGTTCGCTTTTCTATAGACATGATGCAAGGACACCTACCATTGAGACATACTATCCAAAATTTGTAGCCAAATGATCTTAAACGCCGTAGCGGTCTGGATATCTTATTACACTAGTTAATCACATTAAGTGAATCATTTCAATTACCAAAAAGTTTCTAAGCTATCTATCCTTCCAAATCTGACGTCCTTGCAGCAATGTTACCATTTCAGCATGATTGGCATAAATATTTCCACAAAACACCACGGTGCCTCTGCTAACACGACAAACACCACGTACTCCTGCCACACCAGTATTATCTAAAGATGATCAAAATTCAAATTGAAACACTCTGCCAATGGTTGCTGCGAATTACACCCAGGTCTAACCTTAATGTCATTGAAAGTGATAGGGTTTCAAATTCAACTCAACACCCACCTTAGAAACATCCGAACCTTCTTTAGTTACACATATTGAACCAGCTTCACACCTGAAACAAAATTCTATTCTTTATCCCTTGAATCTCCGAAGATACTCCCTCAAATGTTCTTTTATTCCTTTCACAACCGCAACTCCCATATAATAGCTACCCGAAAAATGTTCCAAATCATGCCACCTACCTTCGAAACTCCATTCAATTTGAGATGCCAAGGATTTATTTATGAGAACTAGGATAAACCGTAGAAACACTTATTTTTTGCAGGGCCCAATACCAAATATGACTACAGAAAGGACAATGTGGAGATAAATGGTCTCCATTTATCCTCATCATTTTTACAAAAGGGTGCGATTTGTATAGAGCACAGGCTCTAAACAATCAAATTAGAGCCTACCTTCAAACAATGTCGAGGAATGTGGTTTCAATATTAAAAATCTTTTTGATAGCCTTAAAATATATTTTCGTATTTATTTATAAAGTTTAAAGCTTAAAAAATAGTATGGAACGAGAGATCTATGAAAACTTTAAACTCTTTAAAATTGACGTTCCAAAAATGCGTTACAAAATACACTATTTTTAAAACTTAAAATCCATTTTTTTCTCATGTCCATGCATCTTGATGTCGAGATGATCAATTTGAAGATATTTGGGCATCAAAACAACCTCATCTAATAAAAGTTTTGAGGTAGTCTCGAATTTAATTGTTTTGAACCTCGGCTCTATATAAACTTTTCCTTTTACAAAATAGGCATACTTTAACTAAGATTTTCACTCTCTTTCTTAAATGGTCAATGGTTGAAGCTTTTCCTTATGTCATTACCTATACAAAGCCCGGACCTTATGCGGTACTCTCCACTTCCAAATGTCCTTCAAATTATGCTGGATGCATCTAAACCGATCGTATGGAAAAGAATGACTTGACCGAAAACATACCATCATATTCAAATTCCCAAACTGCTAAGTCAACTGAACCTTACTAAGGCCAAAAATCTGAAATCCCCAACTTCTAGCCCTTAGCCTTGGCACCTAACTAGAAGCAGTTCCTTGTAGTTTTTCTCAGCTACAGAAATCAAGTAAACCTAAAAGAACCTTGAGCCTAGGGCTTGGGGCACAGAGCCTCAAGACCTCTCTCTGCAATAGAGGAGAAATCTGAATAAGGTTTCTTTGATATAATTGAATCTCTCTTCTCTACAGGACACACACACAAGGCCACCAATGATTATGGTACATGCTTCTTTTTACTTGCTCTTTTAACCCAAATCCATGAACATTGGAAGAGTGATTCGTATCTCATAAACAAGTTCATATTCATGGTTAACAAGTCAGTGAATAATAATATCGGTGAAAGAAAAAAATTGAGTAAAAAATATGGATTACTAAAAAATAATTTAAGTTAAAGAATAGTAAATATTTCTGATTTGGCTCAAAAAATGAAGTTAAAAAATCAGACATATAAAGAAGACACAATAGAGGATTATGATTTGTAATTATTATATAAATACATTAATGCTATTGAACAATAATTTTATGTCCTTATCTAGTTTCACTAGACTAAAAACTCGACAAATTTTTATCTAAACTTTCAATAGATCCAATAATAAATCTTAGATTGTTGTCACAACAGAAAACATACCATAAATTTAGTTGGAGCATACAATAAAACAACAACAATGATTTCATGCAACGGTTATGTCATAGTATAATGCCACAATCTTCAAAAACTATTTTAGAGCCATTCGTTTGATCCAACTTTTGAAATATACACTCGTTTCATTCTAATGAACAATCAGAAAAAATAAAAAAATTTCCCATTTTTTTTTAGATGGCTTTATTATCATTAGATGAACAACGTTAAAAAAATAATAATTTTGAGTTTTTAACGGCTAAGATCTTGAAATTCACCAAATGAATGGCCTTGATTCGTTGTTGGACGGGACTAATTTTGACCATATCTAGAGTTCAAATTACACTTCTTTTTTTTTGCATATTGATTATTGAGATGAAGAGAGCATGTGTGCAAAATTTTAGGTCATAAAAATACCACAAATATGGTTTTCTAGAAGTGTGGTTGCATTATATTATGATACAATCGTTGTATGAAATCATTGCCCCAACAGGAATACTAAACAAAGGAACTGCATTAGTAAATAACAAAAACTATAACCTATGGCATAGGATTATTGCTCAAAGAGAAAAAAAAACACCCTTGGTAGAGGATTGCAGTCAACTAGAACAAAACACAAAGGCCCAAATATGTAGCATGGTGGTCCTTTCAAAATGTTATGTTGTATACACCGATGAAATAAAAAATAAACATATGAAATCAATCAAACTTCGGTATATATAAAAAAACAACAAAATAATTTAAGCAAATTCAAAAATTCAATTCTCTCACTGAATTCCTAACTGCCTTAATCATTAGTGTCATTGAATCTCTCTCTTGCTCAACTGCCTAAATCTTTAGGATCATTGAATCACTTTCTCGCTCTTTATAATGATGCTCTAGGTTTACCAAAAAAAAAAATATCATTTGGTTACTCTTCTAACTCTACCTATTATTTTGCGATATAAATTATTTGGATATCTTATTTTTTTTAGGAACTATATTATTTGTATTTTTTCGCACACTTTTTTAAGGGAACTTATTGATAAAAAATTTTAATGGAATTTTTTAAGGGAACTTATTGATAAAAAATTTTAATGGAATTTTTTATTGAATCAAGATTCTTAATTTACTACCACTGTTGATGTCCTTGTCTCTAAATCAAATTTTAAATAGTATTAAATTAATGAAGAAAGAAATTTTTCTTGAAGTTTTTTTTTCAAATTGTTTTTGAAAATAGATAAATACAGATTTATATCAATCCTATTAAAAAAATGCGATTTTTTTAAAATCTTTTGAAAAACTCGAAGCTCTTTATGGATGTTGAAAAATCAGAAATTTTTGCTTTTTAAAGAGATACTTGCTAACTATGTTGATACACTTCCAGATTGAAGGACCCAACACCCCAAACGAGCGTTTACATCATCAGTACATAAATGATAGGATATGAGAAATTCTCCAGATGAGAGGAGCAATGTGGTCCCCAAAAAACAAAAAAAAAAAACAAAACACATATATATATAAACAATCATTTCTATCTTCCAGGCACCGGTAAAGTGCAAAAGGCAAGCTTTCTATACTGGAGCATAAAAGCTCTATCATCCCCCTTATCCAGCCGTCCATTCTGAATGGATTGCTAGGATTACCTGTCTCTACATTATTTTCTTTTTAATGTAAACTATTTTGATATCAAATTTTGGACATCCATTCCTCTATTAAACTCGCACAACAAAAAATTAAAAAAAAATATTTTTCATAAAATAAAATAATCAAAATACCCGTAAAAATTTCAAAAAATATTTTGGTCATTATATTATATCAAAAAATTATTTTAAATATTCGTTATAGGTGGCCCCAATGAAAAGATAACACGTACCAAATTTTATATTCATACAAATTATATTAAAAAAATTAAAAATAAAATATTTTAAAACGTCGAATCTAACATCAAACAATCATATCAAAATTGAACGGCTGGAAGAAGATAGAACTTTTATGCTGGAAAGGAAGCATAGAAACCTTTCCCAAGTGGAAATTCCAGGGAACCATAAAGTGCAAATTCCAAAACAAAAAACCCCACATATTCAAATGCCATTTGCACGCAAAAATGACAAAACTCAAAGTTCTAACATGTGAGGCGGTTACATTCCATCGGACCGAATGCATAGAGCACACACCTGAGGTTCCAAGTTACAGCAAGGGTAGAGAGAGTTATATACAGCAAAGCAAAATAAAACTAACTGCAAACAGCATTGTGTGGTGGTTAGTCAAAATCACTGAACATCACCTTGCTCTATCTCCTAATCACTTCTTGATATTCTTATCTCCAACATTATTTTCAAGCCTCAATAAAAACTATGGAAAACGTAAGCATCGCTGTAATTCTGGAACGAAATAAACTGCAAAATCTCAGTTAACCCACTCCCAGCAAAACTGATCAGACATGCTTTGTATATCACGCTGTCCATTTGAGTCATGCTCCACTGGCAAAGATCTTCCTTTTGAGGTATACGAGATAATATCACCATGTTCGAGTATCGGGAATATCTGAGCAGTCTACAAGGTTAGAATGTCATTACGGGGGCAATCGGTTTCCATGGATGTGGGCTCCTGATGTGATTGGCGAACAAACTGTCCTTTCACACGTGGCCGCTGCTCTGCAAGCCTCTTCCTGCTCTGGTATCGAACCTGCACAAGGAAATCCAAAGTCAAAATACTAATAAAAGAAGCCGAAAAGATGAGAAGAATTATTAGAATTCATATTCTTGAGTGTGATTGCTTTCTTCATCAAGACTCGGATTTTTTGGCTTAGTATTGGAAAGTTGTCAACTTAGGAATCCATATGCTCAGGAATTTGTCAACAGAATTCACTTTTATTAGAAACATATATTCACATTTATGCATGGCTTTAATTTTCAAAAAAGAATCATAGATCAAGTTCAGAAATAAAGGGCACATACCATAATACTAAGATAAATATCATTTTTTGTGTCTCTCAAAGATTTCATGAGATTTTTAAAGGATTTAGAGGTTTTTATCCCAATCATTTTCAGTCGCTCCAGCATGCCAATGCACCATCACTATGTAAAAACATGATCACAAGACTAAGGTGTCAGTTAATCTACTTGGCCAGGGCACATGCCATGTTTCAAATTTTGTTCCCAACTTGGGAAGGTCTGAGTCGTGTTTCACTCGTGTTCCAACACATCAACTTGGTTCAAGTCCAGAACCAAGTATAAGTAATCAAACTAAAACTATAACAGACACAAGATCAAGGAAAATAAAGCAATTACCTTCTTCTCAAAACACCGGTCCTTCCTCTTCAATCTAAATTTATTCAAGGCAGCTTCACGTTGGCTTGAACGATGATAAGCAATTGAGTTCCCATTATGACCCAATAAACCCTCATTACTTCCACTATCATTATTAATATTCCCACTACCGCCATTGCAAACACTTCCACACCCACTCCCATTAACATGAGTTTGGCTCCCATTACATACAGTGCTTGCACTTTGCCCAGTAGCAGGAGAAGCACTCTTTTGAGCTTCTTTTGGTTCTAATTGCACCTCATGCTTTTGGCCCAAAGGAAGTGAAACTGGCTGATTCACTTCATGGCTTGTTATATGGTGATCATGGTCTGAATTATGGGATTGTTCAGAGGCTTGATCAGATTGATGAGATGGGTCTACTTCTCTTTGAGCTTCTTGTTGGTGGGGTGAATCCCAGGGAGGTAAACTGGGTTGTGCATAGAATATGGGCTGGAGCACCGCACCATAGCCTGTGCATACACCATCAAAGGGTCTGCCTCGTATGGGCACTGGGAAAGAGATGACACCCATTTGAGGACATGGGAAGGCTTTGCTGTCTTTAAGCGATGGGCTAAACTTTGGAGTTTCTTCTTCTTCTTTGCTCTCTAATTGCATTGTGTTCTCTTTTAGTGCATGGTGCATCTCTCTCTTGAGTGATGAGGGATATTGATCAGTGATGGAGTGACAAGTAGCGGTTTGGGTTCCCATGGGTAAGTGGGCTTTGGCATTGGATTCTTGCACGCCAGGGCAAAAACTGGTTGATGCTGGACAAGAAGGATGTGCAGTCTGGTTATTGTACCTGCAAAAGTTTTTTCCTTTCATGAGTGACTGAAGCTCAATTCAAGAAAACAAATGGGCTCCATTCAAAGTTTTTCTTTACAACATACACATCCCAGTTCCCAGGTATGGTGTGTCATACACAAGTGGGCAATCCACCTACTGTTCTTTAAATGGATATTGGAGATAAACCGTGCTCGAGAGATGTCTTCCATCCCGAACATGGTTCATCTCCATTGTCAGCCACTGAGAATGGAAGGTGAATGCTCTGCCTATGTATTGCATACTATACAGCAAATGTGTGTGGTATTGCCTTTATTTTTCTTTACCAGCCTCAGCAGGTATTGCAACAATGCATCGATTTGTCAAAAATAGAGAACGGCATATATATCCAAGCACCAAAACTAAGCCAAAAGAAAGGAAGGATGGTGCGTCTGGAAACAATACGATCAAGATATAGCACCATTTACTTGGGAAGGCATGCTCCATAAGATACAGATTTACTTAGTACAAATTGTTAAGACATTTAAAGCAGATATAGAAGAAGTCACCCCAACAAGTAAGAAGAAGATGAAGAAGCCATGTCATCTTTACCCCTATTAAACAAAATTCTCTTGCAATGTTGTAAAATAATTTCGATGGAAGGAATAAAATCTAGGAAAATTTATCAAAATACCCACAAGAGATGAAATATTTAAAAATTTACCCTTTTGGAACTATTCCAACTCAAGGCCATGTGCTAATTTATGGGTATTTTGAAAAAAAAAATATGGGTGGGTAAGTGTTAAATTATTAATCTCCCATGGGTAACTTAATAAATTTCCCAAAAATCTATTAGCACTGAAATCAGGTAGTTGTGAGAGATTATTACGAGGTGACTCAAAATTGCTTTTTCAGAAGTGGCATGTGACCACTGCATGGAACATTAGTTGGGGAAGATTAATGGAGCTAAAGGATGACTGCATATTCACATAAGCATATGATTTTTGGGAGCTTAAATGATATGGAAAGGAGCGTTGATAGACTTTAAAGAACTCTGAAGATAAACACCATAGGACATGAAAAAACAATTTGGATTTATTAGAAGTCTTTTCATTTTCTTCTTCATTGCAAGTTCTTAAACTATCCAATATCCCTACTGACCCAGACTCTGGCTTATGACATTTGACAACCTCACAGGCCCAAAAATAGCTAACGAATCAGCTGGAGTAGAGCTGCCAAAATGCCTGACCTGATTTTTTTAAACCAAGCCACTCCAGAGGCCAACCCAGACGCCCACATGTTGGATCAGCCAAGTGGCTAACACTGACAGGGTTGCAAATAAGCCGGATCATGTCTGGGCCAGGTTTGGCCCAATCCCCGCTCAAGGTTTTGCAGCCATGCCCGAGCCTGCTCGAGGCCCAAGCTTTTTAAACCAAGCTAGGCCCAAGCTCAACTAACATGCCCAAACTGGCTTGGGCCTAGCCCAATTGGCAGCCCTGAAGTGAAGGCTTTATTAAGAAAAATAAAAACAGAGAGAGAGACATATGCAGAATAAAACAAGAAAGGCTTTTAGTTAACATACATTCAGGATGTTCCAAGAATAAAATAAGAGATAAGCACACCATATACAGCAGTATGACAAGAAAGGCTTATAATAAACATACTTTTATATTTATACACTACGTGAGGTACCCTAAGATGAAGATCTCCAGGTGCTAGGGAACGTAAATCACCATGGTCCCACTAACAAATAGAATAAGATTATCAAACTTCGGTCAAGAAGGTAATAGATTTTCAAAAGATAGTTTTCAAAGCATGATGTCAAGGGCGATTTCAACATCTATTTAATGAGGAAATGTACATAATTTAAACAAACCAATGGTGGAAAAAAGAAAATGGCAGAAGACCAATTTTCGACTTTCCTTTGCTAGGAAGTGAAATTTGTTATGTGCTAAGATCCAACTGAAGAGAAGCATGTACACAAATCAAATGGAAACCCACACAAACCCATCTATGGAACGATGCAAAGGTATACAATGACACAAATAATTATGCCAGATCATGAACAAAGGACTTTGATTAAAGAAATCTGTATATTCATATTCACATATTATATATATATCGTTCTCATGTGGATGGTTTAGCCCAACCCGTGACACAGGGCTAATCGACCTAATTGACTTTGTTTTTTGGGGCTGGCTAGTCCTGGCTCTAAACTAGATGAAATAGGAAGGACAGCAGGCATTAATACATAACTCCAAAACATATTGACGGAATTTTGAGTTTGGATATTTAGAATTTTCAACAGTGCCTGACACAGCACCTTCACTAAAAATCCAGTTGTCCTTTGATGTTGTGATTTGTTACGATGGCTTGTACACAGTAAACTGGCTCACTATAATCATTTACGCTCATTGACCAGATTAACTACTACACACCCTTTGGATAATCAGGGGTAGAATGAACGACAAATGTTAGTGTAAGAGCTACTTGTAAGCTGGAGTATTCTATGCTTCTATAGTTAGCTACCCTACTAAGATTTGCAACATCAAAAAGTGAGGCAGAAGCAAAAGGATAAAAGGATACTGGAAAAAGCATTCATCAATTACCCATTGATGTAAAGTAAATGTAGAAATTGATTGCAATGGTCTTATGCCTCCATCTACAAACTTCAAAGCAACAAGATCATGAAGAGGAACAAAAATAGCAAATGCACATTATCTTCACTATTGAATCAAATCCCAATTACAATCATAAAATAGAGATATGCATACAACTGTCAAACATGAGCCAGTGTAGCTACCAGAAGCTCCTCGCTAATACATACTGACCAATTTTCTAGATGGAAACTAATCAAAATATATGCAGCCCATGACGAAGTGGCCCAATAATGATTTCAACAATGACTTGACCAAATTGGATGCACAAAATCCAACCGATGAAAACCTAGATGCTTCTTAACTAATCAACAAAATCAATATATACACAGTATGACTGCCTTGGAAGTGTGTATTCTACTGAAACTCGAACAGTGAACCAAAAAGGTTCTACCAGAAAATGTGCAGTTTCCACATCAATAAAAATTGTAACAAAATCACTAAATGGGTTTGGATTTATTATATAACAAGTTTCAATGAAAATGATGTAAATACATGTGGATTAGGGGTGGCAACAGGGTGGATCTAGGCAAGGCCAGAGTTGGCCCAAATCCAGCCCTACATTTTCAGGGCAAGGACCAAGACAATGACAATCTCAAGGCAAGCCTAAACGTTGCCCCATAACATGGCTGCAGAGCCCGGGCCAGGCACAGCCTAGGACCAGATCCAAGTGCAACCCTGGGCTATTTTATATGTTACGGCTAATAACTTCCTAAACTCCACAAAAATATAAAATACATACAAAATAATATGACATTATCTTTACCTTGCTCCAACAAACAAAAACAACAAAAAGGGGAAAATAAACAAAGAAAAAGTAAATTTAATACATTAAAGAGAATGAATTCACATATATTGGCTCAAGCCCCACCAGCCACACAGATCCAGCCCGATAATCAATCCCCTAAAGTATTTTGCCCAAGAGGTGTCAGCAGGACCAATATAGGAGCCCAACCCTGTCAAAATCAGACCAGGCCCACTTGGCTATTTGCCATCCTAATCGTGGATCAGACAAACTAAAGAAGACACATAGACCTCAAACCGGAACCGGACTCCGAGAAATATGAGGGCTGGTGACACATAACTGAGATAGATGCAAAAAATGAAGAACAAGAGAACAAAAAGCCATGTCAATGGAACAAAGTTCCAGTAACAGAAGGGCTGAATCATAGAAATCATATCCAACAGAAATCACTAGAGAGACGAAAGAAACCAAAATCCCAGAACTATTTCAATAAAAATGTGCTTCAGATTCCATTCATTTCATAAGCTTTGTGGGCCAGAAACTTAGATATTTAACGTAACTGCAAAATGGAAATATAACTCTTTATAGATGCGGGCACACGACAAAAATATCAACTTGCATAGCACATTAAGTTTGGCATCTTTAACTCTAATCCTGTCGATTGAAGTCCAATAATTAGAAACTAATTATCATTTTCAGAAAATGTCTTCAATCCATTTAAGTGATTGTATGCAACAATGCGATAACATGAATTTCTCATTTCTTTTTATCATCATAATATATCTCATCCTACATCACCCTTTAACAGAAGCATCGGTGAGACATATGAAAATATAATGTGCGCATCTACAATTTAGTGTCAACAAATTTAAAGGTAAACTGTCAAGTTAAGAAACTGAGCAATGTCTTGATGAAGGCAGGACAAACCTTGAAAATGCAGAGGCATTTGAATGATGCAATATATGTCTCTCCTCTTTCTCTTGCCTATCAAAGCCCAGGAACTGAGGTCTTCTAAGGGAGAGCTCCCACAGTGGAACAGAGCCTGATGGGGACATGTCATCCTTTAGATCAAAGGGACTTGCCATGCCTCTAGATAAATGTTCCCTTTGTGGAAGAGTTCCTGTATCTGAATATTGACACATTCTTTGTCTATCAATTTCCCCAATCAAGTCAATGGCTTGTCCAGAGAAAGTAAACTTCATAGAGTTGTGATCATTTATGGAATCAGCATTTGCACCATCCCTGAAACCAGTTAAGTTCAGGCTCTCCTCTTCATCAAGGGGTTTCGCACAGTCACCTTCCGCCTCTGGGGTTTGGCTTGTTGATACAATTGCTTGATCACAGTAAGACTTTTCCGGCCTCCTTGCTGATTTATGATACAAATATGCTCATTAGCCACTCCAATCCAAGATAAAACAATTGGCAGTGAAATATAGAAGGTTTTGATGGAAAATTGCAAATCAAACCAATCTATAAAATGTAAATAGCAGACTATATGTCTCTTTCTCCATGTTTCTCTCGCATGTTTACCATCCAATAGTAATACATACGACACCACCGTTTTATCATCAAACTTTACAGATGTACGCCCAAATTTTTGTGGAACACTAAGCTTTGCTTGATTTTGTCAAAGTCCTGCATTTAAGTCTTCTGTACCATTTAGTCAATTTTAGTTTTCATTTGAGTTATCTTTATCAAAGTAAATTTCTTTGGCTCTGTATTTCTTTTATTAAAGAAAAATAACATACCAACCCCCCTTCCAAACCCCGCCCGCCCGCCCACCAAAATAATAATAATAATAATAAATATGAATAAATAAAAAAATAACGGTAGAGAGAAAGTTATCACACCTTCAGCAGCTTCGTTTACTTTCAGCTGTAACTCCTGAGGGATACTCCTGCCTTGCTGCAACGAGAACTCCTGACTACTTTGTGTGTCTGCACTTTCAACTTCCAAATCTGGTCTTGTACAAGAGCTCTGCACAAGAAACCAATTAAGCAAACCATTCATCACTTTATAAAACTAATTTACAATATTGTTTAGAGGATTATAACATATCTGATTATAACATATCTTGTTATAACAAAATAATGTACTCACTTGAGCGTCACTCCCTTTTTCACTGTTCTCCTTGTTTTTCTGTGCACAAGCAATATATTCGCTCGAATGATTGCTTGCAGCATTGTTTTCTGATAAAGCCTCAAGTTTAAGTTGTGATGGATTTCCTTCTTGGCATGTAATGCCTCCAATATTGGACTGCATCAAAATAATAATAAGCAGATTTGATAAGAATTTTGAAATTTAGTTTGAAAGAAGAAAAGAAAATAATTGAAGAAACATGGAGGAAGAAAAAAAGAAGAAGAAACTCGAAGATATGAAGATGAAGGATTGCTGAGAGAACATACAGAGTGCCTTCTCCACACATGTTGCCACACATTTCTGAGTTCATTCTTCCTTATGGGTTTGAGAAGAAAGTCTGAAGCACCTTTCAACATGCATTTTAAAACAATACTAATAGAGTCCTGTGAAGACATCACTGCATACACCAAGAAAAGTTAAAAATGTAACCATTTCATAAAATATAGACTTCTGAATGGATATAACAACAAAGAAATTCAGGATTAAAACTAGTGCAGAAAAAAAATAAAAACAATTTGGTATTCGCTACATAAGACCAAAAGAACAGTAAAAGTAACAAAAAAGAATCATTCGTAGCAAATGAAGGTTTAAGTTTATTTATATACTGTGAACAGGTAAAACCCATCAAAATTTAACTCTATGAAGGAGAAAATCATGTTCCATGGAGTTCTTAAGACAAAAATTTAAACTTGGAGGAGCTCACAAAAAGAAAGAAAACCATTTGGCTACAATAACAGATGCATACATTTCAGAACACAAACTACTGGAATTCAATTGGAAATCTACAGCTTCCAGAGCTGGAAAGTACCAAAACTCACATTGCAAATAGGATGACACCAAGAAAATCATATTTCTTTAAGAAGGAAGATACTTACTGATAACAGGAACTTTTCTGCAAATCTCGTGACCCATTATCATGGAGAGTAGAGCAAATCCAGAAATTGTGGGCATTATCACTTCCGTCAAAACAATATCAAAATTATGGGGATTCTCTTTTAGGATCTGCCATGCCATCCTCCCGTCTGGAACAGCAGCAACTGTAACAAAACAAACACAAGATCCCCCAGTTTTCAGTTCAGTGATCTCTTAGGAGCGTCAATATTAGAACTATCAATGAGTTCAAGAGTAAATGAAGCTCCTGAAGAAAATGTAAACAGCGAAGGAAGTGCCAAAATAGAATACGTTAAGAAACCCAATAAGAGGAAGAAGAAGAAAACAGGGAAACCATACAGCAGAAAACAAGAGAAAAATCAACACTAGGAGTTACAGCACAGAAATTTGAAACAGAGGGGTCATATACAAAGAATAAAAGAAGAAAAAGAAGGAATTTTGCAGTAGACTGCGGGATATTTCAAACCAATAAGCAAATTCATCCCAATTTCCAGTGTATTTTCAACTGCTGACTAAAATACTGCATCTTCCATGTTCGATTAAGCACTAAGCAAAAGACCCAAGACCTAATTACCAACTTCTATGATCAAAGCCCTAAGAACCCACTGATGAAAAAGGGAATTTTGACAGACCCACCAAAAGAAAACAGAGAAAGAGAGAGAGAGAGAGAGAGAGAGAGAGGAGAG
>NW_006495273.1:10884663-10914914 GCF_000471905.2 Amborella trichopoda | reverse complement strand
AATAATATATATATATATATATATATATATATATAACCAAACTTGTTATCTTTTTCCTCGACATAACCAACAAACCTTGTCACCAAATTGTCTTTATAAAACACCAGACCATCTGATGTACCCCTTAGGTAATGCAGAAGCTATTTTACTACATGCCAATACTCACTTCCTAGATTAGCCATATACTTGCTAACAATATTAACGGTAAGAGAAATATCTTGACGAGTGTAAATCATTGCATACATGAGACTTCTAACTGCACTTGCATAGGGAATACGTGACATATGTTCATTTTCAGCATCTGAACTTGGAGATAATTATATCGGCAATCTGAAATGCACAGCAAGATGAGTCCCTATAGGTTTTGAATTTTCTATCCCGAATATAGCGAGGACCTTCTCAATGTACTCATTCTGAGATAGCCACAATTTACCCAACTTTAGATCTTTGTGTATCTCCATACCCAAACTTTTTTTTGCTGAACATAAATCTTTCATCTCAAATTCTTTGGCAAACTAAGTCTTCAATTTACTGATTTTTGAAGAATTCTTCGCAACAACAAGCATGTCATCCATATAGAGCAACAAATAGATGAACGAACCTTAAGTAAATATCTTAAAATAAACACAATTGTCTTACTGAGTTCTGATATACTCGTATCTTATCAAGAATGTATCAAATTGCTTGTACCACTGCCTAAGAGACTTCTTTAGGCCATACAATGACTTCTTCAGTTTGTAGACATGATCCTTGTTTCCTTTAATGACAAACCCTTCTAGCAAAGTCATATAAATTTGTTCTTCAAACTCTCAATGAAGTAATGCAGTTTGATATCAAACTGCTCTAATTCCAAATCAAACAATGCAACCATGGCTAGCAATACCTGAATAGAAGTATGTTTCACAACTAAAGAGAAAATCTCATTATAGTCAATACCTTCTATTTGTGCACAACCCTTGCTACCAAAAATGCCTTAAATCAATCACTACTAGTTTCAGGTGACTCATCTTTCTTCTTATAAATTCATCTACATCCAATGGCTCTCTTGCCTTCAGACAATTTCATGAGATCCCATGTACGATTTTTTTTAAGAGACTTCATTTTTTCATCCATGACATCACTCCACCTGCTATTATCATTATCATGCATAACATCCTTAAAAGTGGATGGCTAATGGCTTGTGATAGTCAATGCATAAGTCATAATGTCCTCAAAACCGTACCCCGCACCACTGGTGTTTTTATTCTCGTTCCACTTCTAAACTTGGGCTTTTCTTCATGTGGAGTAAACTCAACGACCTCCTCATGGTCAACATCTTCCTCCACTCTCTCACTAGGAATTTCTAGCATATATTTTGAAGTTTTGTTTGCAGTTGTCAACTCCACCTCAAATGCATCATTACTGTTGTGATTTTCATTTTTTGCACCCTTTTGAATGTGTTTTTCACATGACAGACATATCAAACTTAACATCACAACTGACAATAAACTTAGCAACTTAGGATCTGAGCACCACATTCTATGACCCTTAACTATATTCGTATATTCAAGAAAAATACAAATATATTTATTTAATCGAGAACTCAACTTATCGTCCTTCACATGAACATAAGCAATACAACAAAAAATTCTTAAATGAGAATAAGTAACAGGTTTACCGGACCCTACCCTTGTGGTATTTTGTAATCGATTGATGTAGATTGTGAACTGTTGATAAGGTATCGCATCATATTGACCGCCTTTGCCCAAAAGTCTTTTGACAAACCAGCATTACTCAACATGTTGCGGATTTTCTGTAGAAGTATCTTGCTCATGCGCTCAGCAACTCCATGTTGTTGCAAAGTCTTCAGAGTAGTAAAATGGTGACCAAATCTTTTGTTCTCTCAAACTCTGCTAAAATGTAATCTACATCATTATCAGTCCTTAAGCACTTAACATTATTCCCAGTCTGTCTTTCGACTATATTTTTCCAATACTTGATTGTATTAAATACATCTACATTTTTTCTTTAATGTGTAAATCCATACTTTCTTTGATAAATCGACAAAGAAAGAAACAAAGTATAGAAATCCACCTTTTGAGACAATCGATGCAGAGCCCCATACATATGAATTAATATAGTCAAGAATAGCTTTTGTGGTATATTCTGACATGTGAAACTCCACCCTACACTTCTTACTATAGGTATAATGCTCACAGAAATCTAACTTGCACTTCTTTGCATTATTGATCGATTGATGTTTGCTAAGTTCCGCCAAAGCTCTCTCACCCATGTGGCCCAACCGCATATGCCACAATTGAGTCAAGTCAGAATCACCATCATCAAATACAAAAACTGATGCTCTATCTGTGATAGTATTCTCAAGCAGCACATATAAATTCGTCTGATCATCTTGCCTTCTTCACAACCAGAGCACCCTTAAGAACCTTCAGAACTCCACCGTCTCCAATAAATTTGCAGCTATTGGAGTCTAAGGCACCCAAAGTAATAAGATTCTTCTTAAGATCTGGAACATGTCTTACATAAGTCAAGGTTCTCAAAGAGATAAGATTTTTCTTAAGATCTGGAACATGTCTTACATCAGTCAAGGTCCTTACAACTTAATCATACATCTTGATAGTAATTGTCGCAACACCCATGGTCTTGCAAGTTGCATTGCTCCCCATCAAAATTGATCCACCCTTGATGTCCCTATATGTGATGAACCAATCCCGATAATGGCACATATGATAGGACCATCATGAATCAAGAACTCATAGGTCTTTAGAGTTGTCACAATTTGTCGAGACCTACAACACAATATCTGTTCTAGTTACCGAGTTTTCATCAACTATATTGGCTGCTTCAGAGGCTTGTCTTTCTTTCTCTTTGAGTTTTTGTAATCTTTTTTTATTTGTCCATTTTTCTTACTTTAATTGCAACCCCCAAAGTGTGCATCTGATACCACTTATTGTACCCAGAAGCTCTAAAATCGACGGGTTGATTTTTAGTAAATAAAATATGAGAAAAATAGAACATGCAACAAGTAAGAAAAATAAAATAAGAAAGAAATATCAGAAAAAAGAACACTGGAATTTCCATGGTTCGTCACAGATATAACTACATCTATGAGCGAAAATGATCCATGTATTCTATTAAATCAAAGAAAAAAAATTACAAAGCACTTACTTGAGAGAACCAGAGATACAAAGTTCAATCTCTCACAAAGTATTATTCTCTCTACAATTTTCTCTCTTTAGAAATATCCAAAAGTTTCGCTCTTTTTTTCATTTTATGTACTTTTTCTATACATAATATCTCAATAAAGAGAGAAGCACCCACATGAAGGCCTTACTTTTTCACATAGTTTTTCTCTTTGTAATACAACTTTATATAGAAAAAAAAAAAACAAACCCCATAAAGTGGTATGTGCAAGGCTTCACCTTTTTCTTGAATTTATCTCTACTTTATGAAATCTATCATTATCCCATAAAAGATGGACTCTCATGACCATTTAAATTTAATTGGATTTTATCCTATAAAAACAATCCTTACACAATAGGAAATTGGGTTAATGATAAATCACAAATTAATAGAAAACAAATCCCACATAAAATGGAATCAAGACATTTTTTTTTTTTGACAAAGTTATAAGCTTTTCATTTATAATAAAAAAAACAAAATACATTCAGATGGGCAAAGAATGACCAACTACAAATTCAGTAGCATGTATGCCTAATTTTGCCAAGAAATCAGCCAAGTCATTTGCTTCCATATAAACATGGCTAAAGTCCAATTCTAAACCAGTTACTTCATCCAAAAAGTGGAGCCAGAGAGTCCTTAAATGCCATGGAGGTTTCAATAATTTCTTGCACCAGTTGATGACATTAAGGGAGTCACCTTCAACAATACAATATTGGCCGACACATTTCTTGTTAACTACTTGAATTCCATAGAATAAAGCATTAAATTAAGTTACAACATAATTTATTGTCTCTATTCCACATAGCCCTTGATAATACCACAGAACATTTCCCTCATAGTCTCGCACCACACCCTAATAACCTGCTGGTCCCTGGTTCTCCATCGAACTGTCAACAAAGTTGAGCTTCAAGCAACCTTGTGGTGGTGGTTGCCATCTTCCTTTAGGTCTAGACAAAGAATTATCTTGCCACAAAAGTTCTTTAAAATTTAAAACGATAGCAACCTTCGATATTCCATCACCTTCCTTTATTATAAAGAACCATGACCAAACTGTATGTAAAATCTTGTCTTGGATTTGTTGAAAAGGTAATACATTTCCTTCAATTGTCCTTCGATTTCAAGCCAACCAAGTCTCCCAAAGCAAAGCTCCTCTAAAAATATTCCATATAATTTGCCCTTTCTTTGGAAGTCTTGTAATGCTGAGATTTTCCAAAAACATCATATGGGTTTGTGGTAGAGTTAGAGAAAGTCCTACCAAAGAGAAAGCCCACATCCAAAGATTACTTGTGAAAGGGCAATGCAAGAACATATTATCCCCATTTTCCTCGTCTGAATTGTACAACAAACAAATATTAACCATATTTTCTCCCCTTTTCCATAGATTATCTACAGTTAAAGTCGTCCTCGCAAAGAATCTACAAAAAAATCTTAACCTTACTTTGAATAGCCCAATTCCATATTCTATACAATCTTCTATCATTCCATCTTATACGCTTATGAAATAAACTTCTATATACATACTTCATCTAGAAAACGCCATCACTTTTATCCTCCCAAACGACTTCATCATACACCTCCCTCGAAACATATGTTTCTTGCAAATAGTTTTGCGGATCAATCAATTGAGATGTAACCCTATTTGACATTCCGTTATACAGACATTGAATATTCCAAAAACTCCTAAAAGCAGTTATTCGAAAGGCTTTATTGACCTTTGCATTCAGGTTAGCAACCTTGGAGAAAAGATCAAGATGATGATATTTCAAAGGACTGTCTTCCAACCATTTATATGATCAAAAGCTCATTTTGTCACCATTTTCAACAATCCACACCAGCAATAATTAACTATAACCCCTCTAGAACTCACAATATATTTCCAAAGTTGAGATTGATTTTGCCTATTGCCTCCTCCTAAGAGACATCCAGTATTACGACAATCCCATATTTTGTCGTTAGGACATATCTTTATAATTGATCCTCATTCACCATAGATCTCCATCACCACTTAGCCAAAAGTGCTCTATTCACCACCGTAAGTTTTCTTACCCCTAAACCTCCCTCCTTCTTAGATGTATATCCTCTAACCCAATTCACCAAGAGATATTTATTTTCCCCATCTACCGAGCCCCATAAGAAGTTACGCATCAAAGTTTTCAATACTTTCGCTACATTGGGGGGCATCAACAATAAGGACACTTGATAAATTGGCAGATTAGCTAACGATGAATTGATAAGAGTAGTACGACTACCTGATGAAAGAAATTTTGTCTTCCATAAATATAGTTTTACTTGGTATCTCTTGATCTTGGAATCCCAAGCATTCCTAGAAAGCCTTGAATCTGAAATTGGGATACCCAAATATTTAATAGGAAACCTCTCTACTTTACACCCCACCCTAGCTGCAAAGGCACTGACAAGACCTACATCACACCCAATTCCAACAAGTGAAGTCTTATGAAAATTAACTTTCAGGCCCAAAGTTAGTTCGCGACATCGCAAAAAAGTAGCAACATGCATACTTTATCCATAGATGCTCGACAAAAATTAGTGTATCATCTGTATATTGTAGATGTGTAATGGTTGAACCATTTGCTGAGACTTTAAAACCTTTAAATCTCTCAGCCTCTACGATGTTTTTCAGCATAAGGCTGAAACCTTCAGCTACAAGCGTGAAGAGAAAAGGGGACAACTGATCCCCTTGTCTCAATCCTCTTGATGCTTGAAAGAAGTCTTTGAGACAACTATTTATCAAAACTGAGAAGTAAGCCGTTGATAAACATCCCATGATCCATCGGATCCATTTTTTGCCAAAACCCATATTGTACATTATTTCACTTAAAATACTTCATTCCACCATATCATCTGCCTTTTTCATATCTAATTTCAGCAATATTATTAGCATATTATAAATCTAAATAAGATAAAGATAAATAAATAAATACACCATGTTTAAATAGTCTACATCATTAGCAAAACCTAATGTTTTATTAATATTTGAAGCAGGAACTCATGGCAAATGTTGGGGAGAGAGAGAATGAAGAGAAGGGGGTGAGGTTCTTCCCTTTCATGAGCTCGAGTCCAAGCAATGCAAAACCATCAAATTTTGAAGATAGAAGAGATAGTATTGAGGAACTGAGCTTTGATCTCAACCTCAAGTTATGAAAAGGCAGAAGAGAGAGAGAGAGAGACACTTTAGCGTGATTGCAATGTGGCATAGGTAGAGAGAAAGTTTTTAGACAAGTGAACAAGTGTTATTATGGCACCTTCTTTGTTTTCGTTGTCAGTTTGAACAACAGAAGAGAGAAAAATGAATAAAGAGAAAAATTATTTAGATTAAATGTTTTTGTTTGTGCATATTGGCACCCAATTTTTAATTCATTTTCATTAAATACCCCTGAGCTGAAATTTGGGGCTCAATATCTTCTTATTATAATATGTGTATATAAAATTATGAAACGTTTTGCTTGTGATTCCTACCATACTAAATGCCCCTTTAACAGGGTCCAGATTGAAATCGAATGAAACTTCAAAACTAAAATTTTATTTTGACTAACAAATTGATACTATTCTTATAAAGGTATAAACAATTGATTAAGATTCAAAATTAAGATTCAACTAATATTAACATGAAGTAAACTACTATTTAGAACAGTGGAACGTGAGTGCCACTATGTTTTGCTACCTACTTGACTTGTGTTAAATTATTTTAAAGAAATATTAATCATACGTAAACTATTGCCTAGAGCAGTTAAATGCATCATTTTTGTGGTACCATTATTTTGAACTACCCACAATTTTTCCAAAAAAGTAACGTAAATATAGAATTTATCTAAACTAGACACATTGTTTTCTTAAAGCGTTTAAATGTGGAAGTCGATCTGGCTTTATGATCCATATTTAGTTTCTAATTAATTTTATGCAAAAGTTTGCATAGAGGGCGAGGCTCTAAATAATCAAATTAGAACTCACCTCACAAATTTCACTAAAAGAGGTTGTTTTGATACCCAAATATCCTCAAATTTATTATATTGATATCAAGATGTATGGATATGAGAAAAAAAAATGGATTTCAAGTCTTAGAAATAGTACATTTTCTAATAAATTTTTCGACCGTCAATTTTCAAGATTTTCAATTTCTCATAGATCTGCTCAATCTATACTACTTTTTAACATTTAAATTTTATAATTAAAGATGAAAATATATTTAAGGTTATCACAAAGATTTTCAGTATTTAAACCACATTTCTCGACAGTATTTGAAGGTGCGCTGTACTTTGATTATTTAGAGCCTCGGCTCTATACAAACTGCACCCTAATTTTATAGCAGTGTAATATGTCATTTTTATGTTGGAGCTATATTGTAATTATTTTAAAGAAAATATGAATGTAGAATTTATTTAAAATGGACATTACTAATTCATTATAGATTTTAAAGGGATATGTACATTACACCCTGATGTAGGGGCTTTATGATTTAATTGCATGGAAGATTAAAAGTTTTTTATTGTAGTCTTCACATATTAAATTGTAGGTCTATCGGTTATTAATGTTGTATGTTTTAAGCCATTTATATTGATTAATCAACTTTTTTAGAAGTTTGTTCTAATTCTAAGTTATAAGTTATAATTTATTATAAATTATAAAAATAATTTAAATACTTATAAGTAATTAGTTATAATTTATAAATATATATTTATAACTTATGTATGTTTTGTTATATATTTATAAGTTATAATTTATAACATATAAATGACAATTTAAATATTTTTATGTTATAGATATATCAAACTACAATATATAAAAATGATAAATTAATAAGTTGTTATTTTATTTCTTGCACTCAATTTAACAGGAAAAGTTTATATAAGGTTGCATCCTTAAAATGTAGAATCACAGATGCACCTCAAAAATCTATTAGAAATTTTGTTTTAATGTTGAATAAACCTTCTAATCAATCATCACGACATTGAGATGTATGAATATGAAAAAAAAAATTTTGAGTCCCGAAAATAATGCATCTTGCAACATATTATCTAGACCGTCCATTTTCAAGATTTTCATATACTTATAGATCTACTTGATTTTAACCATTTTTTAAATTTTAAATTTTCTAATAGGTATGAAAATAGATTTTAAGATAATACTAAGAATTTTTTATAACAAAATTACATGCTATGATAAAATTTTAACGTGCATCTTAATTGGATTGTTTAAGGTTGCATCCTTATAGAAACCGCACCCATTTAACATTGTATATATTGATTTTGCGTTAATTTCTTTGATGGGAATTTATATTTTGGGGTTCCTAGTTCTGCAAGTAAAGAGTTCTCGAGGACCTAGCAAGTAAGGGGTTCGCACACAACACAAGCCGCTCAATGCACGCTACTCATGTGCAAAGTGTAGCAATGTTGTACGCACTTATGACAAACAGTGTGCACATATGCACCTTACGATGCACACGACGTTTCCCAAAATACATGCACATGAAGTACTACATAAGTGTGCTTAGTACTCAGTCTTGAGTATAGCACACTGCACCACGCACAACACAAGCCACTCAATGCGTGCTAGTCATGCGCAAAGTATAGCAATGTTTCCCGCACTTATGACAAGCATTATGCACTTGCACCATATGATGCGCACTACGTTTCCCAAAATACAAACAGACGAAGTACTACATAAATGTGCTTAGTACTTAGTCTTGTGCACTGTGCACCGCACATAGCACAAGTCACTCAATGCGTGTTATTCATACGTAAAGTGTAGCAATGTTGCCCGCACTTATGACAAACGTTGTGCATTTATGCACCATAAGATACACACTAGAATCCCCAAAACACATGTGCACGAACTACTACATAATCCTATTATACGATCTTCAAAATGTGCATAATCCTATTTAGAAAAACTCCACTTTGGATTAAAAGAATATTATGTTTTTACAACTCTAGAAAATGGAGTGAGAGAGAGAGATGCTAGGTGTAGATAATAGTCCCGTAAGTCCAACACGCAAAAAATCATTTTAGTGATAAGTGTGGACCTTAATTTTCATACAGTTTTTCGTTAAAATGCACTCAACTCCCACTTATACAATTGTCTTCTCAACAAATTACAGCAAGACTTGAGGATTATAAACACCTCTTTACATTGACATAACCATTTTGATTCACCTTGACAACATCAGATTGATACGAACTTAACAATACAAAACTTAGCCAAAATTCTACTTTATAAAGTTCGCATAGGAGGCCAAAATATCATGCAATTTGCCCAAAATTACCTTTATGGGACTTATTACACCCCACACTGACAACATAAGATTGATACGAACTTAACAATATAACATTTAGCCAAAATTTTGCTTTACACCTCATAGTAATGAGAAGCATAAAGAAACTCCAAATGTAACACATAATATAACATATATGATAGAAGAAAAACGAGATGCGAGGCTCCAAAATCAAGACAATTTAATTATGATGCAATGGAGCATAGAAGGGGATTATGAGAGCAGAGTAATATCTTGAAAAGATAAAATAAAAGGTACCAAAAGAGACCTTGCTACAGACACTTTTACAGAGACCTTGCTACAGACACTTTTACAGTAGTAAATGAGAGCTCCAATAGTGTTAAAGCTTGAAGAAGAAGACCATGGAGGTTGGTAAGTGAGGGAAAAAGGGACTTGAAGTTCTAGGCCTTGATGAGGGAATTGGCCTTCCCTTACCCTCACTCCCTTTTCCCTTTTTAATTTAAGTGGCCATGGCATTCCACTCCTTTCTCTTTCAAACTCTCTTTTACTTGCTTGTGCCGTCTTTCTAGTAAAGGAACAAGGTGTATGAAATATAAGGGGAATGCTCCTAATTATATGCTTTGGCTAGAGATCCAGGAACGTTTTCATGGAGGACCATTTAGAGCCATTAATTTTGAAATCCTATAGGGTGAGAGAGGCATGATCCTAGCCATTCAATCCTGTATTGCTTAAATAACTAATCATTGGGATCTAACAATACTGTCTATTGTCCATTGTCCAATCCAAATCCAAATCCAAATTTCCTTCCAATTTTCAAAATCAAACTCTCTCATCAAATGAAATTAAATCAAATAAAATATTGATCAAAATTGATATTAATCATCAAAGAATTAATTGTCCATACTCATGATCAGAATGACGTATAGAGAGGGGGCACACGCCCTACTTTAGATTATTTCTTCTCTCTCTAAGTTTTTAATTAAGAATTTAGGAGTTTCTCTCAATAGCACATGGGGAATCTATGAAAATAGCGGGAGCATGTCAAATATATTTTTTAAATTACCCAAAACCCTAAGGTTTAGATCCAGTTACGATACCCTAATACCCCTTCTAGAAGCATCCCCACAAGCAAATCCTATCATTTAAGAGAATCTTAGATATCGCACTAACATAAATAACCAAACACATTAGGAGTATGATGCTCCATGTGATTTCACATGGTGCTAACATCACCATGATGTAACCCATGTAGGACCATGTGCTTTATGTACATGTGTGAGCCTATTAGCCATTTAGGCTCCACATGTGTGCATGAATTACATGTTGTCATCATCTGGAATTTTTATAAGCAATTCTATTTTTCATAAAAACATGATAAATAAAATTATTAGAAATTATCAAAAATATTTTTAAATGTTTTCTATCAAAAAAATGAATTTGATCAATTTAATAAAACATTATGAAAATGGTACTTCTGAATTTGATATGCATGATATCAAAGAGCTGCAATTTGGCTCATCTCGAATCCCTAACCATTTTTTTAAAACAAACCCAATGGACCCCTGACCCACTATTTCAAGCAGAGGCACATGTTTGGCCCATCAAAATCTATTAATAGATGGTGGAATCACATAATCTAAGTGAATTACATGTGCACCCCTCCATGGACAAATAATACATACACCATCATGCGAGTGCCAGGGTCCTTCTCACAAGCACACATACAAAACTACTTATCCAATGGATTAACCATAAAAGAGCGGCTTCCCAAACCTCCACTATCATATGCACATGTTGTGGGTTGGCTAGTATCAAGAATTAGGCCCGTCTCCTAGTCATGCTTACCCAAACATACTATAATCTAAGATCATATCATACCACAAAACATCAAATGCCCCGGCTAAAACACATCTATTAGGCTATTGTAGACCTCAACTAAGGGATAAACTCCAATCCTTATGGCTAAAATATTGTGATATGCCCATACCCAATAGATCTGATGTATTAACGATACGATGTGACGCCAAACTCCTCGTGTTACATTCGGTTCCCAAACTCCCACTAAAGTCAAGAACTATAAAATTAATGGTAGCAAAGTCTTGAAAATGCCACACAGTTCCAACAAGAAAGAAAGAGTAAACAAACAAAGAGCAAAATAAGAGAAATGAAGAGAAATTCATCGGTTGATTCATTAAGGTCTCACCATTGAAGAGAGAAAGAGAGTAAGAGAGAGAGAGAGTTGAAGAGATTGAGAGAAGGAGACACAAATTAACTCCAAATTTGCATTATAGAACATAGAGATTGAGAGAAGGAGACACAAATTAACTCCAAATTTGCATTATAGAACATTTGTAACCACATAAAATGCTTTAGTTAAAATTGTTTGTTAAAATTTTAACACAAGAATTTTAAAAAAATACAACTGTAAATCTCTTTTTAACAATAATTTTTTAAAGGTATGCTTTTTATACGTTTTTCATAAAAACATTACGCATGGGTCATGACATGCTCTCTATTGCTAGTTAAAATAAGGGAAGGCTTTCTATGTGACCCACCCACATATATAATATATGTGACCTCTAATCTCAACCATCAATTTGAGTAGATGGCTAAGATGTCTTGAGTCACAATGTCACAAATTAGCTTTTAACCGTTGGATTTTGATTGGATCGCTTAAAGTTTTTTATTTATAATTTTAATTATCATTTTAAAGAAAAATTTGAGGCATGCATAGATCTGACAAGGACGCACGTGATAAAAATAATAATAAAATATTTTTGGTGATAAAAATTACCAAAGTACCCCTAAAAATTGTAGGGGATTTTGGTCATTTATTTTCATAGATCATATGTATTTATTTTTATTTTTTTCAGGTTCACCCTAATTTAATGATGGGACGCTGAAAATTTCATCCAAAAATATTTTGTAGAAAAAATGAAAAATAAAACGGTGTTTAGCATGACATTGAGGTATGAACAATCGCAGTCGTTCGATTCAGAATGAATGGCTAAGAAGTGGGTCACATATAACTTCTATGTTGTTGGGGTCTCATAGAAATTTTCCCTTAAAATAATACAAGAATGGGTGCTTTCCGAGGAGACTTCACCAAGAAGTGGTGTGCTTTCCAAGGAGACAACCAAGAAGTGGTTAGGGCGATATCAGCAAGGCATACGGATAATCAAAATTACTCTAGGATTGTATACAATACGACTATTTACTTTTGATACAAGGTCACAAGTACTTATAGCCATATGATATGAAATCTGATAGCTCGGGTGTGTCATAAAGTTTGAGAAAATATCTATTGAAGTTTAAGCTTGGTCCACGAAATAAATGCGATCTTTCAATTTTACGGTCACGATTAATTGTGACCACCTTGTACCAAAGTAAATGGTCCATATTTTCTTAAGCCAAGGGGGGTGGAAGAAGATTTGGTGCTCCCTTAAGAGTAAATTGTTCAATTAATCCCATGGTAAAACACCGAATCATATGAATAAGTTTTAACCCTGAAATTTTCATATCTTATTTATTCAATATTAGCGGTACCTCAAATGACCCAGATGAATGTTTGTGCCAACAATAAATATGGACTATCCTCTAATGGATAGTCATATCTAGACTTCAAGTGTTCACAATCAATTTTTTTCAATTTGCCCGTGAGTGAAAGATATTTTGCATATGTTTAGACCAGTGAAACAGTCACTCTGTGCCGATTCTATCAATATATAAGAAATCATTCCGATTTTGAAAAGAACCGACGATTTCCTACAATAACTAGGTACTTTACTACAAGAAAAACATTGATTCACTGATCTGGATCGGTTTTTGGCCGATTCACTATTTTTGCACATGTTTTTTTGCGTGTTCAATATTTTTCAGCATAAGAAAAGGAGGATCTAGACCACCATTTTACATATCCGTATGATTTTTGAGATGTCAAATCCAGGTCATCAATCTATTTTTTAAATCACCGTTTTAGACCAAAGAAATCCTATACCAGTAAGAGCAAAACTACAATTTGCTACCGCCGGAGCACGCTATATACCCTTTTAAACCATAGAAATCTATGGACACTCCAAAAATGCTTTTTCATCTTTTATTTTTGTCATGTTTTACGGCCTGGTTTTCTCTGGATATAAGGTATATGCATGCGTGGTAATAATTGTATCGTATAACGGAAAATACTCATGGCCAAGAATCCCAGCCTGCAGGGAATTCACATTTAGCCCTTATTATATTGTTTGGTCCGTTTCAATACTCGTGGCAAAGTTATCCATTCCTTTTTTAAAAGGTTCTTAGTCACCTCTCCATAAGGTCAATCCTTAATTTTATATTGTTTTGTGCAATTAGAGTTGATAATGGTATGCTTGCAAACAATTTTTTATCAGATAACTTCAAAAAAAACAAAAAAACAAAAACATGAAGAGGTTTTGAGAAATAGGACGGCTACTGATACCTTCTCAGAACTGATTCTTAATCTGAATTGGTGATTTCTAGGCAGACTTCCCAGATTTTGAAATATTGATTTGTATGGCATGAAATACAATAATAACAAAGTACCATATGCATAATAATATCCATAACGCAATAACCAACAATGGAAAGTAATAATATTTAGGCAATGGAGTAAAATTGGCAAGACATGTAACATTGAATTATCGATTTCCATCTAAGCACTTTCAATAGATCTATTTCTACCTCAACTCCAAGTCTCCAACTAATTCTTGAATTCTCCCTCATGTGGAAAAAATAAGACATTCTCTTTCCTTAAATTTCAAAGCTCTAATTGTTATTAACTATTTTTTAAAATAAAATATGTTCATCATTTAAAATCTTAAAAAAAAAATTACAATTGGTTATTCTAAATAGGAGTTTTCTCAAAAAAAAAATTGGGAAATCCACATTTTGTCATGGAACTACATTACAAAGGAAAATAGATCTAAAAAATATAATTAATTGTAGGAAACTTTTCTTTATCTAAAATTTTAAATCTATTATTTCAGATTTCTAAATTTTAAATCTATTACTTTAGATTAGCAGTATTTATACAACCCAAAACAAAGAATATTCATAATTTAAAATTATAAAGATTTTTTCATATAATGGATGATATAAAGAGAACATCCTTTTAGGAATACTTGAGAAACAATTGTTTAATCATTAACTAAATTAATTCAAAAAAATATATAATAATTTTCTAACTAAAAACTATAAAAATTACAATAAAATTTGTAGGAATTAAAAATTTATGGAATGCACTTGCCATTCACCGATAGCGTACTCTGATTGCTGAATTGTTAGAAGAGGAGGGGTAGCTGCTAAAACTTGATCATCGTTGAATTAGAAGAGAAGGGCCATTTGTAAGAGTCCTATAAATAGAAGGAGTCAGCAGGTCTAAAAAATAAAAAATGTAATATGTGGGAACCTCGTGATCCGGTCGGTTCAGATTACCTGGTTCTTGATGCAATCACGCAACTCCAAAAGAACCAAATTGATTCCCGATTCGGTTCAAGTTGATCTACACTAATTACTAATTCGGTTCTCCGGTTTTCTAAACACTGCGAGAGAGGAAAAATGGGTCCTCCCCCTTCTTTCTTTTATTCAAATCTGAATCTACTAAACCCTATCGGCCCAATTATATGAAAATCTACTATATGTCTTACCCCTTATATTAATTACATATATCTCCACTATCCTAGTACTTATGTCTTACATCTCCTATCCTTTCGATCTGAAATAGACAATTGGGTTAGGTTTAGTTATAATGTTGGTGTCATACTTTCATAGGACTCATTTAAAAAAATTCAAAAAAAATCTCATAAAATAAAATGATCAAGATAGCCATATACATTATAGGGTTACTTTGATCACTTTATTTTATCATAAATATTTTTTATATTTTTTATTTGTTCTCATATTATAATAAAGCATGCCTCTAATTTATGTGAAGGTGATTATATAAAAATAAAAAGTAAACTAATATTACACCACAAGCTACTCTATACATCTATTCAAATCTGACATCTAGGAGAAAGGGTACATATAGAAGAAATTAACTATGGGTGGATTAAAATAGAAGGCGTACCCGCAATTATTTGCTTTTAACTATATTTTTTGAAGTTTTACATTTTTTGAAGTTTTAGGGATTGTATACTACAAGACTATTTATCTTTAACAGCAAGAAAATCACATGCACTCCTAGCCACCTTATAAAATCTCTTAGCATATAAAATCCGGTAGAGAAGACTGCATGACAATAATTGAAGAAAATATTTTTTAGACTTTGAGCTTCACTCTTCACAAAAATTCAAGAATATTTCTCTTAGATTTTTGAGCTTCACTTACCGGATTTTATATCTAAAGGCCAAAAGTAATTGCAACGCCAAAGATCTAAGGGTTCAAAGCAATTGCAACACCAAAGACAATTCATCTAACCAAGGTTTTAAATAATGGATCGGTGACCCAGATGTGCATCAGGATTTCCAATCCGGTTAGGTATATCGGCAATCCAAATGCCCCCACCAATCATTGAAAACTTAAAAAATAAGAAAAAAAAAAAGTGAGGGCAGTTCTGTCTATCAAAGAAACGGCTGTTTCATGGTGGAATTGGCCAGTTGTCAATATTTCACACGAAGTGGTGCACTCCCGAAAGTTGCAAATCTAGATCAGCCAGTTTCGATTCGAATCGGTGTTTTTTCTAAACCTCGCATCTTTCTCATTTGTATGCTGAACTTTTATCCCCTTGTGAACGCCCTCGCTGTTTCCCTCCCAAGCACAATTCGTCACCAAAATGCACTCTAAGGATTATACGCATGAGAAAATTTGTATAAAGTTGCAATCTTATACTGTTAAAGAAAGATGCAATTCAAAAACCTATAAAATACAATATTTTAGTATTACAAAATGCTCCAATTGATCATCTTAATCTCGATATATATGTATATAAAGAAAAAATGGGATTCCAAATCCAAAAATAATAAAAATCTTATAACAAGTTTTCAGAAATGTCTATTTTCAAGTATTTATTGATAACCTCGAACTGTACCATATTTAAAATTTAAAATTTTATAATTAAGGATGAAAATATATTTTCAAATCAACATTATATCTCCGATAAACACAAATTCCATAGGTATGCCTTGCTTCCACCAAATAAAGAGGAAACCTTATGCAAACCTCACACATGTAAAGAAATACTATATTTATGTGTATTTGGGCCTTAAGCCCCCATGGAAGATGTAATTCAGAACTCATCTTTGATGTGAACAAGAACCCTGACTTATAGGGTTACAACGTTGTGTACTACTAAATAAAGTAACATATGCAATGAACCACCTTCCTAATATTGGTATACATAAAACGAAGGAAACTATTATACTCAAAAATAAATGCAGGTTTTTATAACTTCCACACTTCTCCTCAAACTCAAGATGAGTTAAGAGAGAGCAACTTGAGTTTGGACAATTGAAAGCAGGCCTAAAAAACAAAGTAGGAACAGAAGAAGCTTGAGCAGCTGTAAATTAGCAATCTTCAAAAACCAACGCAACAAACAGAGCAGTCTCGCATAATAGCAAATCAACATGCCTCCCGTGTTAGTCCCAATAATGAAAACTAATTAATAAATAAATAAAATCAATAAACAACTTACTCGGATCTGTCTTTAAATCACACAAGGGACTTAAGGTTTCATATCAAAACTTAAAGACCAAGCCATTCAGTGACAGGCTACCTTGAGAGTCCCATTGCTGAATCTCCTTCAACAATTTTCCATCATTCTCTATCTCACTTTTACTTGGGGGGATTAACCTCTATTTATAGAGAGCCATCTTTTTGTAACTCTTACATTCATGGTCTATAGGAGTTGAGATCCAAGTATATTTATTTCTTAATTCCCTTAAGTGCCGGCAATTAGGATTAACAAGTTGTCACCAAACTATTAACCTATATAATGAGCTAAACCTGCCATTAGTGCACTAATGACTCACACAATATGATGTCATCCAAGCATTCGTACAATTTGGTAAAAGATATTTAGAAATTAAATAATTTTGTACATTTATAATATATATATATAAACAATTCTTACAAAGAATCCAAACACATCACTGGGTTTTCCCTCCAGTGCAACATCCTATAAAAGCTCCAAAATGGATCTTAATATATGGCATTGCCTCATGTCAACCACATGGGATTTCACATATAATATACAATATGGCTTTTGTACCATTATCGAAAAATAAATTCTCGAGATAAATGGGCCTAATAGGCCATATTTCCAACATCTCCCACTTTGCCTGAAAGCCCTTTAACTTCTTGTACATAGCATTGCCTCATGCTTTCTACATGGGATTTCCATATACCCAGTCTGAAGGCACTTTGATACCTTGCATATGGCATTGCCTCATGTTTTTTATATGGGATTTCCATATACCCACCAATATGATTTTATGAATCATTATTGGATTTCCATTTGGACTTCTTAGTCCCATAGCTGCTATATATTTTTCGAAAGTTTCCCGACTCAGAGCCTTAGTCAATAGATCTACAACCATCTCATTTGAAGGTATATAAATAATTGTTATATCTCTATATTCCACTACATCTCAAATATAGTGGTACCTCCTGCGCATATGCTTGGATTTAAAGTTTATTTTCAAATCCTTGAGAACAGCAATGGCTGCGTGATTATCACATAACATGTTTATAGGCCCATTTTCAATGCATTCTAATTTTAAATCCATTAGGAAATTTCTCAACCAAATAGCCTCTTGTAATCTTAAATTACAAGGCATATATTTTGCTTCCATGGTTGATAAGGCAACACAATCTTATTTTTTACTGCACCATAATACAGCACCTCCACCAAGCTTGAAAATGAAACCCGAAGTGGATTTACTATCATCATAGTCAACACTCCAATCTGCATTAGAGTAACCCTGAGGCCTAAGGGAAGAACCTTGAAAGTGCAACTTGTATTTCTTTGCTCCTTGGATATCTCTTAATATCTCTTTTACTGCTTGTCAGTGTATCATTATAGGGTTTCTTTGATACCTGCTAACAAGTCCAACAACAAAACATAGATCTTCCCTAGTGCATGACATAGCATAATTAATGCACCCAATTGCTTGAGTGTATGTAATATTTCTCATACCATCATTATTATTTGTAGGGCATAAATCAATGGATAATTTACCTTCTTTATCAACATGGGTGGAGACTGGCTTCCATAAATCTATTTTAAACTTTTTAAGAACATATTCTAAATAATGCTCTTTGTAATTTTAATTCCTAAAATATATGATGCAACCCCCATATCATTCATTTCAAAACTATATTTCAACCATGATTTTGTTTTATTAATCTTATCTACGGCATTTCTAGCAATCAAAATATCATTCATATATAAAGACAATATCACTATTTAACTCCCACTAGTCTTAATGTAAATACAATGATCTCTTTCATTAGAAACAAAACCAAGTTTCATAATTGCATCATGAAATTTTAAATACCTTTTTCTAGAAGATTGCTTCAATCCATATAGTGATTTAATTAGTTTGCACATATTATTTTCTTTGTCTTCAACAATATATCCTTCAGATTGTAACATGAATATCTCTTCATTTAAATTTCCATTAAGAAATGCAGTTTTAACATCCATTTGAAACAATTATAAATCAAGGTTGGCCACAATAGACATCAAAATTCTAACATAAGGAAATCTTACTACTAGAGAAAAAATATCAACAAAATCCATACCTTCCTTTTGGTTACACCCTTTAGCAATAAGTCGTGTTTTATATTTATCTATACTACCATCCGCCTTGAGTTTTCTTTTTAGTATTCATTTGCAACCAATGAGTTTTCTCCCACTAGGCAAATCTACTAAATCCCATACATGGTTTTTAGTTATAGAATCAATTTCTTCATTCATCACATTATTCCAAAATTCAAATTCATCAAAATTAATAGATTCTTTATAAATGGAAGGTTCAGGAATATCTTGACATGTAAAATTATAGTATTGGTCAAAAGTGTCCATGCAAACAAAACTCTGATATGGTTCTAAATGATATTGTGTTCTTCTGTTCCTAGAACTTCTCCTAGGTTCATTGTCATCTACATTAGTAAGTTCAAATGTATCACTCCCACTATCTATGTAGTTATTAAGGTTTTCTATATTAGATTCATAATGTTTTATGTTTTCATTTACTCCTTTGTTATTGTCTAATTCCTATATATCTATAAGAGAGAGTTTTCCTATTTTCATATGTTCTTCTAAGAAATGTTAATCTCTAGATTCAACCAAAGATTTGGTCTCATAGTCATAAAATCTATAGCCCTTAGAAGTATCAGAGTACCCTATGAATAAGCATTTTCTAATTCTAACCTGCAACTTAGATATCTCATGGCTCGGGACAAGTACATGAGCATCGCAACCCCTAATTTTTAAATGTTCCAAACGAGGTTTTCGTCCAGTCCATAACTCATAGTTAGCATGACTCATCATTGATCGCAGCATTTCCATGAGAGTTCGGTTAGACCTTTCAACAACACCATTTTGTTGAGGTGTGTGGGGCTTGGTATTATGGTGTATTATCTCACTTTCTTTACAAAAAATATCAAACAAATTAGAGCAATATTCCCCTCATCGATCTGTTCTAAGGATTTTAATTTTTTTATCTAATTGACTTTCAATTTATAATTTAAATTTTTTAAATATTTCAAGCGCATCAGATTTTCTACTAATCAAATAAATATAACCAAATATCAAATAATCATCAATGAATGAAATAAAATACTCCATACCCTTATGTGTTTTTACATTAAGTGGCCCACAAATATCAAAACCAATAATAGAGAATAAATCATAAGATCTAGTAGCATTACCAAAGGGTTCTACTCATTTTACCAGATAAATATGGTTCACAATTTTTAAAATCTAAATTCACCATTTTAGGAATCAAGCCATCAGTAACAAGTCTAGAAATTATATTTCTACTAATATGACCCAAATGCATATGCTACAAAAAAGAAGTTTCATCATCACAAATAAGCAGAAGAAGATGAAATTTCATTTATTTTATTAAGTAAATACATATCCCCTCGAGCTTTCCCCCTTACAATGATTTTCCTATTAATCCCAATTGAAACGTTCTCATCCTTGAAACGAATTTCATATCCCTTGGCATCAAGCCTCCTAACTGAAACCAAGTTACAACGCATGGAAGGAGCATAAAGAGTATAAAAAAGGAGCAAGAGTTTCCAGTTGGAATAGCTAGTTTATAAGTGCCAATACCCAATACATCATACTTATAATCATTGCCCATAGAGATGACATGTTCCCCAACTTTAAGCTCTTAAGTTCCACAAAGCCTTCTCTAAACCTGGATATGTGTTTAGTGGCCCTAGAGTCCACTTACCAATCATCAATAGACACATTAAGTATTAAATAATCAACTACTATACACATGTAGTCACGACCTTGGTTGGGTGTCTTGGGTTCCCTTTTGTTTGAGTATTTGGATTTAAAGTGTATCATCTTCCCACAAATGAAATATGCCCCCTTGCGTCCATTGTGTATAGGCTTCTTGTTTTTATTTTCAACAATATGTCTTTTATTATTGTTCCAAGGTTGGTAAGTTTTTCTTTTATTAGAGAATTCTCAAATTCGAGGGTTTTGAGATTGAGCAATACAAAGTGCATCAGCCCTCCTTGAAGATCTACAATCCCCTTGATAGTTCAATTCAACAGCAAGATTTTGAAGCGTAAGATCCTTGCGGTTTAAAGATAAAGCAGTCACAGCAGATTTCTAATAATTAGGAAAACTATTCAATATAGTTAAAACTTGTTGTTGATCATTCAAAGCATAACCAGCACTTATAAGTTGTATGCCTAGCAAAATCATTTTCCTAATATGTTCAATCATATAGTCATTTTCTTTCATCTTAAACAGAATAGTACTCTTGAGTCAAAACTCTTAAATTACTCGTAAAAGTCAACCCAAATTTTAGCCTTCCAAGAAAAAAAAGTCACCCCAAATTGTATCTCCAATTCATCATAAATATCTTTGGCATTTTTAAATTCATAAAAACTCAATAATAATTCATCATTCATATTTCTCAAAATTACGTTCCTACACCTCTTATTTTCTTTTTCCCAATTAGCATAAGTTGATCTGCCTGCTCTATTGCTAACATCAGTAGGTTCAGTAGGAACTATAGTTGAAATAAGGTGATCTAAATTTTCATGCTCTAAAATAAACCTAATATATTCTTTTCCATGTATTATAATTCGGCCCATTGAGTCTTTCTATCTTTAATTTTTGCTTAGGATCCATGAATAACAACAAATACATACCCAAAAAAAAAATCTAGTTTATAGATGCGATCTCACTGGGCGATAGTATGGAGTATCAAGAATAGAGCTCAGGATAAATATGCAACAACCGGTGAATTGAAGAAACCTCGATATGAATCCAGCTCAATCAATGATTCTTCCAAACCTTCTCATCAAAAAAACAAAAACCCAAATTGCTAACAAACAACAATATATGGTATTCAAGTATTTTATTTTCTCTCTCTAGATTTGGGGAAAAATGATATGGATTAAACCGCAGTGAAATAGAAAAAAGATTCATAGATTATGAAGCACCGGAGAAGATGACTCTCTATTATCTCAGGATAATAAACAACAATGAAAATCAGATATATGAGCAGGCGAGGAGAATACACAGTGTCTCAGAAATAGGGAAAGATTGAAAGACTGATTTTCTAATCATACAATAGGGTTTACAAGCTTTGTTTTGTAGTACTTCACAGCAACCAAAAAATAGAAAGGGAAAGAGGCACATACCTGTTATATAGCCGTTAGAGTGTGCAATTCATGATCCAAGAAGTAATTTTGGAAAGAAAAGAGTCATACCCGTTGAAAAAGAGAATGAAATAATTTTGGCAGGATACAACCATTTTCGTTGAAGAAAGAAAACAAGCAAGTTTGGCAAGGGACATCATGTCCGATTTAGAAGACTATTTTTGGCAAGAAACGGCCATATCCGTTGAAAGAAAAAAAAATGTTACAATTTTTTTTTTTTTTTCCATGATCAATGGCAATGAATGTTTGCAGAGAAAAGAAACAATCATCCATTGAAAGAAAAAAAAAAATGTCATTGAAGAACCAAAAAAAAATGAAGGAAATATATGGAACTTACCTTTCTCATTCCTCATCATGCTCACAATTCTTTGGATCTTCGGATTCGGATATATTACAAATTATAGAGATGCGTCTTTGTAGGTGATCAGAGAGAAAATGGGGCAGGAGGCTTTGCCTCAAGTTTTGACAGAGATTTGGTGTCGGATCTTTGCTCCAAAAAAAAATCTTCCTCATCAACAAAATTTTTAGAGAGAGAAAGAGAAAAGAACCATTCTTTTACAAAGTTATAGGATAGGAGACTTGTCCTTTTAAGTATAAAGGGGAGGTGGAAAACAAATAGACAAAAATGCCTTTGAAAAGGATTTGATTTGAGCTATAATAATTTGTTATGGGGAGTACAAGGAAATAACTTCATAAGTGATAAAAAAAAAAAGGACCAAAAAAGCCTAAATTTTATTATTATTATTGGCAAAAAAAATTCCATGTTAATCGATTTTATGATATGTGCCAAAAAAATATTTTAAATTAGGATTAACAAATTGTCACCAAACTGTTAGTCAACATAATAAGCTAAACCTGTCATTAGTGCACTAATGACTCACACAATAGGATGTTATCTAAGCATTCTTACAATTTGATAAAAAATATTTAATAATTTTGTACATCTATAATATATATAAAAAAATTCTTACAAAGAATCCAAACACATCACTAGGTTTTCCCTCCAATGACACTGGGTTTTCCTCCAGTGAAACATCCTGTAAAAGCTCCAAAATGAATCCTAATATATAGCATTGCCAATCACATGGGATTTCACATATACTATACAATATGGCTTTTGTACCATTATTGAAAAATAAATTCCTGAGATAAAAGGGCCTGATAAGTCATATTTCCAACATCCTGAATAGACAGGATTGAGCAACGCAAAAAAAAAAAACACCTCAATCATCACACAAGATGAAATAACGGAAAACTCCATCATCCAATTGGATTGACTAACGGAAAACTTAATCATTAAACATAATCGAATAACGGAAAAACTTGATCATCAACTAGGATCAAGAAATTTGATCATCAAATAAGAGGCACTTGGAAGAGCCAACATAAATCAGCAGCGGTTCACCAAGTAAGTTGGACCTTATATTCAGAGTTGAGAACAATAATATCCAAAATAGATCAAAGAGTCGAAATATGACTTGGCAGATAGACAAATCCGATAGTCGAAACAGGACTCGGTGGTTGTTTTGCAGATGGTGCAGATCGACCGTTTTCAAATGCCATGTTCAGAGATGGATTTAGAAGTGGGTTTCTGATCCGGCTCATCAAGGGTCCGGCATTAGAGGGGAGCACGACAACAATGATTTATCAGGGTTTCGATGCCAGATGAACAGAGATGCGCAATCAGATTAATGGCCTCACCGATCAGATAAACTAAAAACAGAGGCTCGATACTTGAGAGACGAAATACCAAATCGTGACTCTAAAAGACTCCCCGATGCCTTCTATTCACCTCTGGCAGCAGTAGCATGACCTGAAAACTATTGTTCTAAAGGTAACAACAACTAGAGAAAGACAATATCATATAGCACATGAAAGATCAGATAACAAATCGAACAGTCAAAACATGACTCGGGTCTTCTTTCTTCTGGTGTGGGTGCTTTGGTTGGGAAAGCCAATGAGAGGCGCCTGCAGAATATTGAGAAGGAATCCTTCCATTCAATAACGCCATAGGATTCAACCTGGAAGGGATGGAGCTGTCATGGGTGCCATTGTTTGGCCATCGTCAAAGCATGACATGTGGCGAAGCATCAGGAAAAAGCAAACTACCTCTTGGCTTCTAGTGTTGGCTATTACATTGCTGGAGAAATCAAGACCAAAGAGAAAGACGGACCCTTGGTGAGAGAGTGTGAGAACCCAAATTTGAAAAATCCGTGAAGGGTCTTTCACTAGAAAATACCTTTGCCAAAAAAATAAAAACTAGTCCCTATTATATTGCTGGAAAAATACTTGGTTAGGAGAACATGTGGTAAACTATAATTTTGTATATTTGGGCCTTAAGCCCTATGGAAGATCTATTTTAGAGCTTGTTAAAGATATGAATAAGAGCTCCAATTTATTGGTTTACAAAGTTGTGTACTACTAAAAAAAGTAACATATGCAATGAACCACCTTCCTAATATGAATATACATAAAAGGAAGGAAAATATTGTACTAAACGGCGAACGAACTGGGAACCGACCAGCATGAGAATCGGGCGACCCTATAGAAGCATCCTCAATGGATGACTGGGCACAAGTCCCCTGGAACGGGTGCTGAAGAGGGCGAGCGCCCTGTCGTGCTCGGACCTTGCCGCACTACAAAGCACTGTCGGCAAGTCGGGTTGTTTGGAAATGTAGCCCTAATTGGGCGGTAAATTCCATCCAAAGTTAAACACTGGCTAGAGACCGATAGCAAACAAGCGACCCCAGGTCAAGCATGGCCACCCGCTGAGTTTAAGCATATTAATAAGCGAAGAAAAATATTGTACCAAAAAATATTTGCATGTTTTTATAACTTTCACAAAACAAATATATAACCAACAAGAAGATCATTCAAAAAAGGAAAATGATTTAATAGGGTTGCAGCCCTATAAAAAAAAGTAAAGCCTCACCCCACAATTTATCAAAAATTCCAATTCAAGTATTGGAAAACCTTTACATTGATCATCTCGAGCTTCTACGTTATAGTTGTGAAAAACAATTAGAATTTCAAGCTCTAAAAGTAGTGCATATTGTAATAAATTATCTAAACCATCATTTCGTCCTAAAAATAAGTGTTTACAGATCCACCACATCTATACCAGGTTTTTAGTCTCAAATTTTATTGTCGGTGATGGAAATTGATTTTTGAGCCATCATGAAGATTTTGTTGCCAGAAGTGCTTTTTGGATGAGGATTTGGGATGAGGCTTTATATTGTTTTCATAAAGCCTAAGGCTTATAGAAACGTCATCCTTAAAAAAAAAAAAAAAATATCTTCATACCCCTTATTTTTAGGTTTCATTTCATACTAGACCCAATGTTTTAAAAGATATCTTTGGGCATAAAAATTGTAGATTTTATTTCTTCTAACCATGAGCTAATTTAAATATATTTTTTAGGCTCAACAAATCTAAAAAGATATGTCTTTTCTAAAAGTCATCCTACCAAACTTCTAAATAGAGAGAAGGGCTTCATGGAGGTGAGAGGTTATCGCGACGAGAGAGGCATTTGGATAAATATGGGAGGAGAGAGAGTGAAAGAGATGGAGAGAGAGAGTAAGAGAGAAGTTTAGAGTATATAAGTGAAGAAATTTGACATATTAAGTTTTAAAATAGTGTTTTTATCGCATTTATTTAGGTTAAAAAAAAAAGATTTAAAATGGTCAACGCATAGAAGATATTTTTTTAAAACCACGCGTTTATCCATAAATAAAATCTAAAATAAGAGATATAATAAATATATTTTCCCTAAAACAAATCGGCTAATGGGACGCGGAAGTCCCTCTTTCGCACGCGTGAATCTTGCCGTCCGTAAGTTCATCGTGCGAATATTCGCTTATTGGATGCCCCAACTTTCCGGAGTATTTCGACGTCAGCTTTCTACCTCACGATAAAATCCAAGGAGAAGGGGACAGAGAAACGGAAAAGCCGATAGGCCAAACCCTAGTATTGTGGGGAGATCAAAAAACGGAGACGAAAGACAAAGGGAAACCCTATGTATCCAGAGAGAGACACGAAAGAAACAGGGAAACGCTATAAATCTATAGAGCCAAAGAAGAGATACTTCTGCACCATCTTTGATAGCCATGGCAGCTCTGATAAATCGCTCTCTCTCTCCTTTCCCTTCATCCTCAGAACTGGTAAACCCTCTTCCTCTAACCAAACCAAGGGCCTGCTCTATCATAGCCATGGCCAATCCAAGGGACCAGAGCCTCCCAAATCAGAAATCGTCGACCGAGATCATGCGAAGCACCATGATTAATTCAGATTCGAAGCAGCCATGGTGGACCCCTCTGTTCAAGATGAACTGGAATCCTTCGCCGGGAAACAGCCGGAAGACTGAAATTCAGGCACCTGATTTGCCGGAGAACAGGCCAAAGGGTCAATTGAGGCGATCGGTTCTTACAGCTGAGAAGGCCAAGCTTTTGCGCAAAGAAATTAGGGCTACAGAGACATGGCATGATCTCATGTACCATTCTGCCATTGCTTCTCGCTTGGCTTCACCTGATCAGTGACGGGTTAGAGAAGGGAAATCGATTTTCGTTTTATTTTTATGTGAGCCTTTTTTTTTTCTTTTTTGTTAATAGTTGATAGATCATATATGGATAAGAAACTTTTTATTTTTTTGGTTTTTCAGTATCTTTAACTGTGAATTTGGCGGGCTTTATCAATTCTGTAACCTGCCATCTTTCTTTCCATCTTCTTTTGCGGAGTTAAGTGATCTTTGTAAGTAGTTGTGGATTTAAGTGATCTGTATAATTTATATCATATCAAAGTAAATGGATGGATCCAATATGGATAAAGAAGTATATGGAATTTTAAGCTTTTTGTTTGTATTAAATCGCTCGTTTGAGTTGTGTTTCTTTATGTTACTTGTTAATTTTGTGAATTTGATGGTAGAAGTGGCGTATTTATTATGGGTGCAGTTTGTATGGAGCCTCGGCTGTAAGTAAAGTACACCTTGTACTTAAATGTAGTTTTAATATTGAAAATCTTTGCGCTAGCTTTAAAATATATTTTCATCTATAATTATAAAATTTAAAGCTTAAAAAATAGTGTTGATCAAATATATCTATGAAAACTTGAAAATTGACAGTCCAAAAATGTGTTACAAGATGCATTATTTTCAAAACTCCAAAATTTGAAATTCATTTTTTTCCATGTCGATACATCTCAATGTCGAGAGGATCAATTTGAAGATATTTGGGCATCAAAACGACTTCTTTTAGTGAATTTTTTTAGGTGGGCGGCTCTATATAAACTTTTTCTATTTATTATAAGGAAATTTGATATCGAGATGATCAATTTGAGCATATTTGGACATCAAAGCAACCTCTTCCGGTGAAATTCTTTATATAGACTTTTTTATTTATTATAAGGAAAATTTAAAACTTTTTTTATTTATTATAAGGAAAATTTAATCATAGATATGTGTTTATGATATTTTTAATGCACTTGTATCCCGGGTGCCAATAACGAGGGAGGCAGTCACAACGTGGTCTCATGGTACAAAAAATACATGCGGATCATGAAAGCACTATAGAAAATAAGCCTATTTTTGGGGAACTCGAAAATGTCGGATCAGCCTCAAAATCCATTGGTTTGGATTATCTAAGTCATCAAATTTCGTCACACTCATCACATTTTGTCACAATCTAACAAAACGCATTGGATGGTAGCTTTGAATTCCCTAGGGACACTCATCCCTAAGGATGGTAGCTTTGGATTTCCTAAGGACATTCATCACATTTTGTCACAATCTGACAAATTTGAAGCCAATTAAATTCCTTAAGGACACTCATCACATTCCCCTATTCATCGGGCCCAAATCGCGGAAATACTCATTCTCCTACTCACACTAGACCTAAAGAACTAAGCAGTATGATCAATCACTTAACGACACCAATCCCTATCACATTCACCGTCAATAATATACTCCCATTTAGCGACACCAACCCCTATCATATTCACCGTCAATGATATACCCCTAGGGTTCGATCGCTTCCATAATCATCCACTTTATATCACCGTTTTCATGAGCGGATACGAAATCATGCAAGTGATAGTTGATCATGGGGCATCTTTGAATATCTTCCCTTTGAAAACTATTCTAAGAATACGGCTATCTCAAACAAACCATGAGGCTTTTGAAAACTATTCTAAGAATAGGGTTATCTCAAATAAACCATGAGGCTTCAAACATCTCAGTTGCAACCTATGATGGAGCTCAAAGAGAAACCTTCAGGATCATCCCTCTCACTCTTAAGATTGGACCAGTGGTCCAAATAGTGAGGTTATATGCCGTTAACATTGAACCCTCCTTTAACCTACTCATTGGTAGCTCATGGCCACATGAAATCTTGTCGTGGCTTCCACTTTACACCAATGCCTGAAGTTCCCAACTGCCGAAGGTGTGGCTCGGGTATGTACAGATGCTGTCAAAGCAGCAAAGAGGAGTTCTCTAAAAAATTGAAAATTCGAGAGATCATGCTTCTAACATATAAAGAGAATTGCGCCATGATCCATATAATGCAAAAGGAATCATCTCCCCGGACAATTGATGGCTACAAAATGTCCGAGAAACGGAAAGATTGTTGTGCTCGTTACAACTTCGTTCATACACGGCATGGCATATGCTACTAGCCTAGGGGTTTTGCCTAGGCCCCGTGTTTATTCTCGAAATTACGGGTAGGGGGACTACGCCCCCGCTTTGATTTCGGGTGCAAACAAATCGATAAGTTGGTAGAGTATCGGTCCCTTCAAATTACATTCCGAGGAAGAATCAGGTCCTAAGACCTTATCCCTCTTAGATCTCGCCGACAAAGCCGGTTTCCCTACTATCTTTACCTTGGAACTCAAATAAGAAGGTTTTGAAAGGGGTTTGTAGATAAAATGGAGATTTTAAGAAAATAGATATAAAAAGAGAATAAGAGAAGAAAACCACAAATAAGCAACTAAACTAGAAAGATGCAAGTAAACATGAGTGAATAATCTAACTATTAGATACAAGAAAAACAAAAAGTTGAAAGCATGGAAGCAAAAGAAGTAAGTATAATTTAAAAATGCATCATATAAGATGAGAGAGAGATATAACCATGGAGACGCGGGTATGGTTACGAGAAAGGAAGAGGATGAGATCTTCATCGACATGACAGAAAGATATGAGTATAAGATGCGAATAAAGATAAAAATACAACATGAGGAGAAGTAAAAGAGAAGACAAGAAAATAAGAGATGGCTTACATTAATATAAAATATGCAATAAGAAAAATAAAAATAAATAAAAGAAAGAAATGAAGGGAGAGCATGAGATATAGGGTTAAGGTGAAAGAGACAGAGGGAAGTAAGAGATGGTTTATAAATAGGGGAAGAGAAAGATAGATAGATACTGATCCCTAATATAAAATAATGGAGATCAACAAAGTTAAATAATCAATAAGAGAGAGAAAGAAATTAAGTTGTTGAACAAAACCTAAAGGAAAAAGGAAAATAAATATAAGAGATGATAAGGGATTAGGGAAGGATAACCTCAAACTATCAACAAAAGATAGATAAACAGGTGGGGAAGATAGATGTAATTGGAAGAAAATGAAAAAAACTAATCTATTGGACAAAACGTAAGGGAAAAGACAAAATAAATGTAAAAAGAAATGAAGAATGAAAATAATGAAAAAGATGAGATTCAAACCATAAGATACAAAGAAAGAAAAGAGATTAAAGCGGAGAGCCCTTAACTAAGATGGAAAAATATAACCAATAAGCCTCAGATTAGAATATATGAGAGATATGAGAGAGAGAGAGAGAGAGAGAGAGAGAGAGAGGAGGGGTAGACACTACCACCTATTCTAGTATATTACTTCTTACCTACTACTCGTAACGTAACGAACCAAAGTAGTACTACGTAGTTAGTTGTTGTAGACGACCT
>NW_006495273.1:10874010-10884570 GCF_000471905.2 Amborella trichopoda | reverse complement strand
AGTAACGACGGACGACCGTAACCGTAACGTAAGTAAGTAAAGTAATAAACTAAACTAACGTAACGTACTACGAGTAGTAAGTAATATATAGAGAGAGATAGAAGAGAGAGAGAGAGAGAGAGAGAGAGAGAGGGGGGGTGACATCCCACCATTCTGATATATTCTTTCCATACTCTACGTAAGACCAAAGAGTATACAGTATTGTTGTGAGACCATGTTGTGCATGAGAGGCATTTGAAGAGAAAAGATACAATTGATATCTAGACAAACTTGAAGCTTTGGTTGAAGAAAGCAATGTGTAGACATCATCGTTGCATTATATCCAAGGGTATCATATGCCCTTTGATGCCGATAATTTTCTATTTCATTGTAAATTTTTTTGAGATTTTTAATATGTTTCAAGACCCAAATCAAGGATGTAAAAATATGCATATCAATTTGATGTAAATGAAACAAAGATTGAAAATCTTTGGATTCCCTCTCCAATTCATTAATATCCACAACAATCATTTCCCACTATATGAATCTGGAACAAATTTGTTCCCTCTTTGTGTTAGATTATTTGGTTTCTTTATTATATGTCATAATCATATCCCCTAACACATTTGTGGCAAACATGGTGGCATACCTTTCCTTAATAGAGGCACCGGAAACTTTAAGCGGATTCTCTTCTCTTTCCCTCTAGCTTTCTCTTATTTATCGACGCTTCTCACTTCCCCCTTTAGTATCATTTTCTTACTACCAGCTTTACTCTCCTCGACATTTTCTTATCATTTGCATTCTCATTTGTATTGCCCCTTTCTTGGATTGCTACATTTACTTCATCTTCATTGCTCATCACTCCCACTCCCACTCCCGTAGAATTCAACTCACATTTACTTATTCTTATGCGCTCACATTATTTTTCCACCTATTTTCATTTCCGAATAGCATATTCCCATTACTAGAAACAACATATAGAGGTTACACTTAAAAGATCTCCTCTTTTCTAACCCGCTTTCCTTTTTTGAAGATTCACCCATTTGATGAATTCATTATTTTCATCTAGTTCATATCATACAATTGCATAATCCTCGAGATCTACAAATATTATTCAATTAGTTTGTCTCCTTGAAACCCATTTCTACCTTTCCATATAGCATATGCTTTAGTTGTTGCCTCAGATCTCAGTGAACCATGAAGAAAGATATAGGGTCCCTTCCTTACCTCCCTTTCTTATATACTGCTTTCATCTTAACTTTTTCCTCTTTTGCCTGTCCTCTTATTTTATTTTTTTCATTTTTTTTCTAGAAGTAGACATCCCCCGGTGCCGCAAAACACCCACTATCGCTATCTACAATAACTTTTTTATCTCTCGAGCCCTAATCTCATTAATAGTCATAAAAAGGGATTCTTATCTTCCCCCATCCTCCTCTCTAATGTCATCATTACTTCCCTTCCATATCTACTCTCATTGCGAAACCGTTGTGACTCGAGGCCCACTGACACTTGTACACAAGCAAATAGACCTTAAGTGTCTATAAGTAAATCCAATTCCCAAATGATCAACAGTCCAGATTTAGCCACCACCTTTTTAAGACGTTATCTAGGTCCCTTACCTATAAATTAGAACCTCCCTTCAATTTTAGGGTCCTAGACCCATCTAAACTATATAAAGCCCTGTCAAACTTAATACTCAACCCTAAGCCTTAGAATCCCTAATCCTCACAGACCCTAAGCCTATCTTAGAAGTGCAATAGAGGTATACTCCCATCCTCATACGACACAAGTTATCGTCTAAATCATGTTCACCCTTAGTGGTCCGCTTAAAGGCACTTACGTAAATTCTAGACTAACACAAGTATACCAAAACAAAACTTTATCAAAGACACTATTCAATCTCATGTGGCACATCCAAAAAGTAAAAAAAGGTTGGTACATCAACCTCAAATCTTAATCAAGTCATTGACTCCGGGTGTCCAGCCTGTGGGCTCGGCTTATAAGTAGGTTTGATCCATTCTTTTCTATTTTATTTAGTTTGCATGCTTAGCCTAATCTACTTTAGGTCTTTTTCAAAAAACAATTTTCTAAATATCTTCCCCTTTTTATCTTTTAATTTTCAAAAACGTTATTTAGCAAATTTTCAGTTTTGTTACCCTACAAGCCAATATTGTCAACAATCCACAAAAGAGCAATCCCTAGGATAATCTCTCCCGTGGATCATAATTTGACAGAACTCTATCTCTACCTGTGATTGATTCCACTTGTGTTCAAAAGTCTTGACATAATGGCGGAAAGATCATCTTGCATGGCATACTCTAAAGTATCAACACTTCTAAATAGCAAATCCAATTAAGGTGAAACTTGGACCGTTATAATGCTCTTTGAATTCCTGTGAGATGGAGTGTAACGGTGGCAATAAGATACACGTGGTCCAAGCTAGGGCTAACGCAAGCCCTACCAAGGACCCTAGAGGACTAAGGCACAACCCAACCCACCTTGGGTTCAGATGGGCCAACCCAAAGGAGCCCTAGCTTAGACCCAGCCTACTCTAGGGCTAGATGGCTCAAAAGGCCCTTTTATGGAGTCTAGTGTGGCTTGAGACAAGCCAAAGGATAATATTTTTTCGACTGATTTATGTATGAACCCTAAAATTTTAGGTGAAATACAAAATTCTCTACTTATAGGTGGAAATTACAAAGGTCGTTAACCCACCTTTTTTAATTTTTTCCAAAATTGCCCCTCAGTCAACAAAAATTTTGATTTTATTTTTTAGTTTTTTTTTAGCTTTTTTCATTAGTAGGACAGTGCCTTAAAACTTGGAGCACTACCCTACTAAAAAACAAAAAACAAAAACAAAACAAAACAAAATATACCAAGGGCAATTTAAAAAATAAAAATAAATAAAAGGCGGGTTGACCAACCCTCTTTTTAATTTCCACCTATAAGTGGAGTATTTTGTATTTTACCTAAAATTTTAGGGTCTGTTTGTATATTACTCTATTTTTTCTCAATTCATAAGATAAAAACATAAAACTATAGGATTGGGGCAGCCAAGACATGACCTTTTCCCATACCTAGTCTAGCCCGGCACTTACACAGGGCCTATATTTCAAGCCAAACATGGCCCTTGAGTTAAATTTAATTGCCCAATCTAGGGTTATTCCAAGCTGAACTGAACCGCTCTTCCATTGCCACCCCTAATTGTATGGTTTTAGGATAGATTAAGTTCTTAATATCTATCAATCTTTTTTTTGACAAGAGTATGGAACTTTTATTGCTTAAACTTGATTAAATCAGATTTACACATCAAAAACAAAAGTAAAAACAATATCAGGAAGATAAACCCTAGCTTTAGCCAATGTGTTAGCATTATCATTAGTTTCCCGATATACCTATTGAAACAAAATTGTACGGTTTCGACATATATCCCAAACTTTATTCCAACAATCTCTCAAATTCAATAGTAGCCTTCCAATCAAGTTGCACCAGTTAATAACATTTATCGAATCCCCTTCCACCACCCAACATAATTTAGCACATTTTTCTCTCAAAATGTTCAAACCTTGTAAGAGAGCCATAATTTCAGCTTTATTAGCAGTAGCTTCCCCACAAGGACCTAAAAAATGGTAAATTGTCTAGCCATCTACATTTGATATTATCCTTTTTACTCCTGCTGGTCCTTGATTTCCAATAGAACCTCTATCAAAATTCAACCACACTTCCTTGCATTAGTGGAAACCATCGACCACATGGTCTAATTTTTAAGACATTTTGCAAAACCAAATGTTTAAGGTTTAGTAAAACATCTATTTTTGAAATACCATTTCCATCCTTAGTATAGGAATACCAAAACCAAAGTTTATGAATTAATTTTCCCTTAATTCTTGCCAAGTCATAACCAATTCCATCAAATGTGTGTCTATTTCTCTCCAACCAGCTTTCCCAAAGCAAATAACCCTTTAAAAATATTCCTGATGATTCTTTCTTCAGCAAATTACATAAACATAGGTGTCGCATTACGTCCACATGATGTGCAGGCAGAGGCATCATATAAGCCATTAGATTCACTGCCCTCATCCACAACTACTATTGAACAATACAAAAAAAGTAGATCACATGTTTCTTCATCCCTTTTACACAAGATACAAATGTTAACAATCAATTTGCCTCGAAGCCTCAGATTATCCACCATTAGTACTTTATTATGAGATAAGATACACACAAACATCTGAACCTAATGAGGTATCCTCCACTTCCATATCTTAGGTTCAAGTAAAGACCATCACACCCTATCATTAAAGATCAGGTGTTATGTTGATTTCACTTAAAACACCCCATCATTAGGTAGTTCTCAAATAACTTCGTCTTTCTCCTCAGCAGACACATAAACTTCTCATCAAATTTGTGAATTACGAAATTAGCACATCTAAAATTCTATTATTGACAAATTACAAATTCCAACAGCCTCCATGACCATTGTGATTAAAAGCAGCACTCACCTTCATATTTTGAGACACATCTATTAAAAAGATCTTTATACAAAACCTTCAATGGCCCTTTCCCCAACCGTCTAGATATCAAAAACCAACATAAACCCCATTGCCAATCACCCATCTAATATTTCTTAGCACTCTTTCTTTATTTGTATAAATTCATGTCCATGTTTGGGATTGGAACCTACTTTTTCTTCTTCCTCTTCCTCTTCCAATACAACCATTGCTATCCAGCCCATATTTCGCAACAAGTACCTTCTTCAATAGCTGGTCCTCATCACCCAAAGTTCTTCACCACCATTTAGCTAGTCAAACTTGATTAACACTCTTAAGCTTTGTAATATCCAAACCCCCATCTGACTTGGAGTGCAAACTTTTTTCCCAACTAACTAAATGATACTTCATTCTCCCATCTAAAGAACCCCAGAGAAAATGTTGCATAAACTTTTCTATTTCTTTTATCACTAGTGCAAACATGTGTAGCAAAGACAAAAAATACAGGCACATCAGTTAAGGAAGATTTGATCAAGGTAACTCTTCCTCCTAGTAATAAAAACCTAGTTTTCCAGAGATCAAGCTTGAAATGAATCTTTTTCATCCCAACTAGACCAAGGTATTTTTGCATCTGAAATAGCAATACCCAGGTATTTCAAAAGGAAAATAATCAACAGCACAACCCACCACTCGCGCCAAGTCATGCACCCATGTATCCCCACAACCAATACCCACTATTTACTTTTAGACCCAAAGTAAACTCACAAAACCTCAAAAAATAAGTGCTTTTAATACCTACATGTAAACTCCATTAAATTTGGGGTATGGGTAGAGATGCATACTAGTGCTTGGTCCATGTTGTCCTACAGTTGATGGATAGGCTTCTATGTGTATACAAGAGTTCTAAGTGGAATCTCAAACAACGATCCTTGTATTTAGGTGTCAACAATTTTGTATATATTGTTATGTATATGGATTTGTTATATACAATGTTATATCTAAGGATTCTTATCTATACATTTACAGGGAATATAGAAACATTTACCTACTTAGGTAAGTTTTCTATGCTTCCCCTATAGCATAAAATTTATATTTTTCTCTTTATCTAACCGTTCATTCTAATTGGACGGCTAAAATTGTCACGTCTCTACACTATTTTAATTTTAATTTTTTTCTACAAAATATTTAGACATCAAATTTTGGGCGTCCAATCCTCTCTTAAACTTGCACTTGTAAAAAATATAAAAATAATATTTCTAATAAAATAAAATAACCAAAATACACCTGAAAGTTTCAAGGGGTATTTTAGTCATTATATTTTATCAAAAAATTCTTTTTAATATTTTTTTAGGTGCTCCCCAATGACAAGATAGCATGTACCAAATTTCATATTCATACAATCTATATGAAAAAACTAAAAATAAAATACTCAAGGCATTAGATCTAGATCAAACAGTAAGTGGCTCACTTGATCAAATTAAACTACAAAATGGTAGGGGAAGCATAGATCTTCTATGCTATAGGTGAAGTATATAAACCTTTCCCCACTCTTAATAGAATCTATAATATAACCTAATATTCAGATTACACAAATTTTGATATGTTATATATACTTGTTATGTTTATTGGTATACAATGTTAATTCTTTTATGTTGTATACAAGTACAAATTATTTATACTTCAAATTCTGTGTGTATTGTAGTATAGAGTCCAGGATCTAAACAATCAAAGCAAAGCACACTTTCAAATAGAGTTGAGAAATGTGATTTCAATTTTGAAAATTTTTGTGATAGCCTTAAAATATATTTCATCTTTAATTATAAAAACAGATATGTGCTCCACTATAAATTTACCATACTAAGCAATATTCATCAATTTTGAATTTATAAAAACAGATATATTAATTTTAGATTGATTTAAATATTCAAATTTGATTTTATACATTTCTAAAACTTATATAATTAATTTTAATATTGCATGTGAGACCCAATATGTTAATGAGCCCACCATTGCATGTGGGTGGGCCCATGAGGTACCACCTAAGGTGGCACACCCGACCCTAATGAAACTCTCCTTGTGTTAGTTCAAGTTTTGACTTGAAGATAAAGCTTTGAAGTGTTTTGGAAAGATATTGTCTTGAGGAAGCTTTCAAAGGATTTTTGGAAAGCATGAGAAGGCTTGTGCATACTTTTGGTAAGCATTATATTATAAATAGAATTATTTTATTTAATTTCTATTAATAGAAAAATCGTTTAAGAATGGGGGATAAAGGTTCAAGCACATTCTATAATGTTGATAGCCAATTTATGGAATAGAGGGCTCAAATCTCACCCCATAAGTCACCCAAGATCAATAGTTCATATTCAATCTCACAAGAAGAGAAACTCTAAGGAAAACCCTAAAAAACCCCAAATTTGTTCAGAGCCTATAAAAATGGAATGTCTCTACCCAAAATATTTACACCTTATCTCCTACACCTATTTCTCATCTCTATCTCTTACATCCAACAACCGGAGCATACCCCACTTTGAATATCTCTCTCTCTCTTAAAAAATTTTCTCTCTCCCTCAAGAGATCCAAAGGGACACATCTTACTCTCTCATCCTTAGTATCTCTCTCATGGTGGTTCTCTCAACCCTCTCATGATCTCTCAACACTCATTGAGGTTTTAGACTGTAGGGGTGTGGTAGAAAAGAGAAGAATTTCTCTCAAACTAGGTTGTTAAGAGGATTCACCTAAGGGTTTAGGATTTGTGATAAAGGAGTTCATAGTTCCATTTTGAGGATTTGGTCTAATTTACTTTTCCCATTGAAATTGAAGGTTGATCGTTGATCCCGTGCCATCGGATGGTGGTGACTCGATGTGAGGTGTAATAAGCCCGATTGAGGTAATGTCCGACACACCTTACTCTCTCATCTTTGATATATCTCTCATGATAGTTCTCTCAACCCTCTCATGATCTCTCAACTCTCATTGGGGTTTTAGACTATAGGGTTGTGGTAGAAAATATAAGAATTTCTCTCAAACTAGTTGCTAAGGGGATTCACTTAAGGGTTTGGGATTTGTGATAAATGAGTTCATAGTTCCATTAGAGGGCTTGGCAAACTTGTTTTCTAGGTTGAAATTGAAGGTTGATCACTGATCTCACGCCATCAGATGGTGGTGACTTGGTATGAGGTATAATAAGCCCGATTGAGGTAATCTTCGGCAACTCTTTCTGTTTCTTGTCATATTTAATTATATTGTCTTTATATTCCCAAGCATAAAAATTGTGAATATTTTCTTTGTTTAAAAAAAATTGGCTTAATGCCATCAAGGTTTTTAAGATCTTGGATTTGTTAGTTTTATTTTCTGTGAATTAAGAGTTATTGTATTAAGACTACTTTGTAAGTGATCTTTGCCAAAAGAAAAGAAAAGGGTAAAAAGAAGAAAAATAAAAAAAAATATTCCCCGATAAGATCGTATTAGTTTTTCTTTCATTGATATAAGAGTTATTGATACTTGATGTCATTAATTGTCTTTTCACTTTATTGAGTCTAGATCAAGCTTGGGAATGAGATATAAAAAAGCTAATATCTTTATTGTCAAGTAATACACCCACAGTTAAGAATTATTGGAATATTCAAACAACGAAATCCGTAGAATAGGTATTCTGTACTATTTTAGAGCAGTGATATGAAGAAGATAATGATGTATTTTTCTATTGCATACTGCAGTGATATTGTGTGTCTTTGAGAGTACGATCTACCTGTGAAATTTTAGTAGGAAATTATAAAAGAATTGAGAATTAAAGACTTATCAATGAAGGGTGTCAGTTCTGACCCTGTAAAATCCAGGAACTGTCTATTGAGTTCCGTGATTTTTCCCACTAATAATGCGCTAAAAATTTATTGTAACTCATAAAATTGAGTATACTTTTAAACAAAAATAGTGTCATCAAGAAATTCATTATGGTTTGAAAGATATGGTCTATTTAACAAACAAATAAAAATAATAAATCAAGAAAGCCCAAGTACCACACTACATGGTTCTGAGGTATGAAATCTATCCCACATTACATGGTAAGGTCGTATAGGAAAAGAGTATCCAGTAACCCTTTTATTTAAGTTTTATATGATTCTTTGGTTTTTTTGTTATTTGTTTTATGAATATGTATGGAGTGTATGGACATTAGATGATAGGTGTTAACAAATTTGAAAGAGCCAGTTTTGAATACCTTGTGTTTTGTGCCTCCTTGTGCTTAAGTATGAACTACTTAAGGTAGTAATACACATAGAGATGTGGTTTGAATGATGGTTTTGAGCCCAAATATGAAACATGAGATATAGGTGTGGTTCATTCAAATATATAAGCACGAAGGGAGTGTTCTAATGAAACTCGGTCTTAATGACCATCATCCCAATACTGTTTATAATATATGTATTGCATTTAATAATGATCTCTTGATAGCGTTTCCATATTTGTCAAAAATGAAATATTTTGTCAAGGTTTTAATAACCATTATTTAGTGATGCTTTATTCTGAATAAAATTATAAAATGGTATTTATGATTTGTTTTTGTGGCCATGAACTTGAATTTGTAGGAAATGAAATGTAAATGCGGTAAAATGATTTACGAATGTTAAGCATGTATTTTAAAATTAAATTGGATGATATGAGAAAAACCTAAGTCTATGAATATGGTTTTGAGAAAACCACATAGTCATGCAAGGTTCACTAAGTCTTTATGAAAAATCATTTTAAATTGTCATATTATTTATCTAAATATTGCTTGTGAATGCATACGTAGAGTATTCATCGCACGATCACAATTGTTTGGTAGTCTTTTATTTTTCATTTTTTTTACAAATCGAAATGATTTAAAATTTGGAGCTCGCGTACATCAAAAATAGGAGAATCTAATGAAAATATAATTCATTAATATAAATTAAACAAAAAACCCCTTAAAATTTACGGGGGTATTTTGGTCGATTTATATTTTACGAAATATTTTTTTCATATTTTTATTAGGTGCACCTCACTAAGATATACATATGCTTCAAATTTCATATCATTTTCCTATAAGCGAAAAGGAACAGTGATTTCACCTATGCTCACCACCATTCAAAGTTCATCGCACGATCACGAATGTCTGATAGTATTTTAATTTTAATTTTTTTCTTATAAATTAGAATGATCTAAAATTTAGAGAATGTGTACATATTAGTTAGGTGAAACTAATAAAAATATACAAAAAATAATTCGTAAAAACATTTGACCAAAATATCCCCAATTTGGTCAAATGTTTTGACCCAATTTGGTCAATCGTAAAAACATTTGACCCAATTTTTATACATTCACCTATTTTTAATGAACACACGCTCCAAATTTTAAATCATTCTAATTTGTAAAAAAAAAAAAATGAAAAATGAAACACTACCGAAGAATCGTAACCGTATGATGAACTTTTGACGGTAACGAGAGTAGGCGAAATCACTATTCATTTTCGCCTACCACAAACCTCATATTTTCCTATAGGTAAAAATGAATAGTGATTTCACTTACCCTCATCACCGTTCAAATTTCATCGCGTGGTCACGATTGTCTAATAGTGTTTTATTTTTCATTTTTCGTCTACAAATATAAATAACCTGAAATTTGAAGGATATGTACATATTACTGAGGTGCATCCAATAAAAATATAAACAAAATTTATTCGACAAAAAAATTGACCAAAATACCAGCAAAAATTTTCGAGGTATTTTGGTCATTTTTTCATGTAAAATATTTTTTTTATATTTTTAGAAGATTTCCCTATTTTTAATTAATACATGTTTCAAATTTCAAGTTATTCCAATTTGTAAAAAAAATGAAAAATAAAACACTACCAGACAATCGTGACCGCACGATGAACTTTGGACGGTGATTGGGGTAGACGAAATCACTGTTCATTTTTTGCCTATAAGCGTTGCCTAGTGTTTATATATATATATATATATATATATATATATATATACACACACGTACTACTTAGTTTTTTAATTTAAAGTAAAGAAAACTAATTGTGTCGTTAGTAAGGTTAATTTAATTAAAGTAAGAAAGTAAAACGTAC
>NW_006495273.1:10818240-10864203 GCF_000471905.2 Amborella trichopoda | reverse complement strand
CTCATATGTTCATATGAACTAGTGGCTAATCCCATCTTTTCCTTATATATATATATTATTTATTTTTTTTGGGTCAGGTCCAATCGAGTCCAAGTATGGGTCCGAGTTCAGGTCCAATCAAGTTTGGGTCCCTTTTTTTTTCTGGTATGGGTCCAACCAAACCAAACTTGAATTTGAACTTCAAAGCAAGGAAATAAACGAAATCATAATATATCGGAGAATAGAAAAAGAGATCGAGGCAATGCATTAAAATAGAACCTGGTTTCTATGCGACCAAGCCCACATATGTAGAAATGCAAACCTATTAATAAATCTATTTTTTAGATGGATTTTTGGACTTAAGTTTAAATTAAGGACATGTAATTTCTAACATGAAGATCATGAATATGAAAAAATAAGTAACTTTTAAAAACTAAAAATAATAATTCTACTAAAAAAACATTTGGACCGTTAGTTTCCATTGTTTTTAGATGGAATACCTACTTGCATCCATCTTTAAGATGAATGCTTTACACTTTTTGGACCGTAAATGTAGTCACGCGATCCAACCCTCATGAAACAAGTTTCCTTAAAATAAGTCAAAGTATTCAAGTGGGAGTATTTATTCTATGGGTGTGGTTTCTACAAGGTTGCAACCTTAAACAATCCAATTAAAGCGCACATCCAAATTTTATTATAACATGTAACTTTAGTATAAAAAATTATTAAGATTATCTGAAAATCTATTTTTATCTCTAATTATAAAATTTAAATTCCATAAATGGTTAAAATCAAGTAGATCTATAAACATATGAAAATCTTGAAAATTGACGGTTTGGATAATGTGTTGCAAAATGCACTATTTTTAGGCATAATATCTCTTCTTCTTTTTTTATATTCATACATCTCAATGTCGAGATGATCAATTGGCGGGTTTTTCAACGTTAAAACAACCTTCTACGATGGATTTTTGAAATGCATTTGTAATTCTACATTTTAAGGTTGCAACCTTGTATAATTTTTTTCCTTATTCTATTCATCCCAAATTTAGGGATGCAACTTGCGAGTATTAACCACATCAAACAACCACTAACCTAAAATAAATTATGCATTCCCCAAAAATATCATAAAATTAAAAAGAGACTGAAATTCGATTGTCAAGCCAAGTGTTTAAGATCTTAAAAAAATTAATCATTTTAAAAATAATTATCTTTTTACATATATAAAAAAAAAAAAAGGGTCATGAGAAGCTATTTCGCATGATATAGAGTATTTATATGATCCGGCATAAGCGTATACTTACTTAAGTAACGGTTACCCGTACACGAGGCCGGAAGCAGTTCAACCAGCCTAACCAGGCAAGTCTCGAGTGGTAAAAAAAGTGTTAAAAATGTTAAGTTTAGTGACAGTCAAAATCACTGTAAGGGCAAAGTGAAAAAAGTGCTAAAAATATTAGGTTTAGTGATAGTCAAAATTACCGTACTGAAGTTTTATTAAAAGATTAAGGGTATTATTAAAGAGCAAAAAAAAAACTCAAAATAACCTCTATAAAATGGATGAAGGAAAATATAAGACCCATCCTTTTAAGGTGTTATAGGAATGGATATCCAGATGGAGATGGGATTTCCAAAATAAAGAGATATGGCCTTCAAGAGATAGGAATATATGGCCTCCAAGAGATAAGCGGTATTCCTATAGATTTTGGGTTGGTAAGGCTTCAACTTCTAGAGAGATAAAATCTTTCGGTTACTCTCGAAGTTAACTTTCTGATAGTGTTTCTCTTGTGGGAAAGAAGTTAAGATCAATGGGGTTGCTCAATCGAGAGAGCAGGTTTAAAAGAGATGTTTAAAGATATATATATTTCTTGTAACCAAAAACTGTAATATTCATTGTAATAGTGGATTTCTAGTTGTCGAGACCGCGGATGTAGCTCTTCGGGCTGAACCACGTAAATCGTGTGTTGTTGTGGTGTGATTTGTATTGTGGTGTGATTTTTATGTTTACTTTATTTCTCGCACTCGATTTATAGTTGCATTTATCTACTTTGTATTTAGCTAATATGTACACGATTTTTGGGTAGGATCCCAGTATTTGGGATTCCCAGTTCCACAAGTTCGGGGTCCTCGAGAACCCACAGGGGCTAAGACTTGCATTAAGAAAAATAGAAATGGTGGAGTTTGATGGATACACGGTTTGAGATGGAGAAATATGGAGGCAAAATGTTTGTGAAATTTCCACATAGAGGCTAGTGAGAAGAAATCAAAAAATTATATTCAATGACGGTTGCCAAGACAATTATGATGATTTTGATATCAAGCTGAAGATTGTTAGGTTTGGTGATAGTCAAAATCACCATACTTATGTTTTATTAATAGGTTAAGGGTATTATGGAAAAAAGTGAAGGGTTTCTTGGGGAGCAAGAAAGAAGCTCTACATAATCTCTATAAAAAGAATCATGGAAAACAAAATACACATCCTTTTGAGGATCATCCCTTTGGAAGTTATGGGAATGGATCTCCAAGATGGAGATGGGGGTCTCTAACATAGAGACAAGGTCTCCGAGAGATATGTGGCATTCCCATGAGTTTGGGGTTGGTAAGGCTTCTACTTCTAAAGATATAAAATCTTTGGGTTGCTCTCGAGGATATCTTTTCGGTAGCGTTTTTGTTGTGGGAAAGAAGTAGAGAACGATAGTGTTGCTCAATCGGGAGAACGGGTTTAAAAGAGAAGATCGGTGATGGGTTTTTACCAATGTCTAAAGATATGTATATTTCTTGTAACCCAAAACCATAATCTCCATTGTGATAGTGGATTTCTAATTGTCAAGTCCATGAATGTAGCCCTATGGGGCAAACCACGTAAATCGTGTGTTATTGTGGTGTGTTTTTTATGTTTGCTTTATTTCTCGTACTTGATTTATAGTTGTAATCATCTACTTCGTATTTAGCCAATATGTACACGATCTTGGGTAGGATCCCGGTATTTGGGATTCCCGGTTTTGCAAGTTAGAGGATCTCGAGAACCCTTCAAAAAGACACAAAAAACTACAAAATAAAATCTAACAAAATATGAAAAGTATATTTAAAGAATGATTAAACAAAACACATCCTAATGAGGTTGGAAATTAATGAAAAAATAGATTTTAAAGAATCGATTTGTAACTAGGGGTATTTTTATTTTTTTCAAAAAAAATATGGAAAAAGGCTAAAATATTTTTAAATCTTTGAAAAAATAATTAAAAAACATTTAAAAATACGTATTAAAAAAATATCCATTATTTTTTGGAATTTTGTATAATTTTTTTAAAATACCGATCTGATTCACCAAAACCGAACCAGCCAATGCCTGGTTTCGATTTAACCGGGCTAACTAGGCGATTAGAAATTGAACCACCCAATTTTTCCTACAATGGTTGTAAGTTATAACCATAAAATATATAAAATGGAACAAGGGGTTTTAAATCCTGTGAATGCAAGTACGAGCTTAAGGGTGACACAGGCCTGGTCATCCGGCCCGGTCTACCCTACCCTTAAAACAAGGGTCTAGGCCACAAGAAATGGCCAGAGGGCCACGCTAGGCTGGGCCATCATGGTCGGGCCGGTGAGCCAGAACTACAACATGGCCAGCATGATTCGGCCTGACCCAGCCTTTTATTCCTTATCCTTTTTCTATTCATTTTTCATGGATTATATTCCTTAGACGTTATGGTGGCCAAAAATAGGGGCAGAAAGATCTTGTTTCGATTTAATCTCGAAACAGAAGATAGACAAAATAAAATCTTGAAAAATGATTACATCGAGAGTTCATATAGAGTATGGATACCGTATTAGATGTTGGAACATGATTGTTCGATGTCGCCATTCATAAGTAAATCATATTTCCTCATGGTCCTAACAGTTTGCCGAGGCCCATCCAGGAATACCACGAGCTTCCCTTAACTATGGTCGAGGCCCATTCAGGAACACGGGTTGCCACTCGCATTTACCCAAGAAGATAGAGGTCCTAACCGCAGTCAAGGCCCATTTATAATTTTAGCCAACAATGTTAACGGAAGTGCAAAGTGCTCCTCAAACCATGGTCATGGTACACATAACTTCAGCTGCACATCACATGCTTCGCATAAGCACCTTCTCTCCTTTGTTCCATGAAAATTATAGCTTTTGAAAAATGCTATTATTTTGAAATAACCACAATACTAAAATCTACCCTATCATTTGCATGATAGATTCCTTCACAACAAAGCAGTGTTCAAAAAGTCGACTCGGCCAATATACTTGGGACCTGGTTGAGGGAATTACTCGAACGAGTCCAAATAACTTGCCCGAGTCCAGCTCTTTTTCTTTTCTTTTTTTTAAAAAATGAAGGAAAAAATGGTTATATATAAAATTTGCACCACTTTTATCAACAAAGTTGTAGACTAGCTGGTCCCTTCTATATAAGGGAAAAAGTTTATATAGAGCCAAGGCTCTAAACAATCAAATTTGAGCCTATCTCAAAAATTTCATTAGAAGAGGTTGTTTTGATGCCCAAATATCCTCAATTTGATCATCTTGATATCAAGATGTTTGGACATGAGAAAAAAATGGATTTCAAGTTTTGGAAATAGTGTATTTTGTAACGCATTTTTGGACCGTTAGTTTTCAAGATTTTCAAGTTTCTATAGATCTGTCGATCTATACTATTTTTGAAGCTTTAAGCTTTATAAATAAAAATAAAAATATATTTTAAAGCTATCACAAATATTTTCAGTGTTGAAACTACATTTCTCAACGCTATTTGAAGCTAGGCTCTAACTTGATTGTTTGGAGCCTAGGCTCTATACAAACCCCATGCTTGATATAAAGGCACCTATTTGCAAGAATTATAGAGTTCTATTCTTGCTGGGACAACTTTACCTTCGCAACTCTAAAACAATGTTGTCTATAACAAAAAATCATACTCTAGCAAGATTCAAACCCCCAACTAGGGCAAAATTTATTTGTTAGAGCTTGACCCAATAAAACAATGTTGTCTATTAAAAAAATCATACTCTAGCAGGATTCAAAACCCGAACTAGGTCAAAATTTATTTGTTAGAGCTTAACCAATAAACCATTCGAACATATTTGACATAAACTTAAAGTAGTAATATATTTAAAGTTTAAAAACATGTTTTATTCAGCCAAAACTCGCCTCGCCCATAGGGCAAGTCTGAAATGCCTCGGCCGAATCTCAAACAGTGCAACAAAGTTACAACTCACACATATTAGGCATTTTGGGAGAGACAACTCCCATTTATACCACATGGTGAAAGGTGAACTCCTAAGCTCTAATACCAAATGATGTGAGTTCGAACAAATAACGTAAAAGTCTCTTAAAACTCAAATAATTCGATTGAAAAAGTAAATGGGAAACTTAAAGCATCAAGCTTTTCTTGGATAAAATCGAGAACTCAGAAATTTTTTTTTTCCAAACTTTGGATTGGACATCTCTAACGATTTTTAGATTAAACTCAACTCAGACACCAAGAAATCATATTTCTCATGTAAAATGGAGTCCAGCTTAAAATTAAAAAGGGACAAGACCTTGTAATAACCCTGACTACTTTCTCAATCTAATAAAAGTAACCTCAATTTGCCATATATTTTTGTTTTGGTATCAAAATCGCTATTATGGCCTCATTTGAAAAAAATAAAAAATAAAAACTAGGCTTGAAAACGAGGCTGAAAGTGCCTCTAGAGGCTTGAATGTTGGCTTCAGAGTTTATTGAGTGAAACAGAGTCCTATGTCACCTAAATGCTTCTCCATCTGGTTCATTGTTGAGTATCCAATTTTGATGAAAATTGATATAAATGCATATAAAATTCGCATCATCACATATCCTTGAAAATCTCTTAGATTCTCAATGTTACATCAGTTGCAATATGTCAATTTAAATCTCCTCCCCACATATCTAGAGCGTAGGATATCGAATTTGTGGATGGATTTGAAAGAAGAATTATAAAGATCTCAATAGAGAGTTGAGTTTACCCTACAGTATGCTGAAATATCGTTGTTTTGGTTCACTGCCTGGATGGTTACTAACATATCATATTGGAATTGAAACAAAATAGATCTAAAAGAAAATTTTGAAATAAAGCAAATAAATGTCATTAAATCACCTAAATTAGTAGAACTAAGAATCCTTGAGTATGAACAAATCGAATTAGGCTACATAAAGATAATATGGTATTTGAGAGTGACCGGAATCCTCAAGATGAGAGTATATAATTATATGAGAATCGAAGCCTGATCCCAATGATTTGGAGAAGTTAAATGAATCTTGTTCCTCCATTCTTCTCTATCAAAAGACATACACTTAGTGAGACCAAAAAGTTATATAGATTCAAGATTCATGATAAAATATGACAAAGTTTTACGTTGCCTGCCTACTTAATGCAACCCGTCTCCTTTGCCCGGGCTCAAGAAGGGTCGAAGGAAAGTTTAAAGTTATCACCCTGACCAAATAGAGAGAAAAAATAACAAAGATCCCAATATATGAAGCCATGACCCAATGACCATCAATGCAGTCTTGATGAACCTTCAACTGATTGAACTAAAAAATTATCTCTTCATGAGAGTTCGTAAAATACACTAGGAACCATCCTCTGCAACCACCTTCGAAATCACATCAACCCACCAGCCAAGATTTCACTGTGACAATCACATACCCCCCTACCATGAAATGTTTTGTAATATTGTTATAATTTCTTGGAGGTATGTTTACAATTATGTACATGTGAAGAGAAAGTTAATTACATGTATAAGCCCCTTGCATGACACATGTTGTATGCCTTGTCATCGCGTGTCAAATTGGTAATATGAAGTAAAACGATCATAACTGTCCATTGGTACATCTAATTGTGGTGAAGTTTTGGATAGTTGGAAAGCTTATTCAATTCATGTTAAATCATATGGTTATGAGGTTAAATAGGTTCTTTCTCTATTGTTAAATTTAAAACAATTTTAGAGGCTTTTGTGCACTTTACTGGTAATTTGGTTATCCTAGGGGTTACAAACAAGTTAGGGGGTGTCTAAGAACTTAATAAATTAAAGACAATATGTGGACTATACTAGAAATTTAGTAGTGAAAAACAATCACGTTATAAAACTTAACAGCGTAATCGAAATAATCAAAACTTAAAAGAACAAATAAATGTTAAACAAATAATAACGTTAAACTTAAAGCATATGCTAATCTATACAATGAAGTGAGAAAAAGATGTCCTCAAATTAGCAAAAATGACTGAGAAAAAGTGTAGGGATGTAGACCATATTATATGCATTAAGAGTGATGATCAAAGGGTCTTGGTGAAGGATGAAGAGGTCAACAAAAAGATAAAAAGTTTATTTTAAAAAAATTATTAAATGACGAACACAATAGAAATACATCAGTAGAAGGAACACCGCTGACATAAGTGAGGGTGGAGGTTATAGATATATTTATATGATTAGGATTTCAAAAGTGAGAGAAGCTTTGAATCAGATGAATATATGAAAGGCTTTAGGACATATAGTATCCCGATAGAGGTTTGAAAGTGTATAAGGGAGAACGAAATTGACTGGTTGATCAAGCTGTTTAACAAAGTATTAAAAATGAAGAAAATGCCAAATGAATGGAAGAAAAGTATTGTGGTACCCAGTGTTTTAAAATCGGCGATCCAATCTAAAATCGGGCGATCTGGGTAGGGTATTTCCAAGCCTTCTCCGGATGTGGTGAAAAAACGGGATCCGGCCGATTTTTTTAACGTCGATCTGGAATCGGGTGATGCAGATACGGTATCACCAAGCCTGTTCCAGATCTGGTGATAAAACAGGATCCGACTGATTTTTTTAGCGCCGATCGAGAATCGGGTGCTCCAGATAGGGTATCGCCAAGCCTGTTCTGGATCTGGTGAAAAAACAGGATCCGGCCGGTTTTTTTAGAAAAACGCTCAATGACATCATAAGTCAGATTTGATGATGTCATGAATCGTTTTGCATGGAACATTTTGAAATTTATATAAAGTAAATGGTACACAAATTAATTATTTACAAGGGTAGCTCTCGAATTTTTTTTCAAAATTGAGGGCTTATGTTGCCCCTTGCAATTGTTGGTTGCCATTGTATATCTAACACATCCCAATCACACTAAGGTGCATGCGGCACAAACTTTTTATAATGATGAATTCACCTTTAAAGCTTCGATGTGGGATAATTTAGTGCACACCCTTTGCAGTGCACAACCACTTCTTAAACTTTTTTATAAATAGGGCTCTCTCTCTCTCATATGTACAATGATGTATAAATTAAATGCTCTAATATAGATCTCTCTCATATAAAAGGACATCTATCGAATAAAAATGGTATGTAATTCTTTTTAAGATTAATTATATTTATTATTTTTAATATTTAATCTTTTAAGATTAATTATATTTATATATTTTTTATAATCTGCAAACATAAAGTGTTTATTTATGTTAATAACTTAATGTAACTATGTTAAATTTATATCAATATAAATAATTTTTATATACATTAAAATTATTTTTAAATTATATGAAAGTGTTTTCTAATATTTTTAAATTATTTTGATGTAATATTATAATACTATATTATAATTAATAGTTATACAAATATCTAGATTATACTAGTGGTATATTAATGTTCACTTAACATAAGTTCATACAGAGAACATCTCAATATTCGCATGTTGATGAAAAACGATGAAAATTAATAATGTAGTACCCTCATTTCTTATTGGATTCCTTAAAAACAACATTTATACTGATTTTCAATAATTTTTTGGATTTTTTTATTTCCAAATTCGACTGATTCAGCTGATTCCTGATCGGTACCACAGATTCACCGATCCAGATGGGTTTTTGGGGTGCCCGATCTGGGGCACCGATTCGTTTTTTAAACTACTGGTGGTATCTATTTACAAGGATAAATGAGACATAAAATTGTGTGAACTATCGAGGAATCAAAATTATGAGTCACACTATGAAATTGTGAGAGAGAGTGTTCGAGCAACGACTAAGGCATGAAACATGGATATTAGAAAATCAATTTAGTTTTATGCCGGGGAGGTCAACAATTGAAGTTATTTTCCTGCTTACGCAACATATTAAAAAGTTTAGTGCGAAGAGAAAAGACCTCCACATTATTATAGAGTACCTCAAGATTTTAATTTGGTGAGTGTTGGGCAAAAAAGGAGTCTCCAGATACTTCTTCGACATGGTGGGCGATATGTATGAGGGAGCGCTAACTAGTGTGCGAATAACTAATGGAGAGATGAGTGAGCTTCCAGTGACAATAGGTCTAACATCAGGCGTCAACGTTGAGCCCATACCTCTTTGTCTTAGTTAAAACAACTTAACTAGGCACCGACAAGATGAGGTATTGTGATGTATGTTATTCACAGACGACATAGTTTTGATCGATGAGACCTGAGGCGGCGTCAACACAAAGCTAGAACTTTGGAGGGATGCTCTAGAATCTAACGGTTTTAAAATTAATCGAACTAAGACAGTGTATGTGGAATGCAAGTTTAGTAATAATAGGAGTAGAGACGATGAAGTAGGTACGATTAAGGGCCACGAAATACCAAAAAGAGTACACTTTCGATATATTAGGTCAATAATCCAGGAAAACAAAAAGATTAAGAAAGATATCACACATAGAATTAGAGCTGGGTGGGCAAAGTGGAGATGTGCAATCCGAGTTTTATGTGATCGTCGCATACTAATAAAGCCGAATGACAAGTTGTATACGACACATATAAGACTACCTTTACTTTATGGTATAGAATATTGAGTGGTTAAGAAACAACATATACATAGACGAGTGTAGCTGAGATGAAGATATTGAGATGGATGAGTTGTACGACAATAAGGGATAGAATTCAAAATTAATACATTTAGGAGAACTTAGGTATGGCTTTAAAAGACGATACGATGAGATAAGGTAGATTTAGGTGGGGTTGGCCATGTGCAGTACATACCTAGTATATCACTTGTTAGGAGGTATGAGTTAGTTCAAGTGGAAGGCTATAAAATGGCAATAGATATGCCCAAAAGGACATGGTTGAAAGTAGTGAAAAAAGATATGGGGAGTTATGGTCGTATGGTCTTTGATAAAGCTGAATGATATACCAATATTCATGTAGCTGATCTCAAATAGTTAGAAAAATGCTCTGATGATGATCATTTAATACTATGAGCTTAATGAATATCAAAGAAATAAGCACTTGCGGGTGATAGATAATGCAATGCACTATTTATGATTTCATCCTTTTCATTATAATATTAAAAAGCCCTCACATATACTGGGTTATAAATTATTGGAATACCACTTTTTAAATTTGCGCCTCAACAGAAGTGCTTTTTAAAAACGTTAGGAAAATCACCTATGAGAGAGATTAGTATTTTTTACGATGGACATTTCATTAAATAAATCACCTTGTGAGATATTAATGTTTTTGAATACCAACATTCTAAGAAATTGCCAAGTAAGACATTTGTACTTAATAAAACAAACATTTCACTCCACGTATGCTACTTGATGTGTACTTTGATGGGGCATTTCAAATTGGTGAGAAGAAAGGGAATGTAAATAGTGAAAAAATGAGCGCGGTTCAATGATGTTTTTCTAAAAAATTAGAGAATTTTTCATATAAATTCTATTATGGGTGTGGTTTGTATAAAGCCTAGGCTCTAAACAATCAAATTAGAGTCCACCTTCAAATGTCGAGAAATGTGGTTTCATTGTTGGAAATACTTTTGATAGCCTTAAAATATATTTTCATCTTTATTTATAAATTTTAAAGTTTAAAAAATAGTGTAGATTGAGAGATCTATGCAAACTTGAAAATATTGAAAATTGACTGTCCAAAAATGCATTACAAAGTACATTATTTTCAAAACTTGAAATCTATTTTTTTATCATGTCCATGCATCTTGATGTCAAGATGATCAATTTGAGGATATTTGGGTATCAAAACAACCTCTTCTAATGAAATTTTTGAGGTAGGCACTAATTTGATTGTTTAGAGCCACGGCTCTATATAAACTTTTCCGTTCTATTATAAGATGTATATTTGGAAAAAAGATGGCATATTTTATATATCATGTAAAGGTTCCGTTTTCTTTTTCATTTTTTATCCTTAAAATTACCCCGAATTGGTATTATTTATTTTTTTCGCAAGTACAAGGCAAGTTTAGATGTTTCTTTTGTAAGTGGGCGGGTTTGATGATCTAAAGTCCAAATCCATCTATGGCTAAAAAAATCACAATTGAGCAGGTTTTTACAACAAACGTCTAATTGGTGTATTTAAAAGATATTTCCCACTTTTCATATTTTACACTCTTGTCCCAAGTTTTTGTAATTTTTTATTTTTCTCAAAATACCCCTTCAGAACTCATACCTTTTTCTTCTCTAATTGGCATATATTGGCTCGGAACGTTCCAAATTGACGCCAGTTTTGAAATGATTTGTTTTTGACAGTTAAGCAGTTTAAAACATAAATTTCGAATTGCTTATTCACTCATCGAATTGCTTATTCACTAAAAAAATATTCAAGTGTCCATAGTTTGAAACTTAAAGTTCCAAATGGATGACACTTTATGGATATTTTGAGTGAATAAGTAGATCAGGATTTCAAGTTTTGAACCTAAAATACTTGCGTATTTGAGTGAGCAAGTGCTAACCACTTAATTTTCAGAAAATTGGCTTGGAATTTCTAACTCTTGAACAAATTTTTCATTAAAAAGAAAAGAAAAAAAGAAAGAAAGAAAAAGACATCCCTTTGAAACTTGAAGCTATGTAACTTGAGTATTTTGAGAGAATAAAAAGAGGACCAAAAGATTAGTTATGAGCATAAAATGCAAAAATAAGGGATATTGGTAAATACTGCAAAATATATAGGATTTTTAGGAAAATTTATCTTAAAATAAAATAAAATATCAAAATCGGTGGGTTTGGACATTGTGTGTCCACCCGCCCACTTACATTTTTTTATTGGGAGATTGGTTTGGATACCTTGAACCGGTCTCCTACTTAAAAAAAATATGGGCATGTAATATTTAATCAGGGAATGAGTTTGAACATTTTATGTTCGATTTAACTCACTTAAAAAAAATAATAAAATAATAAAAGGAGCATAAGTAGGGCGATTTGAACACGCAAGCCAGGGCTGGTTGGCGCGCCTCAGCCTGGTTGCCCTGACGCTAAAACAACAAGGGCCTAGGCCACATAATGTAGCCCGAGTTGAATTACTTATCCCTTGGTCGATTAGTGAACTATCTCTTCAGAGATTTTGAAAAATGTTCCACTAGAAATATTTTTGTTATTGCTTCGACTCATATTCCCCAAAAAGTGGATCCCGCTCTAATAATTCCGAATAAATCACATAAATGCATTAAAATACAAAGGGTTATCATTCCACAACAACGAAAGCACTTTTTCATTCTTTCATATACTAGGGGATTGCATTTGGAAAAGATGTTCATACTAACGGATTCGGATCCATAACCATGGGTTCCAATGCACGAGATCTTGTAGTACTTATCAATGAGGCCTTATCAATGAGTATTACACAGAAGAAATCAATTCTAGTCACTAATACAATTAGATAATCTCTTCATGATCTAAGGTAAGGGCTGGGTCGGGGCTGGGCCAAGTCTACAGTAAGCGCAACCGGTTCAGCTTGGGCAAGCCCTTTTTTGTTATTATTTTTGTTAACTTCTATTGTATTTGGCCCATCTTGGCACAGTCTGGCCCTAATAGGTCTAGGGCCGGGCCTGGCCACTTCGATCTTGGGCCTTTGCCTCTTCGGCCCTATTAGGAATTGGGCTTGGGCCCAAAGTGGCCCGAGGTAGGCCTGGGCTGTTGCCAACCTCAACCCGAGCTTATATCCCACTTAAGAAACAAACGAGCCGATGAGGACATGGGATGTTTGAGGGTAAATTAAGGATTATGACAAGCAAAATTTGCGTGACATATAAAATATGCAATTCTTATTTGGGTGCCGTTTGTATAGACCTGAGGCTCTAAACAATCAAAGTAAACCACAAGTTCAAATAGTGTGGACAAATGTGGTTTCAATACTGGAAATCTTTGTGATAGCTTTAAAATATATTTGTATATTTAATTATAAAATTTAAAGCTTAAAAAGTAGTGTAGATCGAGCAGATCCATAAAAACTTGAAAATTATATTTAATTATAAAATTTAAAGCTTAAAAAATAGTGTAGATAGAGCAAATCCATAAAAACTTAGAAAATTTTGAACAGTCCAAAAATACGTTACAAGATGCGTTCTTTCAAAACTTGAAATGGTGCAATTTGCATACGGATGCCTCCGTAGGTGTAGAGGTAAGGTGCCCTTCAAATTTTATCCTGGTATATAATTTTGATGTAAAATGTTACTAGGATTACTTTAAAATCTATTTTTATATCTAATTATAAAATTTTAAATTTAAAAAATGGTTAAAATCAAGTAGATCTATAAACATATGAAAATATTGAAAATGGACGGTGTAGATAATATGTTGTAAAATGCATTATTTTTTAGACTTAAGATCTTTTTATTTTTCATAGTTATACATCTCGATGTCGAGATGATCAATCAAAGGGTTTTTAACATTAAAATTACCTTTTTCAATGGATTTTTGAGGGGCATCCGTAGTTCTACATTATAATGTAGCATCCTTATATAAACTTTTTTCAATTTGAAATTCATTTTTTGCTCATGTCCATTCATCTTGATGTAGAGATGATCAATTTGAGGATATTTGGACATCAAAACAACCTCTTTTAGTGAAATATTTTAGGTCGACTTTAATTTGATTGTTTAGAGCTCGGCTCTAAATTACTTTTTCTAGCCATTTGTATGTAAATTTTCAGAAAAACTCAAAAAAACAAAAAAACAAAAAAAAAAAAGCGGAAAAAAAAAAGAAAAGAAAAAGAAAGACAGAAAAAGAGGCGAACTTAAATTGAACCGCAGTCTATAAAACGATTCAGATGGGAAAGCATGGCTGGTAAAGGAAAAATACTGGGTTGATGACCCTCTTTCAGACGCCTTCTTCCTCACCTACGCTACGCTATGCTGCGATTCAGTTCTCCATTACTCATTCTTATTATTAATAATAAATAGAGCAAGGGGAGAGAAGAGTGGAAGCAGAGCACGCTTCCGAATATAGGTGATTGTAAAACGTAAAAAAAAAAATTACAAATAAATTTGTCTCCTGGTTTTGGAGGTGCGATTGAAAACAAAGCAGCTGCTGCCGCCTCCGCTTATCTCCGAATTGAGCTCGTTCGTGGATCGGGAGCGACAGGCTTTTCTTTTTATCAGGTATTGTTATTAGTTTCTGCCAAGTCTAGCTTTGCTTTTCAATGGAGGAATGGAAACTGTTGATGTTATTCTTCTGATATTTATTTTGTCTGTGGATTTGGCTTTTCCAAGGGAGATTTATTGGGGCTCTTGTTTCAGGTTTTAATATTTTTCTGTTTCGCTTGTTCTTCGGCCAGTACAAGTCCAAAGTAATTTTTGCAACTAGTGATTGATCACCTCTTGTTGGTTTAAATGATCATGTGGGCATGCTTGTAGCATCTGTTGTATTTTGTACTTTTTTTTTTTTTGAGAATGTTTACTTTGAATTTTACAATCAAATTAAGAGATGGCATCCCACAAATTGGGTGCTCAGACTTCATATGGGGCAAAATAAATTTTAGGGAAATTTGAAGTGGGGGTTGAGAGAGAGACTGGGATTTATAGAACATAGATATAAAATTGGGGTTACATCAACACGGCCCACTTTCTAGGTATAAGTGGGAGGAGAGAAGAAAATACATTAGATATGAAAAGCACGGCCTGCCATATGGGAATAAGGCGGGGGTGGAAAGAAGAAATATGCAGAAATAGAGAAACGGGAACAAAATGTATATTAGTGATGGGCTGTCTCCTGGGATGAAAAGAGGAGCTTCATGCCAAAAAGAAAAGGTGCTGTTGAATTGGATGAACATTGTGAATGGAGTCGGCTTCAAAATTGGATCAATCTTCTGCTCCCCGGGGTCTTCGATGAGCTTCTCAGTGCTGATAGGGCAGAAAGAGGGAGGTAAGGCAAGAGTAGAGCAGTTAAGGATGGAGAGAGAGAATAATAGGGAGGAGTTGGATAGAAAGAGAAAGAGAGTAGGGGGAGACAGGAGCTCCTTTTTTTAAAAGGGAGTTTAGAGAGAGAGGGAGGTTTGACGAAGTTAAAGGGATAGAGAGAGAGAGTAATTTTTTTTTGTTGAAGGATGCAGAATATAAAGGGGTAGAGAACGGGAGAGGGGGAGAAGAGGCTTGAGGATGGGAAAGACGAAAGAAGCAACTGGATGTGCACCTATGACCTGTGTCTTGCTGAGGCATGGAAACAGGGGAACCTAACAGTGGATGTCTGCCATTAACTGTGGGGTGAGAACAAGTGTTGGCGAGCTCCTTTTACAAACCTATCTACTTCAGAATTGGCCTCTTGAGGGGAATGAAAGTGATATGCTAATGAAAGTGATATGCTAAAAAATATAAGTTAACCACCAAGGCGGAGGCTGTAGTTGAGTAGCCTAGAGGGTCGAATTAATTGATTCAGATTCAACTATAAGTCCTTGCTGGTTAGGCTCAGCAATGGAGGCTCTCTTAAGACCTTCTAGAATTGCCAAGTCTTTCCCAGTGGTGGAGTTTGAGAAGGAGAGGAAAATGCCATTTGAGTTTACCAGGTATCACCTATGCCTGAGGCCCCTGGGTTACCTAGTGAAGAACCATCTGTGTTAAGTTTGACAAAGCCAGGTGAAGGGAGAATCCTTTTTACTCTGGTGTTGGGAGATGGGGCTGCAAGGTTCAAGAGGGCTTCCCAATTGGGTAGAAAGTGAGAGATTGTTAGGGGAGCAAATACTGGGACGAGCTTTGCCCAAATGGAGATCTGAGCCAGGCAGGAGTAAAAAATGGAACATTAGGCCTTTAGAGAGCTCGAAAAGGTTCTAGAGTTCCTCTCGAGGCAAATGGCCCAAAGAGTTGCCACAACAGATATTTGCCATAGTTTACTACCGCTATTGTAAAAGGAGGGGAGAGGAAAGCATTGAATAGGTTTTCAATTGAAGGGGGAGTTACCCAGTTGAGACTGAAGAGTTTAAGGAAAGAAGACCAAAGGGACATGAGAATTTACAATGGATGAATAGGTGGGGAATGGTCTCCGCTTCATGGAGGCACTTGATACAATGGTTGGGAAGGGAAAGACCCCTTCGCTGAAGTTGGTCCAGAGTTAAGCACCTAGAGAAAAGCTTGAATTTTGAGAGGTACCAGCAAGGACCAGATTTTGTTGAGGAGGGGTTTAGGGGAGAGATTAGGAAGTAAAGAAAGAGTAGAAAGAGGAGACTGTGAATACCCCAGAGGGGTTGGTAGACCAAATTAAAGATTCTTGGTGAAGGAGAGGACTGAAATGAGGAGCAAGCAAAAGAAGGGAACTGAGAGAAAGGAATCTGTTGTATTTGTGGACTCAGTTTTGTAAATGGAACTGAAATACTTGTAAATCTGTTTTTTAATTAGTGAATTATTGTTACCTAACCAAAAGAAAAAATGTTTCCCATGATTCTCTTTCTTGAGCTGAATAATTTCGGGGAAAATGATTTCAGACTGCCATTTTTGAGGTATATCCTTTACCCAATTTAAATTTTCTTATTTCATTTAGTAGTATCTTGAGGCTTGCTTTGTTGTTTCTAATTTGGAAATGAAAGAAAATGCATGCTTGTTTGCTATCATTGTGCGCTGTCACGATTTTTTATGGATTTCTGTTCTTATTTCTTCCTTCGATTTTATTGTTATGGACAAGGAAGAGCCCCATGGAGCCCTTGAAATATTAGAGCTGTATTTTGTTTTTTCCCCGTGGTCATGAATGTCCACAGGCGCTACATAGGTTATGTGAGTACTGGCTCGTATCAACTGTCCTATTTTTTCATTTTCTTTTGGATAAGTCAATGCAGAGATGATCTCTTGCACATTTTTATAAAGGAGACTTTTTAACATAGAGTTCTCCTTTGCGAAGAATGTTTTGGTGCATCAAATTTGATAAATTGGAAAATCAGCCCTAATTTTTCTTGAAAAGTATATAAGGACTGAGGTTTAGGTAGTTGCGCATCAAGTTGGTGGCCCACAATGCACTATGTTATCCACCAAGTTGGTTCTCCGAGCAACCATATTCCAGACTAAAAACCAATAGATTTTTTGAAGCTAAGGGCTTGATGATCACAAAATATCTAACATATTATCTAAGCCACATGCAACAGTATCGATACTGGAAAAGGTCCCATTATTTCTTTCTTTCCAGATGCCGCAATAGATGGCATGAGGACACATCTTCCGATGAATGTGTCCTCTATTGGGCAGCGTCTCGCTGAAAAGTGACTCCCAAGAGCCCTTACACTGATTATGTCATAGCCCTATTAAAACTCAAGAAATTAAGGAAGAGAGCTCATAATGCATGTACTAGGTTGATTAGAAGTGGATGTGGGTCAAATATTCAGGGGATAAAGTTTTTAGATTTCTCTCTAAATCATGATAGCTGATTTGTAGGATGGATGACTCATATTTGTTTCTTTCTCACCGTTATCTAGGAGTCTTATGACCAAGAGGAATTCTAATTCAGATAGGCATACTTGGACCCTTGAAGCTACAAAAGAAGCGTAGCCCTCCTCATTCTAACCACTCGATTGATTAGCGCCTCTATTTGTCTCTCTCTCTCTCCCCCTTCTCTTTTTGTTTTTGGGTAAGTCAGTGGGGTAAGAGGCCCCCTACCCGTTTTTTCATTAATAAAAGAGTAGAGAAAAACAATTAAGGTACAACCCTATGGTAGGGCAATTGAGCCAGATCATATAATAAAAGAGAGGAAAGAAAATCTTGTGGTCTATGGCGTCAGACCGTAGCACCGGGGCTAGCAGCTGCCCTCTTAGCTAGGGCATCAACAACCATGTTAGCCTCACGAAAGACATGTGTAATGGACCATTGATTAGAGGACAGTTTGGTGCAGCAATTAGCTACAATCGCCTTTAGCCTCCATGGAGCATTGTATCGATTCTGAATGACATTCACGAGCAGGGCCGAATCACTTTCAATCTGAATTGGAAAACATTTACTTTGAATAACCAATTGGAGTCCTTCCTCAAATGCTAAGAATTCTGCATGATTATTAGAAGTAAACCAAAATACTTTGCGAAAGCAGCAATAAAACCGCTCGCATTGTTCCTGATAATTCCACCACCACTTGCTGAACCTGGATTTCTCAATGAAGCACCATCGATATTGAGTTTATAATTATGAGTCCCAGGAAGAGACCACGCAACCGGAGTAGAGGATTCAGCCCTCTGCTGCTGCCAAGTTATCCGAAGGTTGTCAATGATGGCCTTTTCTGATAAATGAAAGACCATTTCTTGACTTATGCTAGTGCCTGAACATGTAGGGTAATCCTTTTCAGAATAAGTTCCCCCCCCCTCTCTTCTCAATATGTTTTTCTCGTCTCTCTCTCTAAGAGGTGGCATGCACCGCCCATATAAACTTAGGTGGCATGTCCACCCAAAGGCAAGAGAGGGGGTACGCCCAGTGCTTGAAAGAAAAAAGGGAGGTAACTTGTGGCATGACCTAAGAGTTTTATAGGGTTATAAGAAAAGCCTAGATCTAGCCTATGCTCTCTTAAACCGTATATATGAAAAAGGTATTGCCTAAGGAGTTTCTCGACTCAGAGAATTCAGCAGGGTCAATAGGATCAAAGTGTGTCATTGGTTAGGTAATCAAGTGTGGGGTGTATCAAGTCCTAAGGGGGTAACTCTAGGTGAACTCGAGTAAGACTTTCGGGCTATTCTTGGTTTATTTTTCTGTCATTATTGCTATTTTATTGCAATCTTCAGGAACATTATTTGTATTAGAAGTCACAATAAAAGTTTGTATCAGCCCTTGGATTGAGTTGTATTTATTTGGCAGTAAAAAGAAAGATCCTAGGTTGTATATAGTGCTGATTTATATATTTATAGCATTGTTTTGTGGCACTTGTACATGAAATTCAGTTATATTAATAAAAGCAAAGAGAAGATATTTGATTTTATTCCCTCAAATTCCACGTTACCACTTCTTTCACCTCTTTCTCACTACCTTTCCATCTCTCCCTGAGTTTCTCCATCTCTTCCTCCTCTACTAACGTCCTTTATATTTTAAGGGGTTGTTAAGTATAGACAATCTATATGGACATAAACACACACAACATATATAATGTATGTGTATGTGTAGTTTAGTGTATTGTTTGGACAAGCACTGGGTGCTTTTGGAAAAGCATTCTCTGCTTCAAACTAGGGAACTTAAGGCTAGGGATGGTCCCTACTCTTGCCCACACACCATGTTTCTGCACCTGCTCTCGACAATTATATTATTGAATATATCACCATGGCCCCAGTAAGAAAACCCCTATCCTTACAATGGTGTCTTGCCAAGGTGATGATATGTTTGAGCATGGTCTTCAACCTAGGGGTTGAACTTGTACAAGCTTCTTGTCAGGCATGAAGGATGAAAATTTAGTATTTTTTGCTCCTTTCATATTAGGCTTTAACATGATAAAGTAATCATTGAAGAGAAAGTGTAGTTTGTTTCTCTTATGGATCTTCTAGGAAAAAATTGAAAGCAGGCCTCTTTCCATGTCGTCCAGAAACTTTTGAAAGAAAGCATTTGAGTTACCATCCTGACCTGATCCTTTGTTCTTGCCAAGCGTGAAGACCTTGGAATGAATCTTCTTTGCAAGGCCATGCTTTAACAATGGAACCATACTTTCAGGGATGCAATCAATAGTTGGATTTGTGAAGGTATGTGTCTCTAATTAAGAATTTCAGGCAAAGGTGAAGTAGCCTATTTTATTTTATTTTCACCTTCAGAAGGTCTCTCTATGTTGAGCCTAACAGAATTGCTCTATCTTCTCACCTTGTGTATTTTTATGATGGTTGTGATTATTATGTTGAAAACTGTTAGGCTTTTTTGTGCCGTTGATGTTTCTTTGGTAACAGATATTAGAAGTTTTTATTGGGTTTTTTCTCGTTTGAATTGATACTTTATGTACTTCAGATCAAACTTTTAAACTAAATGTTTTAGGCCAGAAAATGTTTGGTAATTGTCACTATTCCACGTTTTGTCAGGCTTGGCTCCTTTCTACCACAGTTTATTTTTTCTTTTACATATTCTGAGGACAACTTTACTTTGACCAGTATGTTCTGGAAAAAGTATTGCTTGTTCTTCTCAAGCTACTTGATTATGACAAACATGTGAACTGTTTTTTTATAGCAATGGTTGGCAATACTCACTTGTCTTTTTTCTGCACTGAGTTTGACCCTTGCATTAACATATAGCAGTCCTCATTAGACACTCATGGTGAGGTCCCATAAGCACACACATACCTTAATGGTTTTTAGGAATTAGCTGATGCAAGTCTGTTTACCTTGCTAATAATCCAATCATATTTACTGCTCGTATGGAAAAGCTTGTCCATTTTGAGTTATTTATGGAGATTTGATTTCTGGCAGGAAATTTCTAGTCATTTACTCCCTATGGGTGCCATTGAGCATCATATTAACGATTCCAGCTTTCCCCATTCTACTGGGTCTTCTGAAACGGATGCTAATGTGGCCCGGATGGGATCTTTGCATAATGAGAGTTTGTTAAGCCATGACTTTGTTTCAGCTCCTGCATCAGCTGGAAATTCTGAAAATGGAGAAACTGGGAATTCGGTGGGGTTTCTTGGAAATAAATCTCGTGACTTGTATGTTTATAGGCAGGACGTTGTAAAATCTGATAGATATAAAGGTCTGGTTGGGATGGTGACTAAAGTTGCTGGTGACTCTGACTCCGACAGCAGCATCAGTGACGATGATGATGATGCTGATGATGATGATGATGATGATGAAGAAGGCAGCTGTAGCTCTCTAACAGATGGTCAAGTCAGGGTTGTTTGGGTTAATCATTCTGAGACAAAAGACAATATTGATGACATTGTTGTTGTCGATAGAGGCTTCTTGCATGGAGACATTGTTGCCTCCATTTCTGATCCCATGGGGCAAACAGGCACCGTGGTGGACGTTGATATCAAAGTTGATTTATGTGCTTCTTCAGGGGAGATTGTGAAAAATGTTTCAACTAGAGATCTGCTACGTGTTAGGGAATTTGCAGTAGATGACTATGTACTTCATGGGCCTTGGCTTGGTAGAATAGATGAAGTTGTAGACAACGTAACTGTAATGTTTGATGATGGATCAATCTGCAAAGTCATGAGGGCCGACCCTTTACGGCTCATGCCTATCTCTAAGAATCTTCTAGAGGATGGACATTTCCCATATTACCCAGGACAGCGTGTCAGGGCTTGCTCTTCGTCGGTTTTCAAAAACTCTAGGTGGTTTTCTGGGTTTTGGAAGGCTACTCGTCTGGAAGGTACAGTAACTAAAGTACAGGTTGCATCGGTGTTTGTCAATTGGATTGCTGCTGCCAATGCTGGTGGATATGGCTCAGATATCCCCCCAGAAGAGCAGGATCCAAAGGATTTGAAGCTGTTGACATGTTTTTCCCATGCCAACTGGCAGTTGGGTGATTGGTGTCTTCTTCGGACACCTGCACCAGCAGTTGATGCTGATGCCTCGACTGAGGATCCTGTCTCATGTTGTGGGGATCCAAATGAGTGTTTGGTTAAACCATTTGAAGATGTTGATTCTGCCTCCTGTGACACAAAACTTCAAGAATGCATCGGATCGTCTTCTGAAGACCAGCATGCATCAAATGGACTGGGTCTTGAGGAAGCGATGCTAAAAAACACAAATGGAGTTGCATTCAATTGTGTGGATTTGGGAGAAACGCCACTACATTCAGAGGAAAATGGTCATTCACAAATGGATCCCTCTGATGCAGTGTTGTTGGAGAGAAAATCTACTTTGGATGTAAATAGTACGAGCATTAGAGATTCAAATGGTTTTCCTGAATCCAGTATTTGCAACAGTTCTTTACATATCTCCAAAGAGCCTGTGCATGAGGGATCACATAGTCAACGCAAGAGGCTTCGTAAGCGTATTGCTAAACGGGATCGGAGGACGCGAAGAAGAGATGAGACTTTTGAAAGATCTCTATTGATTGTTAAAACAGTGACAAGGGTTGATGTGGCTTGGCAGGATGGGGCAAGAGAGTTTGGCATAGATTCAAGAAATTTGATTCCAATTGATAATCCTGGTGACCATGAGTTCTTTGCTGAACAATATGTGGTGGAAAAGGCAACTGATGAAGATGAGGGGTTCTGTGAATCTAGGCGGGTGGGGGTTGTAAAAAGTGTGAATGCCACGGAGCGGACGGCTTGTGTTAGGTGGTTAAAGCCTGTCACCCGACCAGAAGATCCTCGGGAGTTTGACAATGAGGAAGTTGTAAGTGTGTATGAACTTAGCCAACATCCTGATTATGACTACTGCTTTGGAGATATTGTGATTCGGTTGTCCCCAGTCTCTGTAACCCCTGAAATGGCGCCTTCTGGGAATACCATTGAAAAGGAGATGATCTCTGCAGATGATGCAACTTTACCTGAGAGTGATGAGAGAATTGGGTATAACTTGGAGGAGACAAATGACGAGGTGAAAACCAACAAAGACAAGAATTACAAGTTTGATGAATCTGACCTTTCTTGGATCGGCAATATAACTGGTCTCAAGGATGGAGATATCGAAGTGACTTGGGCTGACGGGATGGTTTCAAAGGTATGTTTGCGTCCAATAGTTTTAGTTTTGAGTTTTCAAAGCTGGCATTCAACAATGTATGTCACCAAATAAATTGAATATTTAGTTAGATCAATGTTTGAGTGGTGTAGTTTAATTATATCAAAAGTTTAAAGTTTCTACGGAGTACAAAGACACTTGTGCAGAGCTTTATTGGGGTAGTTAAACACATTAGTTTGTGTTTGGTTAGCCCTATTTTGTCGGTTAGCAGTAAAACTGCCCTTGAGTTGCACCAGAATGGGTAGCAAGGCACTATTCACGGGTGCATCTCCAGGAATGGGGCCCTGCTTATTGGTGAAATTCTGCGAATAACAGGGGGCTTAGGGTAGCTGTAAAAGGAGAAAAACCTATTTTATGGCTGAGACCAAATAAGGGAGGTAAAAACACAGCTGTTTACCAACATTCTTGGGTGGTTATTTAAATGAAGGGCCCTGATACCCAGTAAAGATAGGCTCTCTTATTACTGCCAGGACATCCAAAGGGGCTTATACTCTAGGGGTGTCTGAGAATTATTAAATATTATGGATCAGAATATTATGAATGTTTTTATGCTCCTAATGCAAGTATTGAAGTTCTTGCCTTGTCAAATAGCATTTGTTGTATGTCTTTCAATTGTTCATATGTTTACAAAAGACATTACTGTTGGAACTGCTTTTAGTTAGTTTCTTACTTAAAGAGCCATATGTCAAAATACAATCTCTTGCAAGTTCGCAACAATGCTGGAAATTATTATAGTGCTGTGAGTAACTCGATACTAATTAGGACAAATAAAGCAAAAGTTTGGGAGCTAAAGGGGCATGGAGAGTCTTCTATTTTGAACGAATTAATACTATGAGTCAAAGTCATGAAGATGGTTTGCCTGTATATGCTTTTGTATTTGATCATTCCTTTCTAGATTTGTATTAACTCTTCCTCACTTCATTTGACTTAATTTTCAGAAGGAACTAATAGTTATTCTACATGGGTTCAGTTTAAAGAAGCTTTTAAAGATGTATGCACCATCTGCATGCTGTAGTCATACAACTCATCCATGTACGAGTTTTAGCTGTTTACTAGATTAGTAGATTTTGCTAATGGCGCGATAATGCATTACCACCAGAACACAGACACTCCCACCCACCCAACCAAAAAAAGGATTTGATCCACCATAGAGCAGACTGCTATAATGTCTGTCCTTTGGGGCATTTGTTGGGGCTCAGGTTTTGTACACACTCTCTCTTGGACACAGCAAACAAGACCACAAAATGAATTTTGAAAAAAAAAAAACTGGAAATTGGTTTCCTTGAGGAGATAGAAAATGCAGAGAACACAGATCATGCATTTTAGGAAGAAAAAATGGTGTTGGATCAATACCTCAAGGGATTTGTTTGACCTAAAATTTTATTGACTCATGAAGGTTTGTTATGGTCAGCACTCCATGAAATCCTTTAGCATTTAGGAAAGGGTATGGACCATCAAAATTAAATTACTTGCTTCTTTCCATGGCCATAAAATGAGCAAGGGTATTATTGTTATTAGAAAGGATATTATTGATATTTTCACTAAAAGATAGGAGTAGTTATAGAGCGAAAGTTGTGGTACTTTATTCATTTTAATGCCCTTTCGTTTTAGTCAAAATTTCAAAATTTTTTCTCTCGAAATAACAGAAATACCCTTTATATTTTAGGGAAACTATTAACAATACCCTTTCTACTGCTAAGGACTTCCCTGGTTGGCAGGTTCGATCCATCTACAATAGATACAAAAGGGATCACTGATTGCGTGAAATTGACATGGATGTAGGACAAGATACAATATGGAAAATTAAGAGTGTGGGGTTTTCCTCTTTTGTCTCAGATGCTGAAGTCCAAAAGGTCCTCCTCCTCAAAGTTGCTGAGTTCAAAAGGGCTGTCATCTCTTTCTCACCTCTGCTGGATTAGAGCTTTACAACATCCAATTGAATGCATGGTACCAAGACATTTTCAAAGAAATTGGTGAGAGATGTGGATGTAACATCAAGGTAAACTGGAAATCGCTCGGAATCCTTTTGTTGAGGATAGTTCAGATATTTGTCTCCTCCACAAACCCAAGCATAATCCCGAAATCTATCACCATAGACATGTACTCTTGCAAGTAGTCCATCTTTATCGATCTAAAAAGCTCTATTAAGACCACATATGTGAAGTCACATGGCCACAAGACCCTCTTCAACCAGTCCATTACCTTAGGAAATCACCTAGAAGCATTAGATTGTTCCCAACGTATTACTATTCAACTAGAGCGCGAGAAGTCGGAACTTGTCATTTTCCGTATGGAAAAAAAAGAAAAGAAAAAACAAGCATCCGCTGATCTTCTCGCCTTTCGGAAACTCACTCTTCTATAATATATCATTATAAAAGCATTTTTCCCAATATACCCCTTTTCCCCCCTCCATCACATCTTAATGGCCCCGGTCTTCAAATCCCCTGTCCCAATGTCAATTTCAAATACAAATTTTTCCCTCCTATTTGAATTCAAAGCCCAAGAATTCAAATTCAAACTTCCCCTATGATAAAATTCAAATTCAAATCCATTCCCATAGCAAGTGTCCATTTGCTAGCTTGGCAAACCAAGGTCCCAGATTCAGTAAGCTAGTCTGCCATCTGTACAGCCAATACTTGATAGACCCCTCCAACAGTGGCATTATAGAATGGGAAATCCCATATTGTATTTCAACCCAGTGTTTTAAAATGCGGGATGCGGCCAAAAGCGTTGGGGGGGCCAATGCTGCTATGCGGCTCGATGCTGTCCGGATGCGGGTGCATCGTGGCGATGCAGTTCATAAATATAAAAAATTATAAAAAATCTAAAAAAAAGGTTAGTGCACGAAAAAAAAAATGGAGGTGATATATGTGATAGTAGGTATTAAGATTATTCATTAACTCCAAAAGTATTAGCTATCGGAGATTTTGTATCCACTATCTCTTGACAGAAACTAGAAACTTGAAACTAGCTTCATAAAACATTCAACAATCAACAACCATAAGCACAAATCTGCAACAAAAAACTTTAAAGTTACAAATTTTATAAACTCTTTAATCTTGAAAAGAGTCTATGAAGTCCATGAAGTTCTTCGACTCGATTTGTAACCTTTTATAAATTTATAAAAATGTTGTAACTTTACGATATTAGAGCATTTATGGAGATTAATAAAATTTATAAACTCATTAATTTGTAACTTTATTGTATTAGTCCATGAAACTCTTTAAAGTTACAAATTTTATTTGAAAAGTATTGGGAAAAGTTCTTCGATTTGTAACTTTTTATCTTTATGAACATTTATTATGTGGTATCTGTATTACAAATTGAAGAACTTCAACAAATAAAATTTCCGTCCAAAATATTTTTTGATTCAATCGATCCAGTAAAAGTCCATGGATGTGGCTGAAAAATGCTGTTTAGGTGGTTTAATACTCTTCCAAACCCTTCCCCCATTTTCAAAGGTCAAAATGACCTTATTGCCCCTGCTCGAGGGGTACAGTTTTGAAAAAAATGGCTGATAGATTATGCGGGCTGATGCGGGATGCGGCTCTGATATGGAGGGATGCGGCTCTGATGCGGGCACATCTCTCCAAACCGCATATGCGGGAAAGTGCGATGCGTTGGGTGGCGCATAGCGACATCTGCGGCCGCATATGCGGCAATGCGGCAGCATATGCGGCAATGCGGCCGCATTTTAAAACACTCCTTCAACCTACTAGCTGTCCTCTTCCTCCCATTGAAGGTACATTGATGGTCGCATTGGACACCCTAAAAACCATCATGTCACCCAATAAGTCTCCATAAATTCCAATATCACACATGGCTCCCTAATAGTATTAGATGCAACATTCAACCCCTCTGACAATCTAGACGCTCTTGGTTTGAGTATCATGGTAGCTAGCTAGCTCCATGACATCTAGTGTTTATGTGGGCAACCCCCTTGTCTCCCAATCTCATTGCCAATCATCCCTATAACACCCTCAACTATTGGATCAATTAAAAATGAACAGCTCAATGGTAACCATGAATACACTCTTCCCACCATACTCACCCCATTGGGCTCATCCCCGGAGGACACCATATACCCAACCATGGTGACCTCCATCACCAACCCCATTCAACGGTTTATCGCAATTAATATCCACCAACATTGCAATCAACTGCCTCGATGGTCTTTTGTAAAAGGAGAGGATTTGGACATGTCACATTAACACATCATTGGCATCGTACACTTGGGCCACAGAATGAGAGCTATGTCTCCCCTTAATTCTTCTCTTTCCTCAAATAACAGATATGGTGGTATGAGCACCATGTGTATGCGCCAAAGCAACCCCCTAGGGGATTCAATCTATTGGTGAGTCTAGGCAAGAAGTGGTTAGGAGTGATCTATTTGAAATGCCATCGCTAGGGTTTTCAAAAGGATGGGTGAATTGGCCCTCCATTGTAGCAAAATCCAGATCAGTCGAATCAAGGATCCAACAAAAAATTAAAGAACGGGGGGTGCGTTGGGGGGGGGAGGGGGGGATAGTGAAGGAAAGAAAAATAAAGTTGCATAGAGTGATTTTTTCTATGTTTATTTGATTATTTATATTTTAAATAATTAAACATTCATTAGGAAAATGGAGAATATAGTAAATTATAGAGATTATGATGTGGTAAATTAGAGAGATTAAGGCCGATTATCGATTCAGGGAGGGTATCCACCCTGCAACCCTCCCTCAAAATCTGATTAGGATCGGCAAGATTCAAATCCCAACCATCACTAAAAGGGCTTTTGGCATGCTCTCCACTAAAGAAGTGTGGAGGGATGGCCATCAAAATGATGTGAGTGCTTCCCTAAAAAATGATTGATGTCTAACATGTAAGTGTTTAGATAGCATTGATAACCCTTCTAAAAGTGTGAATGCCCCATAAAAATACACTTGACACCCAGTGTTTTAAAATGCGGGATGCGGCCCTGATGCGGTGGGGGGCCGATGCAGCTCGGATGAGGGTGCATCGCAATGATGCGGTCAATAAATGTAAAAAAATTCTAAAAAATCTAAAATAATAAGTTAATGCATAGAACAAAATATGAAGGTGACATATGTGATAGTAGGTATTTTAGTTTAATGATTAACTTCAAAAGTATTAGCTGTCGGAGATTCTGTATCCAGTATCCATTATCCCCTGATAGAAACTAGAAATTTGCAACCAACTTCATAAAGCATTCAACAATCAACAACCATAACCACAAATTTGCACCATAAGCACAACTATAATTAAGCACAACCATCAACAACCATAAGTACAACCATAAGCACAAAATAATGATATTACAAGTACAAATCAAAAGTCAAGCTCAAGAAGAGTTAATAGTTAATAACTTAATACAATCATCCATTTTGAGAGTCAATTTTGAAATTTGAACTTCATTTTTCAAATATCAATCAAACAAGTCATCTTGAGAGTCGTCATGCGCATCATCAATATCATCCTCGACGGCCTCCATGTATTCTTCTTCATCGGTCTCCCCTAAGTCAGCTCCTCTACTCCTTTGTGCTCTAGTGTTAGGTCGATCTTCTTCATTAGCCCCTGTTACTAGCTTGACATCAAGCCATGTAAGATCTTCACCCTCAAACACACGTTCTTGTCTTGGATCCATGGTCCACTCACTTATGGAATCACCATCAGCTTCATATAATTGAATAGGGTTGAGCTTCGTGCGATTTTCATACCTTTCCCTAAGCCGCTTGTTATATCGCACATAAACCAAATCATTCAACTTTTTCTGCTCCAACCTATTTCTTTTTTTTGTATGGAGCTGTGGTAGAAATTTGAAATCAGATAAATTAGATTTTATTTGAAATTCAAGAAATAAGGATTAAGGAATAAAGAGTAAAGGACTTACATGATCAAGTGCACTCCAATTGCGCTCATAACCAGATGAGCTACATGTGAGATTCAACACTCGAATAGCGAGACGTTGTAGATTTGGTGTCTCGCTTCCATATAATGCCCACATGCGGCTGTATAATATTTTATAATTTAGAATATAGTTAAAACTTAAGGGTATAAAATAAACAATGGAATTATGCATAAAGTAAGAGACCAGTAAGATTATTTTTGGGCCTTTGGTCTTTACCTGGATCTGTAGTGTCCCTATTTCAAGTGGCAATATCTATCCCAAAGTTTTCCAAGGCTAACTTGAACTTAATCAATTCATGGCTCTGGATCTCATCCTGGATATTTTTGTCTGGCACCAACCTCTCTAGCACATCTAAGAACCCACTATTTATTACACTATCTGACTCAATGGATAACTGCTTGTAGTGAAGAGATGAGTTTAGAAAATAACCAGTTGAATGGAGGTGCCTGTGAAGCTGGGTATCCCATCTCCTATCAATAATTTCAAGTATAGCCTTGCGCATATTTTCATCATCCTTTAAAACATCTTTTATTTCAGTTTTTGCCCTAGTCATTGCCTCATGTATGTAGCCCATGGCGGGCTTCGCATCACCATCAATCAGTCGAAGCACTCTCACTAAAGGGTGAGCCACCTCCAATGCAAGAATTATTTGACTCCAAAAAGATGTATTCAAAATAGTTTTTTCAGCCTTTCTCCCATCCTTATGCCTTTCTTCCATCCTTATGCTTTGACCATTTGCTTTGACTCTATTGCTCTGAAGCAAACATGGTCCTCGAGGCACTTTTTTGCTTGGCTAGGCTTCGAAGAGTGAGAAATGACGTGGCAAATCTAGTGATACCCGGTCTCACTAATTCTCTCTTCTTTGTAAAAGACCTCATTATGCTTAGAACTATGGTGTGATTGTAAATAAATCCAACAACAAACATAGCTCTTGAAATCACCCTACTAAATAAAGATGTTGTACTTATTTCCTTAAGCATAAGATTAACACAATGAGTTGCGCAAGGAGTCCAAAACATATGCTTCCTTTTCAAAGTCAAGAAATGCCCAGTTGCAGCATAGTTGGCACCATTGTCAGTGATAATTTGTACCACATTTTGCTGCACAACAAAATTGACAATCTCATCCATCAAGCCACATAAGTATGTACCATCATGTGACTTTTCTGATGCATCAATAGACTTAACAAAACAAGTACATGTTGGGCAGTTAACCAAAAAATTAATGAATGCCCTTGCTTTCCCATCGGACCAACCATCACACATAATAGTGGCCCCATATTTCTCCCACCCTTCTCTCTGAGAAATCATACAACATCCTTCAACAAGGGCTCCCTAACCTCATGTAGTGAAGGAGGAATAAGTCCTGGGCCATATTACCCCATTTCCTGGACCATACATGCAAAACTATCTAGAGTATAGCATTAAAAGGAATGCCGGCCATGTAAATCCACTTTTGCAATCCACTTACATACCGACTTCCTTTGTTTTTTCTTATATTTATTTTCAATTGTGGTTTGTTTTGTTTTTTTTCTTTCTCTCCTGAACCACAATTTCGGGGCTAGGGGTGAAGAAAGAATCCATTGGCCCCTTAGAGAGAGGTGTTCTTCTCTCAGCACTACCACCAATATTTGTAACCCTCTCTCTTGAGGTTGGAGTATGAGTACCCCTTTGCCTCATAGCAACTTTAGACATATCATCATCATCAACATCATCATCTTCAAATTTTTTATTTTAGCATATTCCAAGCTGGATCTTTGTTACTAGAAGATTGGGAAGAAGACATTGCCCCAAAAATAAGTATAACAATATTATTATACAAGAAGGAATAAAAAGTTACCGACTCTGACTTCACGGCCTTCGAAATCTCCGATTTCTTATCACAAATTCACCTTAACATCCCCAAATCAATAATCAAAGCTTCAAATGAACATCCAAGTATCAAACAACCGCCAAATTGAAGATTTGGATGAAAAAAAAGTTTTCGCCAATTTTTTTTTCCCTCGATTTGATGCATAAATGTCACAAAGGTGGCTGGAAATCTTCGGAAATCTTCGTATAGGGGGTATAATAACCCCCCAAACAGTTTCCCTAACCTTTGGAAGTTTAAAAAGACCATTTTGCCCCCTCACCGAGGGGCAAAATCGATAACTTTTTCCACGAAAAATAGATGCGGCCATGATGCGGCACATTTGTCAAAAGCCCATATGCGCTAGTTTGTGATGCGGATGCATGCGCATCCCGCATGATGCGGCCTCATAGGCGGCGATGTGGCCGCATTTTAAAACACTGTTGACACCTCAAGTTATCTAACTTGTCGTTACTAGTACCTAACACACGAACAAAATAAGCATTACCCAAATACTCGACGAGGAACAACAAAACAATGGATTATCAGCAAAGAGAACAGAGTGTAGTGTTTTTCCATTCAAAACTGGAGAGGTATACAATTAATTAAATAACATTAGGTTAACAAGGCATCTCCCAAATGAACTTTTGGAACATGCGTATTGATTATTAGAGTACGGCCTTACTTCAAGTAAATGTTGGTTTTTTCTTTCCTCAATCCCATTCTGTTGGGGAATGTGCACACAAGAAGAAGCTTGATGTAAAATTCAATTTTGAGCAAAATAATTTTGAAATTCTCTAAAACGATGCTCTTTAGCATTATCTGAATATAAGACACATACATTCTTATTGAATTGAGTTTGAATCTCCTAAATATTTCTTTAATTAAATATAACTATGTTATAAGTGCATAATCATCCATGGAAGTTACAAAATATCAATGACCAAACAAGCTTTGTACTTTAGCAAGACCCCAGATATTGGTATGAATAAATGTAAACGGAACAAGTATCATATCTAGAAGGAAATGACACCTTGGTTGACAAGTCTCACATTTTAAGTAGATGCAAACTCTAAAGAAGGAACCAACGACTCCAAATTATTGAGAGAAAGATGGCCCACCAACAATGCCATAAGAAGGGAGAAGCAGCAGAGTGAAGAGCAACACCAAGCAGGTTATGATCTGAATAGTATAGGCCACCTGACTCATACCTGCCTCCTATTGTCCTCCTCATCCTTAGATCTTAAAAGACACAAGGAGCATGATAAATGGTTACGAAGCAGTGTAGATTTGGTTAATTTACGTACAGACGACAAACTGAAAGGAAACTTTAGAACATATAACATAGGGGGCAGGGAAAAGGAAGTAGGCAAAAACTTTATCCTGTTCAGACACAGTACACAGTGATCCATTAGCCAAAGTAACATGGGAATTAGGAATACACTTATCTAGAGATTCAAAAATAGAGGGCCCATCAGTCGTGGTTAGAAGTTCAATCATGTGGTCAGAAGCTACTGTGTCAATAACCCAATGAGTAGGTTTCTGATTTGCAAGTACAAAAGTACTTAAGTTAGCAAGGATGCAACAGAAGTGGAAGAGTGAAAAGTAAGTTGTTGTACTTGTTTAACAAGTTTATTATATTCTTCTCTTAAAAGCACAATCGATTCACCCGTAGAATTTGACTATTGTTGATGATCACAAGATTCATTCAGATAAACATTATCACTCTCATATGTGTAAATGAAGTATTTGCCCAAGCAGGCTTGCCAACTTTATCCCAAAACTTATCAATTGTATGATTTATATGCCCATATTGTGTACACTTTCAAGTTCCATGACCCCGGCCTCCACTACCTCTACCATTGCCTATTCCTATGTCATGACGATAGTTAGCAAGTCTCCGTTTAAAACACGATTTTTTCAAAAAATCTCCATTTTTTTGAAACCCGTTAAGAACTTCGAGTTTTTCAAAGATCTTAAAAATCACATTTTTTTAATGGAACTGATAGAAAGCAGTATTTTACCTTTTTTCAAAAAAGCTTTTCAAAAAAACTTCTTCCCTAAACTTTATTTCTTCATAAACTTAATATTATTGAATTTGCTTTTATAGATAAGCACATTAATAGTGGGGCTAAATTAAGAATCTTGATTTAACAAAATATTCCATTAAAAATTTCACCTATAAGTTCCCCTAGAAAAATTGTACAAAAAAATTCAAGCAATATATTCCCGAAAAAATAAGTTATCAAAACAATCTTATATCTCAAAATAATAGGAAGAGTTAGAAGAAGAGTAACCCATTGAAATATCTTTTTTCTTTAAATCCAGAGCATCCTTGTAAAGAGCAAGAGTGTGATTCAATTATACTAAAGGTTTAGGCAGCTAGGAGTTCTGTGTGAGATTTGAATTTGCTTAAGCATTTTGTTGCTTTCTTTATGCATAGAGAAGTTTGATTAATTTTATGTTTTACTTTTATTATATTGATGTATATAATATTGCATTTTGGATGGACTACTGTTTTACATATTTGGGTGTTTGTGTTTTGTTTTTAACTGCAATCTTATATTGAGGGTCTTTTTTTTTTTTTCTTTGAACTATAATCCTATACTTTGGTTTACAGTTCTTGTTATTTACTAATGTGGGTCTTATGTTTAGTATTATTCATGTTGTTTCATTTTATGCTCCTAATAAATCTATGGTATGTTTTGTATTGTGACATTATAGTAAGCATTGTTATTGGATTTATTTGTTACTCTAATGACACTAGGTAAGGCCATAAAATTATTGTTCAATAGCTTCCCACATACCTCTAAGGGCACTATGATATTCACTCACACTCTTGTTACCATGGTGCAATCTGAAATATTTTTTAAGCAGCTCATATGCCCCAGAGATATTCTTCGACTGAGGATTATTTGTTTAAGATTTATTTGTTACTCTAAGAACCTATTTGAGGTTCTTCCACAACCAAGTCATGATTATGTGATTCTCTTACATCCACTCTTCATATGTGTTATCAAATTGACTAGGCTTGTCCTCAGTCAAGTATTTCAATTTCCCTCTAGCACCAAAGGATACTTAAACATATTGAGTCCATACAACATAATTGGACTCATTTAATTTTGCTGAAGTCATTTATATTCCCACGTGTTCAGGTAGACTGAAGGTTCTCGGTTTAATTTCATTGGACATGAGTATATGAAATAAAAGATAAAGAAGACAACGATGGTCAACAGAATACAATCAATCACACCAAGTCTAGTGCAATACTAGCAACTTTTGGTTAGAAAAGAGAGAGGTGCTTATCATTCAGATCTGAGCATAGTCAATTTCTCACACTTGAACAAACTAGGGCTACACCACATTATCAAAATCTGAGCATCAATATTCTGGGGGATAATCCATGATTGCTCACAAAACTTGAATCTAGGCAACAATACCTCTATTGATATCAATCTTTAAACAAGAATCACACAAACAACAGCATCACCAAACTAAACACGGACCCACATTGGTTTTCTGCATACAAAAACTAGGAAGCAACCCTAGGGTTTAGAACGAATATCCCTAGGGAGTCACCCTAGTTTTTTTTTAATGATACCCCAATAATTGATCTTGAGTTTCGGCAAAAATAGCAGAGGCATAAAAAAAAATGTAGGTTAGAGATAGAGAAAGGATGAAGAGCAAGATGGAGAGAGAGAGAGAGAGGGAGAGAGACTGAGAGTGAGAGAGAGAGAGAGAGTTGAATAGAGTGGCGTGAGAGTGCAATAGACCTTAAGCACCTCTTATATCTGCTTTTCATACTATTAATGAAATATGAACAACAGAAATACTGCATTACAAACTGATAGGACATATCTATCCTAATAACTTAAATGAAAGAGAAATAAAGATAAAAAAGACTTTTATCATATGCTATTGAAAGGAGGGAGAGAGACATGGACCCCACATGAATTCACAATGTGAGAGAGAGAGAGAGAGAGAGAGTGAGAGAGAGAGTATTCCCTCTTTGGGCAGCATCGGCCTATACTGCTTGCCATTGTAGTGGGAGAAAGCTCCTATGGAGGGGCATGGGCCTGTAGTCCTTCACGTTGTAGAGAGAGTTTCTTTGATACTGTGAGGCCCATGGATCTCCAAGCCACGTAGAAGAAGTGGGGCACTGGTCTCATGGCTCTCCAAGCTAGACCAATAAAATAATGTGTTCCTTGGGGGCATGTGTTGGAATTACGACTGTCGAGAGAGAAATACCCCATTTGGGACATATGTCCTACAAGGGTTGCAATTGTAGAGAAAGTATTCCCATAAGGGTGTTGGTTCTTGGAATTGTAATAAGAAGAGAATATGTCCCTTAGGGGTGTGGACCCACATGGGTTGCAATTAGAGAGAATATACCTGTTTGGGTCTGGGCCCATCATGGCTTACAATTAGAGAGGAAGAGAGTGATATTATCACTCTTTTCTTGCAATCTAGAACTCTCGCATTAAGGACTCCTACTTGATGTTTCTGTGATGTATTGGGAAAATATGTTTGTTCCACTTGTCTAGGAACTGCAATTTACATAGACAACTTCTTGTTTCTTCGTTTCAGGTTGGTCCTCAAGCAGTGTTTGTTGTAGGTCGAGATGAAGACGAGGGTTCAATCCAAGCTGACCTTGAAGATGGTGATGATGATGCTGCTAGCTGGGAAACAGTCGACTCAGATGAGATGAGTGTTGAAAATGCCGATGAGGTAATTATTTAATTTATTTCTAGTATATTTTTTAATTTATTTTGACATTTATTATATTCTATAATTTCCTGTTTTTAATTAGGAAACTCAGGTGGGTGACATGCCAAAGGGACACTCTGACGATGATAGTGGGACTGTAAGAAGAGATACGCTTCACCAAGAACAGAATGTTTCAGAACAAAATGGTGGCCTATCAATTCCTCTTGCTGCGCTGGGGTTTGTTACAAGACTTGCTAGTGGCATTCTCTTCAGGGGAAGAAAACATGTTGAAACATTTGGATCAAACAGTTCTGAGGGTATGGCAAAGCCTGGGTTGCGGGATATTCTTGACGGATCTAGCAATGATGATGTGATCACCTCTGAAGAATCTAATAATGCAATCGCTAACCACGGTGCTTCCACCATGCCACCAAATTCAGCTAATACTATCTTGGAAGCCGCTGCAAACTCCTTAGGCAGTCCGTATTTTGAAGAAGCTAGTTCTATGGGTGATCCTGGCAGATTTAAACACTTCGATAGTGTTAAAGATTCTGTGGATCATTACTTCATTGGAGAAACTGGATGGGTAACTTTATACTCCTTTTTGACTTTGTAAATTAGTTTTTTTTTTTTGGCCATGCTCAGTTTCCTTCAAATCCGGCACACTTTCTTGTACGGTGAAATTCAAATACCTAAAGTAATTTCACACACCAGATTATGTAACCAAGCTTGTTTAAGTACATCTAGGCAAATGTATATGGAGTCATATTGGTAAAAAGGTTGTAGCTCATATTAATACCACACACGCAGAACTCCTTATGTTGACAATCCCTCTTTGCAGAATAACAATGACAGGAAATGGGTGAAGAAGATTCAACAGGACTGGAACATACTCCAGAAGAATTTGCCTGGTTAGTATTATATTTCCTATGTAAAATTGATACACTAAGATTCTTTAGGTCTCTGGCAGCCCTTGATCCATAATGCATGGATTCATTGTTTTATCTAGCAGATGCGATATATGTTAGAGTTTACGAGGATCGCATGGATCTATTGAGGGCGGTGATTGTTGGAGCCCATGGAACACCTTATCAAGATGGCCTTTTCTTCTTTGATTTCCACCTTCCCCCGGATTATCCCCAAGTTCCACCCGTAAGCAGCAAAATTATGAATATTCAGAAGTCAAATTTCACAGAGTTGCATTCTAGATTATTTCATGCTTTTATTGTATGGCTTGTTTTATTTTGCAAGTTCTGCAAGTGCAATCTGACTAATTTGCATGGCCTCTTTTTGATTAGCTGTATGATTCATTTTCTTCTTTCAGTTTATCATCTCTAACTGTTTATCCTAACCTACAGTCGGCATACTACTATTCTAGTGGCTTACGCTTGAATCCCAATTTATATGAGAATGGGAAAGTCTGCCTTAGCCTATTAAACACATGGACTGGCAAAGGAAACGAAGTTTGGGATCCATCATCTTCTAGCATCCTCCAAGTTCTTGTTTCACTCCAAGGTCTAGTCCTCAACTCCAAGCCTTACTTCAATGAAGCTGGGTATGATAAGCAGGTTGGCACAGCTGAAGGTGAGAAGAACTCAGTTTCCTACAATGAGAATACCTTCCTCCTGAATTGCAAGATGATGTTGTACCTTCTACGGAGGCGTCCCAAGGTAATCACCTGTTTGTTGTGTTGTGGACCTTCCTTTGTTCCCATGAAGACTAGAACAGTACCCCTTGGTTCTGATGATGCCCTTACTGTTTTCTAGCTGAACTAGTTTCAATTTCAGTGTCATTTCTTCGTTTTCCTATATTTTATGCTTGAAACAGACATTTGTGGTGACATCGCATTGTGGTTCATGATTGGAGCATTCCTTGAAACTCTAATTTTGTGAACATGCCACAGTTTGAATCCTTAAAATGCTGAGAACGCAATGGGATTAAAATTTTTACATGGGGATATCTGTAAATTAAATTATTTGATGCATCAGAGAAGTCCTTATTATTTTGGTGGTTTTGCCGCGTTGTTGGTTTGGGCCCAGTTTACTTAGTAGAGATTATGGTGATGTCTCCCTAATAATCATTTCTCATTGAATGTTGCAGCATTTTGAGGAATTCATTAAAGATCACTTTTGGACGCACGGTCATTTCATACTTGGAGCGTGTGATGCACATCTGAAGGGTGCCATAGTAGGGTCCCTCACAGAGGATGGCATTGTTTGTGAGCAGAGTGGGGAGAACGGAAGCTCAGTCGGTTTCAAGTTAATGCTGGGCAAGATTGTGCCCAGGCTGATCTCTGCTTTCAGCGAAGTTGGGGTAGACTGTTCCCACTTCTCTCACCTCGTATCATAGTAATTTTCTCATAGACTCAATTGTGAAGCTGATTGAGAGCTATCTTGTGCTGGGTTTTCCCTTGCCATGGAATTTTCCAAGTTCTTTGGTTGGACTGTTGTTGCGAAGTCGGCTGTCATGTAATTCCCATTCTTTATTTCTGAGTGCAGAGAGAATAGTTGGAGCAGAAGAGCTCTTTTGTTGTTGATGGAGAATGTGAAGTTCGTCATGAATAAATAAATGCTCGTTGTAAAATGCTTAATTCTTTTTAGTGTATGCAGATGTTGCATGCAAGAGTGCTGGTGATAAATGTTCATTACTCTTGATGGATTCTGGATGATTGATTGGGAGTGGACTTTTGCTTCGATAGCAAGCAATGGGGAGCTTTTAGCAGCCCTTCCATAATTGAAGCCTACCTTGGCCTGTTTTTTGGTGCACCATCATTTGGGCATGGGACGCGCTCAAATCCTTTTGGTGAGGAAATGATATTTGAATTGCTTGGATGAAGATCCTCTTTTGAGAGTGGTGTTATTTTGGGGTTTCCATCTTGGCAATTGTAATGAAATTTATTATGTAGATGACTTCATTTGCTGTGTTTTTTTTTTCTGGGAATATGATATGGACCAATACTAAACATTCAGGTTGCATTTTGGAAATAGCAAAGAGTGCATAATGTTATCGGGCCTAGCAATGCACCAGGCTAATGTAGGCCCGAGTCTGTCCTAGGACCCAGAAGCCGAGAAAAATGTACAATTTGGAAGAGAAAATTTGAGAATTATTTATTGGATGGGGTTTGTATAAGGTTGCCTCCTTATACTGTAGAAGTGAGGTGTGCCTCTAAAATTTGCTTAGAGATGTCGTTTTGGTATTAGGAACCTTATGATGACTTGACAATCTATTTTGATTTTTAGCTATAAAATTTAAAATTTCAAAAAAAAGTACAGAACGAGCAGATGAAGAAATATTTGAAAATCTGTAAAACAAATGGTTTAGAAACCTGTTGTGTGATGTACTATTTCTTGGACTTGGAATTCTATTTTTTCGATATATCTATGCATCTCATGGTTCATATGGTCAATTGGAGGGCGGCTCCTTATCTTGAAACACTCTGTTGTGGGACTTTTGAAGTGTACCTTATTTCAATAGTATAAAGTTGCAACATTGTATAAACTTTTTTATTATTTATTTATGTATATGTAAATTATCTTATTACATATATAATTGTGGCTGTTGTGGTATTTATACTACTTATTTTAGTTGGACAATGTAGGCTTGATATGTACTTCAGAAAAGGGGTTGGAGTCATAGTGGTAGCATCTTCACACCCAGTTACCACATTGTGGTATCCATTTCTACCGCTGATATAATTAACACCTTTAAAAATATAACTCTCTAATCACTTGAAAAAATGGGTAGGAGCTTCTCTTTCTTATTGAATTACCCAAAAAAAAAAAAAAAAATTGTTAAAATTTGACATTATATTTAAGGCAATATCAAATTTACATAGTTTGATTAAAATGGATGGTGTAGATTGCTGTAATTTTAATTCAAGTAATGTTGCCATCTTATACAAACTTTTTTCATTTACATGGCTGGCATTGGCCCAAAAAAAAAAAAATGACAACACCAAATTTACATAGTTTGATTAAAGTTGATGGTGTAGATTGCTGCAATTTTAATTCAAGTAATGTTGCCATCTTATACAAACTTTTTCATTTACATGGCTGGCAGTGGGCTTGGTTCAACCTTGGCGTAGGTCTGGACTGGGCCAAAGAGGCCTTGGCTTAGGCCCGGCCGAGCCTATTAATTTCAAAGAGAGAAGAGAAAAGAGAAAAACATACACTCATAGTCTCATTATTTTATATCAAAATATTAAAATATATCTTGAAAAAAATTATATTATAATGAAGAATATTTATATTGAGCAGTTCAAAACTACAAGTTCGTTTGATTCAACCTAAATTAAAATGGAAAACTTTTGTATGCGTTGGGGTAAACATTCCAATATTTGCAACCCCGGAGACGTAAAGCATCCATCTTAAAGATGGTGCATATGGATTGTCCATCTAAAAAAATGTGAAAATTAATAGTCTATAATTTTCTTCACAATACAATCATTTTAAATTTTTTTATTTTTACATATTCATGGTCTTCATGTCAAAGATTAAAACTTAGGTCCAAAATCCCTCTTAAAAATGAATTTTTTAATAGGGGACACATTTCTATATATGAGTCGTAGGACTCTCATAGAAACCTTGTCAAATTAAAATGCCCAGGTGATCCTGGATCTCACTCTCGTACCCTCTTTCGCACATTCCAACCTAGAAGAACCTTTCAAGCACGCAATCTCTTTTTCCGGATTGCCGGAAAAGGTTCAAAAATCAGATCCTTCTGCTAGGCCTACTGTAACAATTAGCATTCCTCTACGGATTATTTTTTGTTCCTAGTTGTAATCTAGGGGAGTTCTCTATATGTGTTTGCTTGTAGATCGTGATGTTGCATGTGCTTTGTGCGGTTGGAGTATGAATTAACGAAACTCAACATTAAAAAAACAAAAAACAAAAAAAAAGAGTCAATGAAACTCGACTTCTCTGCATTGATATGTTTGCAAATTGAAAGAGTTATAGAAGCACATTGAGATACATATTTCATGTGCGTATTTTCAAATGAAAAAATAATGCTATCTATTTAGGTTTCCATCCATGATTTGGATTTTTCTCATCAATAAGGCCTTAATTTTTATTTTTATTTTAGTGCAAGTTTATTTAAAACGAAACGATTTATAGTACATTTAAGTACCTATCTGCCCATGGTTAATTTTATATACATATTGCTCTATAGTTTTTGGATTATTTATTTTTTTGTAATTTTATTGTGGATTGCTTATGTATAACATAAATAACTAATATTATTTGCATTGAAAAGCAGGTAGTTTTTTTTAGTAAAAATTAATGCTATTTGCACCGAATAGGAGTTAAGTTTTTTAGTAAAAAAATTGACTGCAAAATTGCTATGGTATTTATTTATAAATGAAGTATTAATTTATAAATAACAATAAAGTAATGATTTATCATAATTCTATTAACATAATGCATTTGTTTGAGGACTCTAACATCTCAGTCGTGGTCACTGAAAGAGCGAAATGAAATTTGCATTTCGCTGTAAGAGTGAAATTTGCATTCTTTTTCAATGGAGCAGCAGAATTTAGATGGGAGGAAGTTTTATAAGACTCCTCCCACGTAAATCAAAAGCTGAGGAGATGGATGCTTGGATCAACTAAAAGCACATCTGTCTAATTTAACATGTTTTGACCAAACAAATGTGACCATAACGTATCGTGACCACGAGTTACCAAGTTACAAGGGTTTGGAAGATGCAAGTAATGATTGTGATGTAACATGTATGTTATGAAGGGCTTCTCAGTATATATTTCAAACGTTTGGAAGATGTTAGAAAGTTAAGGAAGCCTAATACATCATCATCAAAGCTTTATCCCAACTAATTGAGGTCAACTATATTTCGCCATTCTGCTTTATTAAGGATCATACCTTTAATAAGATCATAAATACTCATATATTTTCTCACAATGCCATAGCATGAGTAGATAATGTAGATTCAAGATTCATAAATCATCAATTTCTATTTGACAGTTTCCACCTCAAAAAACCAAATAAAAACTTGAATAATAAAAAAGAATGAAAATAAAAAAGCGGGGTAAAAAAACATAACAAAAAGTGCCAAAGAGGCCAAAACTTTGGCTGAAGTGGCGAAAGGAGCGAATCGATTATACAGGGCTTCATTTCACTTGGTCTGGGCCGAAAACCTGAAGACTTTGGCCCTTTCGACATAAATGAAGCGAATACTCCTACATACCTCTGACAATGTTTTGTACAGTGGGAGTATGGAAGATAGGAAGGTTAAGCATGGTTATAAAGTCCAGGCGCCCTTCTAAAAGGAGTTTGATCCAATAGATATCAGATCATGACGAAATTTGCATGATTGGTTGATGTGGGCTTCATAGGCCTGTAAGCTAGGTTTCATTTCGTAAGTTGAAGTTGAAGACCAAGGGATAAGCAAGGCGCTACAAGCTTTGGTCGCCCCTGCTATAGGCTGGGCAAGAGGTCCACTTCACATGGATTTGAAACTTCACAAGTGGTTGGGATGATACTCCTAAAGGATTGTATATAATGAGATCATATGCTTTTGGTACAACGAGGTCACAAATACTTACAACAATATGATGTGAAATCTAATAGCTTGGGTGGGTTACAATACTTACAACCATCGGATGTGAAATCTAATAGTTTGGGTGTGTTGTAAAGTTTGAAAAAATTTCTTTTGAACTTTGAGTTTGGTCAATGAAATAAACACAATAATCCAATTTCACATCCAGTGGTCAAGATTAATTGTGACCATCTTGTACCAAAGGTAAATGGTCTTGTTACATATTTTCCGTACTCTTATACCTAATAGAAATTTTCGTGATTGATTGGTTTTCAAAGGGCCGAATAACTCTATAAACATGGTTATCATTGTAATAAGCTTTGTCACTGCTCTTATATGTTTGCCTAGTGGTTCAACACAGAGCCTAGTGAGATAAAGTTGGGATGCATTTGAAATATCATAAATAGTTGGAATGATGTTCCTAAAGCCTACGTTTCAAGTTCTATGAATCAGTTTTTATCAACTATATAAGCTTGGATACGGCTCCAGTAGGCTTGGCCAGCAGCTCAGATGGGTCTGAGATTTCACATGGAGCTAAAATACACCTAAGCTTATACATCAAGTTTCATGAGGATTTTTTTTTTTGGGTAAATCAAAAGGAATATTTCAGTCAGGTTTCATGAGGATTGGATGATGTTTGAAACCTTTTCTAATTCTAATCCATTATTAGTTTGCGTGATGCCCTATGATCTGGCAGATGAGCTATAAATTTACTTTCTTAGATTGATGTGAAATTTTGGATAACTGATGTTTAAAGCATCATAAATCTACCCACTTTTTCATCCACTGTGGCTTAAGATTTTATCAGGAGTTAATCAGCATTGGCCAGTGAATACTTTATAGCTTGATCAATGGCTCATTAATGTATTTGTGTGTATTTTGTATTAAGACATCTTACATGGCATCAAATTAGTCTGGACAGATATGGAGCATAAGACCCCGGAATATTGTAGGGATGGAGAATTTCCACGATTTAATTTCCACACCAAAATCTGTTTTTGAATTTTCAATGCCTATGGATTCCAATCCTCGGCCCCTCAACCCGAAACATAAGGCACATTTGGTAGCTATGAAAATTTTAGAGAGAGAAAGTACTTAAAAATTTTTAAAGAGAGAAATTATCTCAAATATTTTAGAGAGAGAAACTATCTCAAAATTATAAGTCTTAGAGAGAGAAAGTATGTTAAAAATTATAGAGAGAGAAACCATATCAACTTTTAAATAGAGAAAATACCTAAACAGTTTTAAAAAGAAAAGCTATCTCAAAATTTTTAGAGATGAATTTTCTCAAATTTTAAGTTTTAGAAAGAGAAAATATCGTAAAATTTAAAGAGAGATAAACTATATCATATTTTAAAGAGAGAAAGAACTTAAAAAATTTGAGAGAGAGAGACCATCTGAAAATTATAAGAGAGAGAAACTATCACAAATTTTAAATGAATTATCTCAAATTTTAAGTTTTAGAAAGAGAAAATATCTTAAAATTTAAAGAGAGATAAACTATATCATATTTTAGAGAGAGAAAGAACTTAAAAAATTTGAGAGAGAGAGAGACTATTTGAAAATTATTAGAGAGAGAAACTATCACAAATTTTAAATTTTAAAGAAAGAAATTATCTCAAACTTTAAGTTTTAGAGAAAAAAAAACATCGTAAAATTTTAGAGAGAAAAACTAAATCATATTTTAAAAAGAGAGTACCGAAAAAACTTAAGAGAGAGAGACTATCTCAAAATTATGAGAGAGAGAGAAACTATCACAAATTTTAAGTTTTAAAGAGAGGGTACCTTAAAATTTTATGAATAATAAACTATATTAAATTTTGAGAGAGAAAGCACTTAAAAATTTTATAGAGAGAAATTATCTAAAAAGTTTTAAAAAAATAATTTCAAATTTTAAAGTTAAAAAAAAAAAATTAAAAAAATAATCTTCGTACTATTCGCTATTTTTAACTTTCATTTCTCGATGCCATAAATTATTTCTTGTAACCCCGCAAACTTTACTCACTTTTGATTCTCTTTTTTTTTAACCTGTACAGACATCTGTTATTACCCAAAACTCTATCCATTTCTCTTTACGTGTTTCCCAAACCCCACTCTCTCTCTGTCCGAGCAAGTAACCTCTCTCTCTCCATGCGTATGCAAACATCTTCAGACTCTCTCTCCCTTTACTTTCTCTCTCATCACGAATGGAGGGACTTCGTTTTTTTTTTTTTGAAGACCAAAATTTTATTTTATTTTATTCCAAAATGTCCTTTTTATTTGATTAAACCTATGAAAAATCCATCTAACGTAGGTATCATTTCCTGATTCAATGAAGAGAAAAAACTAACAAGAATAATTTTAGATTCATTACAGCATTATCATATCCCAGGAGAAGTTAAAATCCCACTGTAAATTTTCCCCACAGTAATAAGCAGTACCGACATCAGTGCAACGGTGGCTACTTGGACAACCACACGAGCTCCCATAAGTTTCTGAACCAACTGAGAATTTCGTTGCCTGAATCTGATTAAGCCCACAGTAAGAATCCCTGCAGTTAAAAGTGCACCGATTGGTATGAGGGGCTTTCTGACGCGCTTCTTCTGATCGCCAAAAAAGTCTTTCTGTTTCCGAATGGGGGATCCCATCCCAGTCTCAGCCGAAGAACCCATCTTTCAAATTTCACAGAGACACGCTACTCATTACTCTCTCTCTCTCTCTGCTTTTTCGTTTCCATGGAGTCCAATTTCTTGCTTTATTATTCGTTTGTTTTGTAGACATCCCACCATTTCTTAACCAGCATCTTTATGTCTTCTCTCTGCATGCTCTCTTCCTTGCCGGTGTACCTCCCTGGCTTCAACCCTGTTCCAACAATCACCACAATTGACCTTCTTCAGCTCCACATTTTCCACATGGCGCCACAACATGGCCATAACCAGATTGTAAACCAGAAGAATCGCCGTGTAAACATCCTTGAAGAATATGGTCAAGAAGTACTCAAAAAAATTAAACCAACATAACCCATTAACACTTTCATTCAAACCTAGAGAGAGGAACACACCCAAAATTGTAGAGTAACCTAGAGAGAAACACACCGAAAATTGTAGAGTAACCTAGAGAGAAACACACCCAAAATTGTAGAGTAACCTAGAGAGAAAAACACACCCAAAATTGTAGAATAACCTAGAGAGAGAAAACCAAAAATTGTAGAAGTTAAAGAGAGGCATAGATGGATCACCCAGGTGAGACAGCCATTGAACCTTGTCTGATCACTGTTGGCAATACCCAGTCTTGTATTGAGGGGTGTGAAAAACTTTTAGAAGTGACCAGACAAGATCAGGAAGATGGGAAGAAGTGGGGAGAGTGAGAGCCCATATGAAGCAAATGGAGTTAAGGAAAGAGCCCGGGTGTAGTTGGATTGAGTTAGGGGCAAAGTTCATGGGTTTTTGCAGGGGATTATGCAAGGGATTGAAGGTACCCTATCTTTGATGAAATCTATAAAAAAACATGGAGAGTTTTTGAGAAGATTGAGATCAAAGGTCATCAATGGCTTCCTTTTGCAAGCAGAGAGATGTTGGGAGAGAGGGGGTAGAAAGAGAGTAGCGGATGCATACACTTGTAGATAGAGAGAGAGGGTTTATTTACCCCCTAAAAAGAGAGAGAGAGAGTTAGGTAATAAAAGACCTGCCTTTTCAAATTTGTTTAGGTTAAAAACAAGAGAGTTAAAATGAATAAAGTTAGTATAGGGATTTATTAAAAATAATAAATATGTTTTAAAACTTTGGGTTTAGTGAAAAATAAAAACTCAAATGCACGAAGTATGGAGATATTTTCTCTTAAAATTTTATAGATATAAATTATATCAAATTTTAGAGAGATAAATTATATCAAGTTTTAAAGAGAAATTATCTCAAAATTTTTAGAGGGATTATCTCAAATTTTGAGTTTTAGTGAGAGAATATATTAAAATTTTAGAGAGAGAAACTGTATCAAATTTTATTACCAAACAATGGACATGGAAATGATCATAAACAATCTACAAATTTTGTATAGTTTATCCAAGCAAAAAATTTGAAGAATCCATGACAAGAATACTTTATACTAAAAATCCATGGACTTGGCCACTTTGGATAGAAGGAAATTAGAGATCTTGGATATTTGAAACCCAAGAAAATCTATGGATTTTCCAT
>NW_006495273.1:10726565-10816336 GCF_000471905.2 Amborella trichopoda | reverse complement strand
CGAGAAATGTGGTTTCAATTCTGGAAATCTTTGTGATAGCCTTAAAATATATTTTTATCGTTATTTATAAAGTTTAAAGCTTCAAAAATATTGTAAATCAACATATCTATGAAAACTTAAAAATCTTGAAAATTGATGGTAAAAAAATGCATTACGAAATACACTATTTCCAAAACTTGAAATCCATTATTTTCTCATGTTCATGCATCTTGATGTCAAGATGATCAATTTGAAGATCTTTGGGCATTAAAACAACATCTTTTAGTGAAATTTTTAAGGTAGGCTCTAATTTGATTATTTAGAGCCTCGTCTCTATATAAACTTTTTCCTTTAAAATATATTTTCATCTTTAATTATAAAATTTAAAGCTTAAAAAATAGTGTAGATTGAGCAGATTTATGAAAAGTTGAAAAACTTGAAAATTGACAGTCCAAAAAAGTGTTACAAGATGTAATATTTCCAAAACTTGAAATCCATTTTTTCTCATGTCCATGCATCTTGATGCCAAGATGATCAACTTGAAGATATTTGAGCATCAAAACAATTTGATTGTTGAGAGCCTCGGCTCTATATAAACTTTTCCCGTTTTATTATATTGAAAAAATTTCAAAAAAGAGTGAGAGTAAATATTTTTCCTTTCACTCCCTCGGATAAAGTTAATCCAAGACTACTTTTGAGACCTATAATTTGGGATAAAACCTCCTATAAAAGGAAAAAAAAATTCATCTTCGTTGTGTCAATTCCTGTGATCAAGTCTGTCAATCTGTCCTTATTGGATCTTGTCCCGATTCAACCCACTTACCCGAAAAACTCATCAGAAAAGTATATGAGCTCACTGAATAATGATTTGGCCCTCTATAAATGTCCCTAAACCCACTTTGATCCTATCTAATGATATATTTTTCTGTTACTCGATCATGTCTATTCTGGTCTGCGAGTTGCTGAATCCGTCTCGGATCCACACCGAGGTCTGTTGACTGTTCTAATTGCTATTATGTTCTCTCAATTATCTCGATTGCTTTGTCTGAAATTGTTTGTTTGATTGATCGAGCCTACTTTGATATGGTTCTCAATTCCTGAGGCTTGTTGATCCACTGCTGCTTTCTATGCTTGTTGATCAAGCAATATGAGCACGATAACCATCGCATCTATTGGTCATGCTATAGTTCTGGAGATCCAACTGGTCATTGTTAGAGATAATCATTCTATGTATTCAATGATACAATCATATTACAATACAATGATATTTTTATAGAGACTGTACACCCAATACTTACCAAAAACTATATGATACAATTTTTATGTAAACAGAGTATACAATTGGACACTAACAAATCTAGGATAGAGTTTCTATGTAGAGAGATTTGTCATATCTGTGGTTGTTCCCATATCTGTTCACACTCCCCCTCAAACTCAAAATGATTGGAGAAGAATCATGGGGAGTTTGGAAACAAACTAGGAGAAAGAATGGGGAGGATGAGACTTAGTGAAGAAATCGATAAGTTGTGATGCAGTAGGCACATATGGTAAGGAAATTGTGCCTACCAGATATTTTTTACGAACATAGTGGCAATTAAATTCAATATGTTTCTTGTGCTCATGAAACTCAAGATTCTTAGAAATATAAATGGCATTCTTATTATCACAATAAAGCAAAGTAGGAGTAGAGATAGTGACACCCATGTCTGCAAGCAGCCAACGGAGCCAAATAATCTCAGTGGTGATTTGTGCCATAGCCCGATATTCAGCTTCCATAGTTGATTGAGAAATTCGTTTATGTTTCTTGATTTTCCAAGATAAGAGAGAATCATCGAGAAAAGTGCAGAATCCTGTAGTAGATTTGCGATCACTTGGATTTCCAGCAAAAATCAAAGTCTGTATATGCCAGCTCAAGTGAGGTAGAAGAGGAGAAGAATAAGGCATGGTGACGGGTATCCCTGTTATAACGAATGATACGCAAAATAGCAGTGAGATGTACAGAACGTGGGGCATTAAAAAAATGACTAACCATATGTACAACATAAGCAATATCGGGGCGTGACATGGTTAGATATATCAGTTTCCCAACCAGTTGCCTATAAAAGGTTGGATCAGAAAGAGCTTCACCATCGGTAGCCTGAAACTTGGTATTGACCTCAAGAGGGGTATCAACCCTTTTTGTATCATTCTGGAGTCAAGCTTGAGAAATAATCTCTAAAGCATATTTGAGTTGGGACAATAGGTAGCCATGAAGAAAATAAGCAACTTCGAGCCCAAGGAAATACTGTAAGAAACCCAAGTCTTTTATTTCAAATGTGCTATTTAGCTTCTGTTTGATTTTCTGAATTGTACCCATATCATTGCCAGAGATAATCATGTCGTCGACGTAGAGTAACAAGAGAACCAGGCTAACAGAAGTTTTAGACACGAAGAGTGTTGGATCATGATAACTTTGTCGAAAGCCAACCGAAAGAACTTCATTACGAAATTTCTCAAACCAAGCACGAGGTGCTTGTTTGAGTCCATATAAGACCCGTCGAAGTTTACATACGCGGTTGTGAGGATCCACAACACAAGGAAGCAACTTTATATAGACATCTGTATCAAGATCACCATTGAGAAAAAACATTTTTGACATCCAATTGATAGAGAGGACATTGATGAATAGAAGCCGCTGAGATCAGTGTTCGAACTGTAGTCATATGAGCAATTGGAGCAAAAGTCTCTGCAAAGTCAATACCATAGTGTTGATTGTAACCTTTTGTTACCATGCGGGCTTTGTATCATTCTAGACTGTCATCTATATTAGTTTTAATTTTATATACCCATCGACAACCGATAACATTTTTTCTTTTTGGGAGAGGTACCAGGTCCCAAGTTTGCATATGCTAGAGAGCATTCAACTCATCGGTCATGGCTTGTTGCCACTCAGGTTGACTTGCAGCATCTTTGTAGGTCTGAGGTTCAGAAAAAGAATAAATAGAGGCAAGGAATGAGTGGTGTTGAGGTAAGAAGGTTTCATAATCAGCAAGTTAAAGGTGGAACAGATACCTGGGTACTCCGTCTAAGAGCAAGGAGCGGCAGAGGATCAACATGTGTAGGGTTTTGATATGGACTATCAGCATCAGATGATGGAATTTCTTCTTGGACTTCAAAAGGAATGACACAGGTGGAATGACCAGAGGAAGGAGGAATAGAAGCAGAGAAGGGGACCAAAAAAGAAAGGTGAGAATGTGAGGAAGTATTGTTATTAACAAAGAATGAAATGTGCTCAGAAAACACCATATGTCGGGATACCCAGAGTCTTTTGGTCACATGGTCATCACCTATATCCTTTTTTATGATAAGGGTAACCAATAAATCAACATTTAATAGACTTTTGAGACAACTTATCTCTCTCAGTTGGAGGTAACAAAACAAAATAAGTGTAGCCAAATACACATAGGAGAGAATAATCGGGTAGTCGTGGAAGCAATTTTTGGAAAAGTGTTTCACCAGATAAAATGAAGGATGGCATGATGTTGATGAGGAAGACTGAGGTACGAACCGTTTCTGCCCAAAATTCTTTTGGGATAGATGTAGAAAAAAGAAGGGATCTTGTGGTTTTTAAGATATGATGATTTTTATGTTCAGCAATACCATTTTGTTCTGGTGTATAAGGACATGTTTTGTGGTGTTGAATGTTGTGATTAACCAAGAATTGCTTAAGCAACCCACTGACATATTCTCTTCTAGAATTTAAGCGCAGGGCTTTGATTTTAGTAGAGAACTGGGTTTCGACATATGAATAAAACTGAGTGAAGATTTGAAAAAGTTTAGTGTGAGTATTCATAAAAAAAACCCATGCATAACGAATATGATCATCAATAAAAGTTACAAAATAATGAGACCCTCAATTAGATGGAATAGGTGCAGGACCCCACACATTAGTATGAATAAGATCAAACATAAAAAGAAAAACCGAAGTACTCTAAGAAAAAGGTAAAGCATGAGACTTAGCTATTTTGCAAATTGCACAATGTTGGACATCAATAAAAAATTTATGTTTAATAGGATCAAGCACATTTCAAGAAAATAAAGATTGTAAATGCGAAGCAGAAATGTGACCAAGACGTTGATGCCACATGGATGTGTCATCAACAGTAGAAACAACACAGACAGAAGAGTTTGCCATATGCAGATAGTCCAGGTAGTACAAATTGCCAACTTTACGCTCAGTCCTAATCAATTGCCTTGATTGCTGATCCTGTATGTAACATGAATATGGAAAAAAAACAACATTACAATTGGAACAGGTACTTTGATCGACAGATAATAAATTCATGGCAAGAGAAGGAACATAGTAAACATTAGAAATTCTGAATTTACCAAAAAGGTCAGAAGTAAGAGATATAGAGCCTATTTTAGATATTTTCGTAGTGGTCCCATAAGTAGTATAGATAGTTTTAGAAAAAGACTTACAATCAACTAAGATTGACACATTGGAGGTCATATAGTGAGAAGCGCCTGAGTCAAGCAGCCAAGAGGTAGAAACAAAGTTACCTTAAAGGTGGGGGTGGGCTCTGAGGCCAGATGTGATTGGGAAAGCATAAATTGTACTTGTTCCAAGGTCAATGTCACCGATGGTGAAGCAAGAGTAGGACTGGGACCGTCAATTTGAGTTAGTGTGTGCTGAATCAATGGTTGGCTTGTATCAACAACACCAGTAAAGACGAGTTTCTTCTTATTTGGGTAAGTATGTTTGAAATATCCCAGTTCTTTACAGTAGTTACATCTGATGGATTGCATGTTCTTGGGAGGAAGATAATGCGAATTGCGCTGATTTTGTTTAAGCACATTAAACTTATAAGGTCGAGTTGCCACAAAAATAGTGTTTCCTTTAAAACTTGAGTTAAGATTCGATCTTTGTTTCTTTTGCAATTTGCTCAAAGAGAGCTTGATTCAAGGTGGGGAGCGAGCTTATGTGGACCAGACCATTTATAACACTCTCAAATTCTGGACGCAGTGCTATTAAGAATTCAATAACATGAAAGTCCTCTCGAGATTTGGTGATGATTTCTACGGTAGGACCATGTTCAATTGCAGATTCCATCATTGCAAGAGCATCCCAAAGTGACTTTATGGTGGAGTAAAAATCTTGAATTGATTGCTCTCCCTGTTTGAGGGAGCAAAGTTCTTGAACTAGCTGATACTTTCGTGCTCAGTTAGTCTGATTATAAATTTCCTCAAGAAATATCCATGTTTCTCAAGCAGTTTTGAAAGAACTCAAGTTGATCCTGATATTACTTTCAGATGAGCCCATGGCGGGTATTTAGCATGGGGCCATTCCTCAGTACTGATGTACCATTTACTGTCTTTATTCATGTGAGGCTCAGAGTCAACAATGTCTCGGGAAATAATATAACCGGGACCATGAGCCTAGATGTGGCTGTTCCCATATCTGTTAACACTTGTTTCCAGAAGTAGTGTTCAAACTCCAACTGCTCTCCCTCATAACATCTTCAGTTTGAGGGAGAGTGTGAAAGGAAAGTATATATTGTTTATCAGGTTGATATTGAAAGTTTATATTGTAATCATCATATATATAGACACATGTCTTGTATTTTATGGTAAATCTGGGTATAGTTTATGTGTATCTGATTTATTTATATTATTGTCATATGTAATTTGTTTATAAAAGACAAGTCTATATATTCATATGTTTAATGGACATTGAGTCTCTTTAGAGAAACCTGATACTGTTTATGAGACACACCTTTAAAAATTTTTAGGAGATGAGTTGTGGTATCAGAAATCTCATGACAATTGAAATTCTATTTTAATCCCTAGTTATGAAATTTAAAATTTTAAAGTTATACAGAGTGAGCATATTTATAAATACTTAAAAATCTTAATAATATCCTATCCAAATAGCTTATTATGAGATGCTTTATTTTTTAAGACCTAAAATTATTTTATCTGCTGATATCCACATGCATATGGAGGTGGAGATGATCAAATGGAGGCACTCCAACGTTGGGACACTCTTCTCCAGGGGATTTACCGTTAAAGTTGCCATTTTCGGCATTCCAATTTTCAGATAAAGGAATTCCTCGCTCCACCAGATCGGAGTAAGTGTACGTGCTACCCCACAGCACTGACGGGAGCCTGCAATATATGTGCTCTCAAAAACAAAGATTAATAAATAAATCCCATATTTACGCGGTCAAGCCCGCATATGTAGAAGGCCTCTTAATAAATCTATTTTTGAGATGGATTTTAACACGTAATTTTTAAGGACATTTAATCAGATTAAATGTTTAGAAATTATGAATATGAAAAATAATTTTTTTTTAAAAACTAAAAATAATTATTCTAGTAAAAAAAATTTAGACCGTTAATTTCCATTTATTTTTTTATTTTTTATTTTTTATTTTTTAAGATGCAACACCTACTAGCGTCCAGATGGATGCTTTAAGACTTTTTTTGGACTGCATATGTAGAAATGCGGTCCAGCCCGCATGAAATAATTTTCTTTAACAAAAAGGAATTCATTCCAGTAAGTGGCGGGAGAAGAGTCGATCGGGAAGCGATACAGCACAGAGAGGGGCAGAGATGATTGGAGGTGGTGTAGTATTGAATCTCTCTCAGGTTCACCATCATGGGCTATGCAGAGTATCGTGGCAGGTCGACAGAGGACAAACTCCTATCATAACCACCAAACCGACTGCAAAGCCCAGCAAGATAGAGAAACAGAAACCACGCCCTGCTCTCCTACCCCAAAAAAACGGAGCACCCTCTTCTCCTAATTTGAGAGCTCACGTTTCCGAGCTTCTCAGTCTCCCGCACCACGAAACTCAAGGTATACCCTCCTATTAAATTCATTGCTTTGCTTTTCAAATTGCAGTGACAGTTCAATGTTTTTTTCTCTCTACTAGGTTTGGGAAATCTGCTTTTGCGATGGTCTTGTTGATTTTCTATTTTGTTATTAGTGTTCGACTTTGAATTTCTACTTGCTATTTGATTGTGTTCAGGGTTTTAATTCTAATGAGAATCCGCATACGATAGGGAAATCTGAGGACGCCTATTTGGGTTACGAGAGATGGTTGCCCGCTGCACCGAATGTTAAGACTCCGCGATCACGATATAAGGCAGCAGCCTTAGCCTACATGGGAGATTGCATCTTTGAGGTGATTTATTTAGCTTATGCTCATTGCTTTTTGATCTCATGGCAACTACAAATTGCTAATTGCATGGTAATTTATGAAATCGAAACATAACATGATGTTAATTATCATAAATAAATAGCACCTTCATTACCTTACCTTGTTTGGTGGTGTTTGCATCTCATAAAACTAGTGGCCATCTTGAATTGTTCTCCCAGATGATCAAAATCTGCCGATTCTCACATCTCCTTATAGGGGTGCTTGATTGGTTTGGAAAGGGCACACTCAGTTCTTTTGCTAGAGTGCTTCTATGTATTGCTGAATCTTTTGATTTTACTTCTCATGTTCGTGCCCTTCTCGCTCCCTTTAGTCTTTGTTTTGCGAGTCCCTTGACATGGTGTTGATTGGCTACTACTTGCAGCATAATGGTTTCTAATTGTTGAAGTTCGTGTTTTTTGCAATGATGACACCATATTACTTTTTCCTTGACATGTTAACGAGGTCGGACCAGAACCCTTGATGTCACGTTGTGGTGCCGCTACTCTGACCACCCGGGGCAACCGATTACCTTTCCCTCCACTAATCCATTTCCCTGCCTCCAACACCATCTAGCATTTCTTGGGCTCCATTAGACGTCTTGCCACCTGGTTGGAGCTTTACCAGCTGCAAGACCTATCCCATTGGTTCTCAAAGAGGCCATTTCTTTGGAGGATTTGCCATCTGTTTATCTTCAGGGGAACGTGTTTGAAAGAGAAACCACAGGATCCTTACAACTTCTTCTATTGTTGTCCCCCACATTTGTGAGTGGATTGCTTTGACCTCTAGGGCCATGTGCCATCATCCTTAATGAGTGCAAAGGCATTATAGCCATTGAGCTTTGGCTAGAGTGACTGTCGGTTGTACATAATGAGTCCCAGAGGGTTTCTATATGATCTTTTTCATTGGATAACCCCCTTACTAGATCTTGGAAGTTTTTGTATTGAAAATCTTGGCCAGTCAGGTGTTGTCATGTCCATGAGGTTGGAGCAAATCACAACTTTTTCGTAGGCCAGCTATAATTTGTGACTTGGCAGAGGAAGAGGCTTGTGCTCACCTTGCTAGCACTGGGATATTCTATAGTTGTGTCTTCCTTAAGGGGAGATTATCTCAATGTCATTTGTTTGGATAGTGGCATCTCCCCATAGCCACGGAAGATAATAGATATTTTAGAAGAGTGATATTAGAGATTGGTCGCAGGCTTCACTGTACTTCGGGATAACCACTTCAAAAATAAATCCTTTAGCTAGAGATGGTGTGGGCAGGGATGATTTGTTGACACCTTAATGGATACTTTGGGAAACAAGATGTATGCTTCTATCATTGATGTTAACTATCAATTAGAATCTAGACTTGGTCTTGATTGTTTATGGTGTTGTTGATTATGACACTATCCCAAGTTCGAATCCTATCACTGAACTAACTAGACGGTTACCTATGAACTAGCAAAGTAAAGACACATCTAAATTGGTGAATTCATTCTCCAATCACATATAACTGTAATCAAACCCCAAAGCAAAAAAGTGTTTTACGTATTGCATGAGATATTTAATCCTTAGAGATCCAATGGAATTATTCATGCAAACATGTCTGGACATGAGTTTCATGATTTCATTATATTCCAAATTTTGGCATGCGAAGATTCTCTAGGGTCTTGTCTGCTTGCATCCCATATTATGTAATATATCTTATGTTTCATGATACTGGGCAGTTCTAAAATTTTCTACTAGTATGATCTCTTTTGCCGGTTGGAGGCTAGAAAGGAACATCTAATAACAAGCATTACTTAATGTCCAAAGGCGCAAAAAAAAAATCAACATAGAATTTTTCCTTATTGCAATTTATTCTTTTGATTGTTAGCGTAGGTTCATTGACTAAAAAATGGATTTACAAAAGTGGTTTACAGACTCTTGTAAGTACAATTCTAAGAGCTGAAAAGATTGACTTCTAAGTTTGTTTTTTGTACTCCTCATGCTAGGAAGTCCACAAACTCATTCGTCTCCCCCTTGTGAGAGAACGAGATTTCTATCAAAGAAAAAATTTCTTCAAAATACATTATGTAGCCTACAACATAGAATTTTTCCCTATTGCAATATATCCTTTTGATTGTTAGAGTAGCTTCATTGACTAAAAAATGGATTCACAAAAGTGGTTTACAAACTCTTGTAAGTACAATAGTGAGAGCTGAAAAGATTGACTTATAAATTTGTTTTTTGTACTCCTCATGCTAGGAAGTCCACAAACTCATTTGTCTCCCCCTTGTGAGAGAACGAGATTTCTATCAAAAGAAAAAATTTCTTCCAACACATTATGTGGCCTCCTTGGGCATTCTTTTTGTCCAGAAACCTATGTAATAACATTTTTAGAATCCCCTTTTATTATAATCTCCTCAATCCCAACAACAGAGCTCTTGCCTCAGCCTCATTGGAGTCCCATCATCCCAGTGATCCAGAAAATAACACTTGTGTATTTCCTTGCTGGTCTCAAAGGACTCCTCCAATGTCTGCTGGCCAATCAAAGTTGAGTTTCATACCTCAGTTGGGGAGTCTACTGGCGAGCACTCTTCTTCCTAGGCAGTGTGGCATTGGCTATGGTCTCGAATTAATTCTTCATAGTCATTTGAAGAATATTTCAGACTTCCTTCCGGGCCTGTTTGATAACTGGAAGCAAGACCATGAACTGGAAATTGGAAGTTATTGAAGAATTAGTAGTTCCTGAAGAAGTTCCTGGTTTCTGTGTTTGATAACATCCTTAGGAAGTTAAGAAGTTTATGTTTTCTATGTTTGATAACCTCTTGGGAAGTTAAGAAGTTCATGGTTTCTGGGAAGTTAAGAAGTTCGTGGTTTCTGTTTTTGATAACCTCCTGGGAAGTTAAAGAAGAACTGGGTATCTGTATTGGATTAACTTAAGTAATAGGCAAGATGTAAATGTTAAAATTGAGACATAGATATTATTTATTTTTTATTAATTTGTAGAATATTATTTTTTATAATACAATAACAATTGAAAGTAAAGTACAATATTATTTTTCTGTAATAACTTGAGCACTACTTATATTCACCACTGATGCATCCATATCCCAACCTAAAAACTATGCAATTTTTTGGGAAAATTCAGCATATTAAAGTAGTGAAATGCTACTCGATTTTTGTTGTAAAAAAGCTGAATATTATAATAAAAGTCAGTAGTCAACAAATTTAAAATTATATCAATTGTTGCCTCATAGAAAGAGTACTAATAGACAGAAACACCCTAAATAAACGACAGGGATGAGAACAAGCAAGTTAAGTTATCAAAGCCTTGGGACTCAAACTCCTCACAGATCACACAACCAGCTGCTTCAAAAGCATAAGTTTCCAGGAAAAACAAAGCCTCTTTACCTCTATAAATAAACAATAGCATAAGTTATACGAGATAGTCACATGACAAACACTAAATCCTCATGACTCAAGAAAAACATTAAAAATCAGCACTGAGTATGAAACAGGAACATCCATACTTAATCAGTACAAAATCTCACACAAAATGATAATTCATCAGTTAAAAAAGAAATTTAAAAATTAGAAATTACATCTTACAGGGGAAAAAAATCATTGAAACTGAAAATTCATAGATTCATGCATCCCAACTTGAAGGAAGAACCCAATGCACAGCAATCCGCAAGTTTTAACCAAAGAGAAAAAAGCAAAAAGGTAATAAATAGTTCACAAACCCCAATTATTGTTTTTATTATCAAACATTACAGATCCCACTTAAAATTGCCAACAAGAACAGCAAACAACAACAATAATATTTGAATTCAGGAAAAGCAGGGCACTACACTCAAGTTCACCTTGAAAATTGATCAAATTCCTTGAAATTTTTTCCCAGATCAACGATTTATCACCTCAATTCCATGGAATAATAGTGAAATCAATAAAATAAAGCATTCATCAAAGAGAAAAAAGCAAAAAGGTAATAAATAGTTCATAAATCCCAATTCATTCTTTTTTTATCAAACATTACAGATCCCACTTAAATTGTCAACAAAAACAGCAAACAACAACAATAATATTTGAATTCAGGAAAAGCAGGACCACTCCACTCAAATTCACCTTAAAAATTGAACACATTCCTTCAAATTTTGTTGCAGATGTACGATTTATCACCTAATTCTATGGAATAATAGTAAAATCAAGAAAATAAAAAATTCATCAAGGAGAAACATGACTAACTCTGTCAAAATAAAAAATGTAAAATCCTTCAAAAGTTAAAAGAAATTAGAGCAGTTTCATCTGATTTGAACCCTAAAAAACTTAAAACCGACAAAATAAAAATAAATACTTTCAAAATCACTGCCTTCCAATCAAAAAGAAAAGAAAAAGAGAAGACCTATAGCAGAGAAGAAGAGAAGATCTACAACAAACCTAGGCATGATCCCATCAGCCTGAATCCCATGCTCGAGACAGTAAAGCTCCCAACACGAATTCCCCACTTGAATCCCCGCCTGCCCTATGTGGATGCTCTTTCCCTCATTTTGTCTCTCTACGCTCTTTCTCTCTCTAGCTTTGACCTCCTTCTCACCCTAGCGAGGGATGAGGGTTTAGCTCTGGCTGTAAGCGGCAGTGCCAAGTGAGGGGTGGCTCAGCACGAGCGAAGAACAGGAGAAGAAATCCTAGGGAAAATTTTTTTAGGGGATGAAGTTTTATCCAAATTTTTAATTTCAAGTTCCGACTTTTTGGTCGGAACTTTTTTAACACACAAAGATGGGAACATGAATAGTATAGTGGAGTTCTCAATTTGACTTCAGTTTTTTTACCAAACACAAAACATGAACAGTATTAGGTAAGTTCCAAGTTCCAGGAAGACACTTCCTGTTATCAAACACGCCCTCCATGTCCTTTCCCATGCTATGATTGTGGTCAATAAATTGTCCTATATCCACTGAATGGGATGGCGATTATTTTTGAAACTCCTGCTGTTCCTCTCCATCCACATCATCCACAACAAAGCTATTATTGCCATTCTCTGTAGAAAAGAACCTGCCTTTGGTAAGGGATGTAATATCATTGTACTAGTAACAACTCTGTTGAATGAGGCACTACCTATTTAGGGCTGAAATGAAGGACCAGATTTTTCTTGCAATTCCTTAATATACAAAGAAGTGGTTTATACTCTCAGCATCAGTCTTGCACATGGAACGCATGTTCTACATGATCATACACCTGTTCAATTGTGAGTGCCTTGTTCATACATACTACCAAGGCAAAAACCTGAACTCTTGGGGTCCATGAATAACCCAAATTTTACTGACCACATGGTCCTCTCCAGCTGCCAGGGTTTACAGTGTTGTAGAGTAATTTAACTGAGAACTCCCTGGTGCTCTAAAGAGCCCAGAGCATGCTGTTTGAGCATTTGGGCATCTAAAAGCCCTTTGCAATTCTTGTAACATTTCCTGCAATGTCTGGGTTTCTTGTTTTTTTTTTTTATTGATCCCCTGGCATCTTTGGTAGCCATACTGCATTGTAACGGGAACCCCCTACATATTAGTCAATAGTGACATCCTGATTCACTACCAAAATATACAAAATTGATGCCTCTCTTGCAATGTTCCAGTTCCCAGCCACTTGCCTTTCCAGAATCTAATCATCTTTCTATCACCAACTTGGAACCTCATGTTGTGACCACCAGTTGTGACAACTATTAATTGCATTCCAAGCTCTCTATAATCTTCCCCTTGGTTGATTAACCTTGACCACCCTTCTTGAATCTTCTTGAATCATCTTTGTTGTATTTGTTAACAAGCACTTGTTTTCAAAGCTGGTCCAATCAATCCCCCCCTGCTGCACCACCACTTGCTTAATAGGGCTTGACTAGGTTTCATAAGCTTTCATATTCCAACATTCCTTCTCTTCATCGGTCTGCATACCTTGTCCCATTCCCACCAAATTACATTAAACTTGTGTTTATCCAATGTGCCATTCCTTAAAAAAAAATTGCATTAGCTTTTGTATATTGTTTTGATCCGAGCTCAAATATCATTAATGGGTAGGTTGGATGACAGACTTGATCAGAAATCAGTCTTCCACTCATTGATAAATATCTAGACAGACTTGATCAGAATCAGTATTCCATTCATTGATAAATACCTATTTTACATGAATCTGGCTTCCTATTTTCTCCCTCCTTGACCCCATCCATACTCTCTTCCTAGGTTTACCACCACATAAAGGTAGTCCAAGGTACTTACTAGACAACCTTCCGTTTCACATCTGAAGATTTAGCAAATTCCCTTAGTTCATTCTCCTCCACGCAGTTACTCCTGAACTCTAGTCTTTGACATATTGATGTGCAAGCCTGAGAGAACCTTAAAGCATCTGGGGAATAATCATAGGCTCTTCTTTTCCTGCTGGCCCTACAGATAGAAACCAAAAAGTAGTTTTGCTTCATACATTTGCAATGTACAGCTTAATGCCTCGCTAAAAAGAGAAGGGGACAACGGTTCCTCTTGTCTTAATCCCCGAGAACTTGGAAAACATCCCTTTGGTACTCCATTCATTATGCTGAGACAGGAGCGGTCGATAGACAGCCCAAACTCTAGCGTGCCCATTTTGCTAATGATTCAATCTAAAAAGGCCCAATCAGCATGATCATAGGCCTTCTTTAGATTAAGTTCATAAATCACCTGACTCCTTGGTTCTAGGCCTCGTGTGAACACATTCAGGTGCTACGAAAGTGCTCTCTTAGATTTGCTTATTCTCTATGAAGGATGACTGAGGAAGAGAGATTACCTGGTCTAATGCTTCTAGAATCAAGAGTCAAACTCTAATATCTTGTACATCAAGTAGGCTAATAGGCCATAGGTCCTTAATCTCCTTAACTCCTTCGGTATCAATGCAATGAAAGAGGCTGTCGTTGACTTGTTTACCCATCCTTTCTTGTTAGATTCATATAACATATATACAATATCAGACTTGAGCAATTGCCGAAACTCTTGGAACAGAGCCCCTGGAGCCCATCAGGCCTTGGGGCTGTATCCTAGTGAGTTGAATGGGAAATGGGAATATTAGGCTTCGAAAGGGAGCATCCACTGTCATTTCAGTAAGGGTTCACACACTCTGGGCAGCAGCATAACTAGTAGAAAACTAGAAGCTTTTCCGGTTTCAGATAACAATGCTGAGATGGCCATTTCAAGAACAAGTTTAGGGAGGATGAGATGGTCATGTCAAGCAAGTTTAAGGAAGTTGCCTGATTCGGTTACAGACTCGTCGATTTTAAACCCCAATCTGATCCCCTTAGAGAGCCCAGTCGCTTAGTCACAGGCAGCAACTGAGCTCGAAATCTTTCTCTCTCCTCAAATCAGCTAGCTTTGGTTGCGAAGACACCTTCACTAACGCGTATTTTGAAGCTCAAGTTCAATCCTGTTAATCCTTTTTTATTTTGCAAGAATTTGAATAAACCCCAAAAAAATTAAATATTGAAAATAGATTGAAATCTTCTTTTAAGGGTGTTTCTCTCTCTCTCTCTCTAAAAAATCTTAAAAGGGTTTTGGTTGGTCAGAATACCTCCGATATCCTTTTCAACATTTTTTGGGGCAGGGGTCATAATGATGTTCTTTGTCCCAGTGCAAGGGCTGATTTCAGCCCTTGGATAGGGGTACTGGAGGTGCCACCTTGGACCAAAGTGCTAGGCCACTGGATGTAGGACCAAGGGGGCTTAGCTCCTGTATGAGGGTGACACGCAAGGTGGGTGTTGAAAGAAAGGGTTTGGGTACAATTACGAATTCTAATAAAGTTAAGTATACAGGAGTTCCAAAGAGTTTTAGGTACCTACAAAGACTAGGATAATGGGGTTTTGGGCATTATGAAGGTTTCTTAATTGGGGTAGAATTGAATAATAAGATGCCTAAATGAAGAAGGATTCGGGTTAGTGCTATGGGGAAGGGTTTGTCAGGTTAGCGCAAAGTTTATGATGAGTTTCAAGGTTTCTAGAGGGGTTACAGTTACTGGATTTCTTGAGGTCCAGCAAGATATGGATAGGTATATGGTCAATGTCGCTTTTGAGTCAGTTGACCTATGGTATAGAGAGGTTTGGCTACAGTTTATAAAAATGTCTGAACAGGTGACGAATTTGGTTTTGGGGAAACCTTAGGTTGGGATGTACCACATAGGAAAAGGAAAGGAAGAGGGCTTAGCATGTTGGCGAGACTCTCGCAATCTAAAGCTAGATCTGTTGAGTCACTCTTTCTACAAAAAGAGTTTAGGAATCTTTCCTCTAAAGGTGGCCTTTCACAGCATTTGAGAATCTAACTTTTATTACTCAACTTGATTATGAATGGTCATAGGACTAAATGGGTATTTAGAGAGAGTTCCAATTTCTATTTGCCCTGTACTTGGGACTGTTGAAAGCATAAAAAACAAATTCCCAGAGGACTAAATGGGTATTTATAGAGAGTTCCAATTTCTATTTGCCCTGTACTTGGCACTGTTAAAAGCATAGAAAACAAATTCCTAAAGATTCTAGGAAACTATGCAACTCTAAGATTTCTAATCTAGTTATTATTGGAACCTTAGTTACTCAAGAAAACTAAAATTAAAATCGAATTACAAAATGGACTCATTAGTTTTTCCCTTAGGCGTTGAACAATGGTTTGAAGCTTGAAACATCTGAATTATGAGAAACACATAAAGATATGAGTCAAAGATCTTGAAGCCATTCGATTTAATCTTAGGATCACCCCAATTGGATATATGGTTGAAAAGTCGTGCCTTCAAGGTTTCCATTTACTGTCCCCTGATTGGAGAAAACTTGTCCTCAAGTTTTAAAGTGAGCTTGAATGTGTGCCACATTAAACCCATTGTCTTCTCCAAACCCTTTCTTCTTTACGGCTAAACGTTTGAATTGTAGCTCATTTGATAAGCATCTTAACTCTTTTGAGAACTCCTTGAGGGATGTATTAATTTGTGTTGATGGAGGAATCGAGACTCACCCATCCAATTCATTGGTTCTTGTATCTTAGTATCTTATTCCCATGTTCAAGATTATCTTCACAAAAGTGTTCATGTCCACAAATTCATGGTGGGTTGAGGCATTACTCATTCTCTTGAACTCAAGATCAACTTCTCCCACTCTCTTATCATTTGGTGTTTCATCATAAATATAGGATCTCATATTAAATTAATTGTGGGTGATTCAAATTCATGCTCTTAGAAGATGCCAATGTACAGATTTTTACCCATTTCTTAACACGCTCGATCAAGATCTTGCTGAAGGATGGCTGATGGCTTTAAAGCTCCATTTTGATCGACAACTTCTTTAATAGGAGCACCACTAGAGTTAAGGATGGAAAAGGGCTGGGTCTGCACTGGCCAAGGTTGGCACATGCCCGACACTAGCTTGAGCTAGGTGGCTAGCCTGGTGCTGTTAATGGGGTTGGGCTGGACCAGTAGATATTGCTTTCTTTTTAATTCATAAAAAAGGTTGGGCAGGGCTGATACCCATAACCTACGCCCAACCTGGACACTGAATCTAGATTTCTGGTGGAGCTTGGCCATAATGCCAGATTTAGTGGCCTAGGCCTGGGCTGTTTAGGGCCAATCTGATTGGCCCATTGCCACCATTAATTGTAGTTCTCTTTTGGAGTACCATTCTCTTCCTTTCTTACTTGACCATTGGAATTGTTTGTGGGCTGATTTATATTAGTTTTTTCTTTAAGCAATATATTAATAATTTCTCTGATGGTGTTCATTTGATCCACTAATTGCAATAAAAGCTTGTCCCTTTTGTACAAGGATAGATGAGAGCCATATGGACATCCCATTTGGATTGACATGACTGAACTCGAAGCAAGCTCCCAGGGAACAATTTGCTCTCATATCAAAAGTGATTTAGGACCAAGGGGGCTTGACTCCTACTCAAGTGTAACTTGGTCTGATGCCAAAACTGATGTAGGACCAAGGAACAACTTGAAGATTATTGCCTTATGTCTTCCAGTGCTTTTTTAAATGAAGGTTTAACTTAGTTATTGGGATCGTAAACAATGGTGGCTGTCTCGCTCTCCAGGACTGGGATTGCATCTCCCTACGATCCCATGTTTGGGGGAGCACAATCACACTCCAACAGGGATTGTTCAATGGCTGCGCACTCTTGTATTCCTTATATTTTTAATGGAAGGATGAAGTAAATTCATTGCCAACAAGAAAATAGAAGCAATAAAGGAAAGCAATAAATGGATATAAAAAAAAAAGGAAAGAAATATTATTCGAATTTATGCCCCATAAAATTTTCAAAGGGAAAGAGATTTTTACATCTGCATAGATCAAAAAGAGAAAGTTTCAAAATGCTCCTATTGTCGTATTAAATATAGGGAATAGTGGGTCCAACTATTGCCACATGTGGTTATGGAATTTTGACCAATATTTTTCCAAAACATATGTATACAATAGAGAGAATGATCTCTCTATCTCTCTCTCTAATGCTCTAATTTTATTTTTTAATTGAAATGACGGAGGTATGTAAAGAAAAGAGTAAGACATTTATATGATTTCACTGAAATATTACATTTACAACATAATATCAAATAAATGTCTTTAGTATAGTACTGTGAAGGACTCATATATGAAAGGACTCAAGCAAATAAATGTGAGTCATTACTCTGAAAATTTATTTTAGTAAATTTGTTTGTATGTAGAGTAACTCTATTTCTAACATATTGATTTCGCATCTAAATAATATTTAGAAAAATTATGAGTAATATTTTAGTTTTTAAATTTTCTTGATTTCCAATGTTTACTATATAAAAGCTTCCAAACTAGGGAAAAGCTTGCTCCCCTTCCAACAGCTATGATTTTCTTGATTTCCAATGGTTATTAATTTGTTTTCTATATCTAGGTTTGTGAAATTCATAATATTTCATTTTAATTAATCTTTTTTCTGCAGTTTTATGCTCGCCGCCATTTTCTGTTTACTCCGTTAAGTATTGATGAGTATAATGCTCGTGTGATGGCAATAGTACGCTGTGAGTCACAGGTATGTCCACTACTCCACTTGATGGATATTTAAGATGAAGTAACTATCGTTGAATTAGATGCATATTTTAAGAATTAGGGTTTCTAGTTTAGTTAGAAGTTTATAAATAGCAATTTAAGGCCTATTGCCAACAATTTCTTTCCCATCTTATGAACTGGATGTGGACTTGTTGCACCACTGCTCTGTGTGTGTTTAGGACTTTTATTTATTCTGTTGTTGGAGGAGGTTTTTGCCTCGGTTTGCCTTTGAGGAATCCTGTCTCTGACAGTAATTGGTGTTTTATTCATCTCAGCTTTCTTTTTAATGCGTGATGCTAGATTTCTCCTTATGTTTGATCAAGGCTATCATATGCATGATGTGGACTTGATGCGCTCGGGGTGTCCTAATCGCTATTTGCCTTACAATGCAGGTGCATTATTTATGATGAAGTCAAAATTGTAAAAATATGATACTACAAAGGATAACATGAATATTTGATTTATGTGATAGTCGGCAGTTTACTAGTTGTAGTTGTATCTGACTTGTTGATAGAGAGGAACAGAGAGTCAGAGACATGTTCTGTCTAAAGGCCAAATATTAAAATGTCTAATGTACTTCGTAAGTATGTAACATCAAAAGACCAAAAGTTCATGACATGAAAAATATGAAAGAAGATAACTATAGTCAACCATTGCCCAAATGCATCTCATCCTATATCTGCCACATCCGAGGCCGAGCCACCATCATTTGTGTCATTGCCCCATCTCATCCACATGTACTTCTTCGTCTTTAGTCTCCTCTGAGTGAGCCTTCTCCTCGATATTGGAATCGATGTAAATGTGGACCCAATTCTTCCTTTGTAGTGTAGTGTCAAGCCTATGGTCTTCGTCATCCCTTGAAACCCATTCAACATTTAACCAAGTCATGTATTCCCTTTTGAACAGTCAGTCTGATTGTGGATCCATGGGCTATTCGCTTGTGCCATCAAGTCATCCAAGACAAAATGGTCAATGTCAATACCTTTCTAGAACCTCTCCCTAAGGCATCCTTCATCTCGGCGTATACTAGGTCATTTAATCTTTTTGGCTCTAGCTTGTTCCTTCTTTTACTATGGAGCTGTGATCGAAAGAAAAACAAGCAAAGGAAAAAGGTTACTTAACCAGTGCTTAGTAGTTTTCTGCAAACTAAACTCTAAAAAATCTTGTAAAAAGAGACTTACATGCTCAATTGCGCTCTAGTCGTACTTGCAACCGGATGAACAATAAGTGGAGGTCAATACTTGAATAATGAGACATTGTAGATTTGTTGTATTGCTCCTGTAAGATTCCCACCTCTCAGCTGCACATTTTAATATTCAATACAAATAAAATAACTTAAAACAAAAAAAGTTGACAAATATTGTGTTTTCGTAATTCAAAGTACGCATATTCATAATTTGTACAATTTTGGTTGCTGGGCTGTGGGGTATCCCTATTCTGGGTTGTGATATCCCATCTAAAGTAGCCTAATACAAACTTAAATCTTGTCAACTTATGTAGTTTCTATGAAGTTATGCTCATGGATTTGGCTGTTTTAATGTTAGTTATAAACTACAAAGCTGTTCAACATATGCGGAGTACAATTGTCAATGTTTTACCATAATAATCTTTCTGTAATATGTTATCTTGTTCCTATTGTGTCTAATCTTGGATCCAATTTCCACCGCTTTTGTGTCAATAGATTCTTCTTAAAGAAATCCTAGTAATCGTTAATTGCTTTGTGTCAACACTTGCGAAGACTTCAAATTTTAGCTTGCTGAATTTGTGTTTTTTTCATTGTCATCTAATCCTATGTGAATTTAATCAAGGGAAAATATCTCCATATCCCTTATTTTTAAGTTTCATTTTTTGATAATCTATGGTTTCAAAAAATATCTTCCAACTCCCTGGCCACTTTAAACCTATTTTTTATCCTAAACAAATGTGAGAAAGACATGCTCTTTCTAAACCCAATCCTTTCTCTCTCTTCACTTATATCTCTCACTCTCTCTCCCCTCCCTTGTTTCTCCAAACACCTCCCTCTCTCTCCTCTTGGTAACCTCTCACCTCCATGAAGCCCTTCTCTCTCTCTAGAGGAGCCATGACCATGGCTGAAAGCCCTGCAATTGCCACTATCAAATAAAACTGGTACTAAAAAGGCAGAGGGTATAAACACCACTATCCGATAAAATTGAGCTGCCTGCTCCTCTGTCAAATAATAAGCTCCGGGAAAGAGGTCAAAGACCTGAGTTCCATTTTCTGGCATAACAGGAAGCTCCTGAAACCTACGATCATGGCAAAAAGGCCTCTCTCCATTTGCTGGAAAAACAATGTTTAGGCTAATAACTAAAGAGACCACAACACAGAGCCACAAGATCGTCACCATTACCATGACCACAGGTCTTTGTAATCGACGCCTTCGCTTCTTCTCTGAGGCTTTCATACTCGTGCTTTGGCATGAAAGCCTGGCACAAAGCGTCGCCTATAATTGCCATTGCAGATTTCTATTGTCTCTAAAAATTTCTAAGGTTTATAAAACAGAAATTGCAGAATCGCCATAAAAGGGTATAGATTTCTAGAGTTTCAGGGATTTGGGCATTGGCTATAGAAACACTGTCGCGAGTTCAAATCCCACCTCACCTACTCAAAAAGAAGAGATTCTAGGGTTTCCCAAATTTACAGCACTTAAGAAGGAGAATTTGCAGAAAAATTATGATAATCGCCATGTAAGTGCTTTAGATTTCGATGGTTTCTCCAATTACAAAGTCTGAACTTTTCAGGCTTCTTAAATTCTAGACTTCCCGAATATTTCTGGTGCTAATGAAGAAGAACTCATTACAATGAAAGAGCTCGATGTTTCAAGGGTTGAGCCTCGAAATTCTGAGGTTTCTCCTTTGCCAGGGATCCTAAAGCTCCGTTTGCAGAGCACCTCCGTACTCCAATGATCGCCATGAAAGACATCAGAGGTTTCCTAATTGCTAGTTTCCAATTGTATAATCTCTGACGGTGAGGATCCAGAGGTTGAGGAATGTAGGGTTTGTTTCAGGTCAGGGAGAGCTATGATGATCGAGTGTGATGAATGTTTAGGGGGTTTTCATCTCAGGTGTCTCAAGCTTCCATTGAAGGAGGTACCCGAAGGGGATTGGGTTTGTGGGTTTGTGAAGCTCGTAAAAATGAGGGGAGAGAGATGGGAAACATGAAGAGAGAGAGTGAGGGGTGAGAGATGGGAAAGACGGAGTGAGAGAAGGGTGCGGGGATAGAGAGAAAGAGAGAGAAGTTTGGGATGATGGCTTTTTTGACATATCTTTTTAGATTTGTTTGGCCTAAAAAAACAGGTTTAAATTAGCTCCGGAGGTTAAAAGAAATAAAATCTACAATTTTTATGCCCCAAGATATCTTTTAAAATCTTAGATCTATTGTGAAATGAAACTCAAAAACAAGGGATATGAAGATATTTTCCCTTTAATCAATTGCTATATACATGTCATTGTCCTTATGATTCAGTCCATCTTTTCTATTATATTCTCGATTGAGTATTTCCACTATTTTTCAACTTATGCATAACTGAGCTTAGCTTGCTTTCCTTTCATAATGGTTATGGTCCAATCTTGTGAACTCCATCTAATCCTTGAATTTTTTGTTCCTTGTGTATTTTGTTTCTTCAGGATATATTGCTCAAGTTGTTACTCGCAGATGGCAACTTATCTGAAGAGGAGAGGTTTAAACTTATTCACTGAATTATCTTTTAACTGTAGCATGTTGCACCTCGTTGTAGTTATACTTTATGTTTTGGGTATTTTTGTCAACCTGAATTCGTTAGTCCTTAATGAGCTTTCTCACAATGATATTTTTGTTCTTTTTTCCCCTTCAAGGAGAGACTTCCTTAATATAGACGAGTTATAGTTCAGGTTGAGTTCCTTTACCTGACAATAATGGAAAGTTTATTCTGTTCTCTGATACTTCTGTCTGTGGGTGTTTCTTAGTATAGTTATGTAGAAGACTTCTGAAAGTTTTGAAAAGCTGTTACCTAACCTTGGAAAAACCATGTCTTATTCTTTTCTATGCAGAGATGTCCTTCGTTGGGGAAGAAATATTGGATCAGGAAGAAGGCGGGGTATGAAGCGTGTTGGGGTTGCTGCTTACAATAGGGCGTCATCACTTGAGACTCTTGTAAGCATCATGTAAATTTGCATTCTAAAAAATTATTTATCTTTTTTATTGACTCTGTTGTTTTTCATATCTTGTGGTTCTTTATGTTAATCTTTCATCTCATTATAGCCTCTCATAATAATTTCTCTTTGCTACTTTGACTTTGACAATGTCTCACTTGTTGGGTTTTTCTAATACCAATGTGGACACTCATGTAGTTAGTGAAATAAAAGTGAGACACCTTTCACAAATGTGATGTCATAAGCTCTTAAAAGTAACCAATGATAGGAAGACACTATAAAGTCATTTTAGATCTAGGTTCTCATTGGTTTAAAGCTCCCAAAATTAAGGAAATTACCTTCAGTTTAAAAAAAAAATTGAGGCTCTCATTAAAATGTTAACGGTTCACACAAATCTCTACACTCACATGTGAGTGGGGATAAAGGTGGAGAAATCCAAGCCTCACATATATGATAGCTAGGTGTAGGCTAGGATCTTGCCTCTCTCCAAGCCCTTGATACTATTATTGAATGATCTATATTCAATCTAATTAAAGGTAAACTCAAAATACCCTAGCCTCTCTCTATAAGTACCTCTCATCCTTAAGCCCATGTTACTGCACTTAAGAGAGATAAAAGAAATCCCAACATGACCTTTCATGCATATCTATTACTACATTGACTAGATAAACTATGCATTAATTTGAGCCCCTTTTCTCGCCCTTTGACCTAGTTTTCTTTTGTTGTAAATTTCTGCTCTTTATGACCCATCACCCTTATAACAAGACAATTGCATTCTCATCATCTAAAAAGTTAGTTTTCACAACGGATCATAATACCAAAATTTCTCCTTAGATCCCATTGAGAATTGCATGTTCCATAGACCTATGCTCCACGGGCCACCATTTTTCACTTAGAAGAGCTTCATTTGATATCCTAGTGATCAATTGAGCTTTGCCTTTATAACATGCTTCCATTCAATTTGGATTGAGATTAGACTGCTTACATCTCGCCATCGAATTGAGTAATCAAAGGGATTGTACTAAAGATATTAATTGCCAAATTTGGTTATGAAAAAGATTTCCATGATCTAAAGATTGTGCACACTACTTTGGTATTGTTTATATAATTAGTATTGGGCCAATTTGATGTATTTAAATGGTTATGTAATTTATGTCATTGAAGTGTTCACGTTGGGGATGATTTAAACTTTATTTGTTTTTGTATGTAATTTTGTGGGATCATGATCAATCTTTTTGTGTTGTTTCGAGTGAAACTAGTGTGAGACTAATTTAGAGGATTGTATATTTATTTTGGGATGCCTTGATTGCCTATTTGTGAAAAAGGAAGTTGTATGTTGCTGTAATAAAAAACCACCCCAAAAGAGAAATACATAATCAAAACCACTCCAAAAGAGAAAATACAAGATTCTGAACCAGCCCCCAATTGATTCCACTCAAAAAAATACAAGGAGATTGACCATAGTCCCACAAAATTACATACATAAGTAGCTTACATTCAAACAATTCCTAACTACAACACTTGGATAACATAAATTCGATAACTATTGAATCATCAAATTGGCCCAATCTCAATCACATAAAGATCACCATAGTAGTGCATATAGTCTCTAGATCATAAAAACCAATTTTACACAACCAAGTTTGCCAATTAAGGTCTTAAACACAACCCCTTAGATAACTCAATCCGATAGCAAGAGCTGAATGGTCTAATCTTAATCCCAATTGAAAGAAAGCTTAATTCTCAAAAGTAAAACTCAAATAATTATCAAGAAACCAAATGAGATTTATGCTTGTAGAAATGGTGGCCCATGGAGCATAGTTTGGCCTTTGCAGCGTTGATTCTTAATAAGGTGCAAAGGGAAATTTGGGCATATTAGCCCCTTGTAAAAACTCACTTTTAGAATGATGGGGAGGCAATTATCTTACTGTTATATGGGTCACAAATGCAGTAATTTACATCAAAGAAAAACTAGGCCAAGAGGTGAGAAGAAGAGTGCAAATCAATGCATACTCAATCTAATCTATGTAGATGTGTATGAAGGGGAGAGCGGGGAGAGCTATTGAACCAAGAAATAGGGCTTAAGGAGCAAGTTACCTTTGCTGTAAAATGGTTGGGACATCAAGAGAACCATAGCCAATGTTCAAAGGCTTCTTTCCAAGCTCCCAGACCAACTATATACTTATGCTCAACGGTAGAAAAGAAAATGGAAGAAGAAAAGGCTCTATGTCTCTAAAGGGAGCATGTTGGGATGTATTTTTGTCTCTCTAAAGTCATCATTGTCAAAGCCTTTTCTCTACTAATTGGGGTCAGCTCTATGAATCTTGATCTACCATTTTGCTCTATTAAGGGTCATTACCATTAGTGAGGCCATAAGTCCCCAAAGCTTTTCTCACTACTTCCAACCATGTCCTTTTGAACCAACCACCAGAACCTGGGCAGCTGCCCAATTGAAAAAAAATAAAAAACATACCAAATTACCAATATACCATATTCCAAGTTGAAAAAAAAAAAAGATAAACGTCGAGAAGAGAATTTTGATAATCTATATTGTTAAAACAGTAAACTGTAAAACCATACAAGTGTAGGATATAAACTTCAACACTCAACGCAACAAAAATATATAGAAATTTAGAAAATATACAGTCTAACAAAAGTCATCACTCATGACTCAACGCAACTGTCAACAGACTCAACACTCAACACTCAGCACCAAGAGGCAAGAGTCTTCAATCATCGTCGTCATCATCTTCATCAGAGGGAATATCATTTTTACAACTAAGACAAATAGGTATGGGCTCAATCCTGACCCTGATGTAGACCTATTGTCACTGAAAAGTCACTCGTCTCTCCACTAGTTGTTCGTACACTAGTTAGTGCTCCATCATATATATCTCTCACGAAGTCGATGTAGTGTCTGGAGACTCCTTTCTTTTCTAACACCCATTAAATCAAATCGGATTTTCAGCCTAGACCGAAGTGAAATGAGGCCCGGTACAGCTTCAGGCCGCTCCGGTCCGATTCAACCGTTTTGACCGATCATTGGCCGAAGCTTCGGCCTCTTCGGCTCTTTTTGTGACATTTTTTTTATCTTGTCTTTTTATTTTCATTCCTTTTTATTATTTAACTTTTTATTGGGTTTTTTGAGGTGGAAATGGCTGTCAAATAGAAACTGGCGATTGCTGAATTTTTATGGTAAGTGTGCAGTATGCAGTTGTAGATGGCAAACCCAACACGTTTTCTCTCTCTGTAAGGCCATCTCTCTCTCTCTCTCTCTCTAGCACTCTTTGGAGGTTTTTGTAAGAGGTGGCCATTCAATGCTGAGCTTCTTGTTACTCATCAATCTCTAAGCACCTATGCCTCACACCTCTCAAAATACCCACATTCATACAATAAATATCTGAAGTACCTTTAAAATTTTGATACCCATCCACCTAGTGGACCATTTGAGTGATACCAAAAGTATCTAAAATACCTTTAAAATACCGAAGCAAAGGAATTTCTTTTTTTGTAAATTTTTATTTTATTTTTCATTATTTTAATATACCTATATATGAATATATACTGTATTTATATTAAATTTTTTAAAAAATCCAAACTCCTCCCCAGAATTGGCCAAAACACTGAATTACGTCATTTTTTTGACCAAACCGAAAAAGCCTCCAAAGCGAACCTGACAACATTGATACAAATTAAGTGGTGTGGTTGAAGGGGTGAGAGGTATTTATAGAGAGCGGCTAGGGTTTTAAGTTTAGCCTTAAGATGGATTAAATCTAGACCATTCATGTAGAATATCAAGGGCTTGGAGAGAAGCTTGATCCTAGCCTTCTAATCCACACCTAGTTATCATGATGTCTGGCTTGGATTTGTCCACCATTATCCCCGCATGCGAGAAATTACTCCAAATTCCCAAATGAATTTAATTCTAAAATGTAAGAAAAATACATTTTCTAAATTACCCTTGCCATTTTCAATGAAGTGTGAGAAAAAGCTTTATAAGGCCATGCCACTCAAGTCTACAAAAAATATTCTCTTGTCTAAGTTCAATATGGATTTGAAATTCAAAAGCTCTCTCTTGCCCTCAACACCTTACCCCCTCTCACACATGTGGCGTCATAAGCTTATAAAAAGAAGTGAGAAGGTGTTTGTGTTTCTAAAAGATTAAAAAGGAAAAGTGGCGCTGATTTTTCCTAGCAATGTTGTATTCCCTACCCTTGACTGTTAGATTTGGATTTTGGGGAAGAATTTTTCATGTTAGCAACTGTCTGAAGCTTATATGTTGAGCAATACAAACTTTTCAGCTTCATGATGCAGCTTTGCTTTGTTACATCATGTAGTTAGCTGACCTGAATCCAAGACTCCTGCTCTGAGATAAAAGGGCATTCTTCTCCAATTTTCCATGTCGACGTGCCTATGTGATGACATGTTAGAAAACCTATAATAGGAATGATCTTGTTTTGTGGATTTGTAAGAAATTGGGAATTAACTCAAGTTTCGTTTGAGAAAATGCTAATTGCTTCCATCTGATAAATGATATTGAGTTTCCTTCTTGGTTGCCGTGCTTGTAGATTGGTTATCTTTACTTGACCAACGTAGAACGATTAGAAGAAGTCATGCAGATGATGGGATTCTCAATGGGCACACGTGGAGAGATTATTTTAGAGAAAGTCCAGAGTAAATCATGTTGAGATGCTCATAGATTTCAATGGGATGAACAAAATTTTGTCCTTTGCACTTTTTTATATATTTACGGGAAAACCGCCTCTTCTACTTTTATTGCTCTTCTTGGTATGCAGGTATTTGTATATCAAGATGCCAGTCTGATGCTTCATGAAAATAGTATTTCTGTACATCCTGTGACACCTTGGTTGAGCTTATAATCACAAGAATGACACTTTCCATAACCATCATTTGAAAGTTTTGGATATCATTTGACTATTTGTTGCACCTTTATGTTTGAGGAACATAATCTAAAGTGGATGTGTTTGATTGCTGTTATTCTGTGTGCATATATAGAAAAGGGGGACATGAGCATCAGGTTTGGTCCTTATGAAGCATCCAGGCTGCTTGCCTTTGTTTTGTTATCTCAGTGTCACTCCCCTATATTCAGGACTACAGAAATCCTGGTTATGCAAAAAGGATGGAAAATATCATGTAGAGGCTCTACACTTTGTATGTTGCCTGAGGTCGCACTGTCATTTGTTCGATGATATAAGAAAGAGAACACACATAGTGTACTCCTCTAGGAGCATATATTGTACACTTGCTTTCTCAGGCACGAGACTGAATCTTAGGAAGATAATTTTTTCAGGCACCTATAGACTACGTATGTGGGTTTTTCTAATTTTTTTTCCCCAAATTTTGGTCACTAGGTTGAGGAGCTTATATTCCCAAAATTTGGGACTTCAAGGGGCTTAAAACCCTAAAATTTGGGGCTTCAAGGGGTCTTAAAACCCTTACAAAAACATTAAAAGGGTTAGATGATTTCAATTAACATTTGAAGAGTCACTTTTTCTTTTTCATTTCACTTAGGCATTTCCCCCAAAAAAAAAAAAATCCAAATTGCCTTTGTTCATGAATCAAAGGAAAATTAGTGGCAATTTAGTAATTTGATCTCAATATGCCCCAATCAAATGACAAAAATACCTCTAGTTTCTCATTACTGATAAGGAACACTGTTCAAGATCAATATTGTTGGTCAACCAAGGGTATTTTTGTTATTTGTTGCATATAAGGCATTTGGGTGTAAGTGACAAACTGTTCCTCATTATTTGTAATGACAAACAACTAGAGTTATTTGATTATTCGGTTGGAGGGTCAAATTACTAGAATCCCCTGGTTGTTCTTCCTTCCCAATTATGAACAATGGCAATTGGGGAATTTTTATTTTTTTGAAAAATTTATCAAATTACCCATGAGAGAAATAATTAAACATTTACTATTATCTTTTTAAGGAAAAGTGTACAAAGAGACCATTTAGGTTTTAGTATAAAGAGGTTATAATCATTTATGTCTCTCAAATTTTAGATTAGGTGGTTATAAGTGCATCGTTGATTAGGCACAAAGTTAAACAATCAAAAGTAAAAAATCTCGAACTTTGTCACACATTCTAAGCTATCTAATTTGATATCTAATAGTTAAATAGCTGGGTGTGATTTTGACTTCTTTGTAACAATGGTAAATGGTCTTATTTTATAGAATCCCATGCTCTCTCAAGTAAAAATTGTAAGACTATTTCTATGGGCATTACATATCATTTAATGGTTAATGGCTCAAATGATCATAATTAGTCACTTTTTCTTTTTGATTTCGCTGAAGTAGCTCCTCCAAAAAAAAAAAAAAGGGGAGAAATTTGACAAAATACCTTTAAGAGCTGAACTATTTAACAACTCTACCCCTTTGGAACTATTTTGACTCAATCCCGTGAGTTATTTTAAGGGTATTTTGATATTAAATCAAGGATTTTTTTTTTGAGGAGGTTCCTAAACGAAATGAAAAATAAAAAGTGACTAATTGTCATCATTTGACCTCTTAACCCCTTAAATGGTACTTAATGCCCGCAAGAATAGTCCTAGAATTTTTACTTGAGGGAGCATATGTCCTCGGAATCATCTGATCTTTTGGCTAAAGCAGGATAGCAAAGTGGAACTGTCTGACATTGTCCAAAGCAGATGAACATAAAGAGAAGTAAGGGTCTTACATTGTCCAAAACAGATGAACATGAAGAGAAGGAAGAAATGAACAAGAGAAGGAACAAAGATGAAACATAGAGCAACCTGATGAATGCAACAAAATTGGGTCAAGAACGAAGAAAAACGAAAAATTCAAGGTAAAAAAAAGATATAGCCTTGGTGGTCAGAAAGCTAGGGTTCACATTACATGCATTGAAAAAGAAAAAGAGAGAAACATAATTGAAGTGGAAAACGTTGCAGACCTCAGAAGACTAGAAGTACCTAGTCATATCCAAACAATTAAGAGAAATCAACGAACTGAATAAGGATCTTATAAAGCGACCTGTGTAGTCCACAGTATATTTAGTGCACATCACATGGGTTATCTACTGGGTGTTGAGGACTTCAACATGCTGAGGCTCAATCCAATTTGGTGGAACAGCTTCACTGCATGTGGGATCGAGCGACCTTTAGGTGAATACAATCTCTGGTTTTTGAAAAATAATTATTCATAGTCTCGAACACCATCAGCATGCCAGTTATGCACATTTTGGAACTATGGGTCAGTGACTTCTATTGGAGCTCCACTACATCACAGCAGCGTCCTACCATCATGCTTGGACTCTGCAACTGTTCTTAGCGTTGTTCTAGCTCTTTTTCCAATTTGTCCACAAGTTGGGCTTTGAGAATTTGGTTCCTGCTTGGTGTTGAGACCCGGAGTGAACACTAGATTATGGCAGTTTGTATAATATCCATCATCATCAATTGTAGTCACAATTTTTCTCGGCTTCTACTCTGATAATCAAAATTTGGGAGTTTTGAAACTAGTGTAGAACTGGAGAAATGTGAAAAACTTGATAATAACTTGTCAACAAATTAAAAAAAGCTCAAATTTTTTTAGTAGGGATCACAGAACAACAAATAACTATGGGCAATCCTAAATTACTAAATCATTTTTCTAACGCATTTAAGGGAAGTACTAACAAACATTACTTGTTATATAGAAATAAGTAATGACAGTTTTATATTTTCCCCAAAAATATTAACTAGAAACTTGATGTAATTATCAACAGACGGGATGATTCTTGTCATTTTTAAAACTCCTAAAAATATTAGCTAAAAAGTACGAAGAGTTTATTGGTTAATCATGACTAATATTGGTCGGGATATTACCTAAAAATGAGTGTGAAGTCTGAAAAATGAGTGAAACATTTAATAAGCTTTGACCTCATTAAAACTTGTGTTCTTTCTGTTACCTTTCTGGTCAAAAGAACAAAAACTGGGGAAAATCTCTGACCAACAATTAGGATTCCACACTTTATGCTATTGACTCATTAGAACAACTTGTAAAACAAATGCCATGTCTGTGACAATTTTGTCTATCTTTTCATCAGATGGTGATGACCACAATGGATTATGGTGTTCCACAGACCAATTGTGCATAGTATATTTCGTTTTGACCAAGTATTAGAGCATACTTTTCTACTTACATGTTTCTTTAGTTGATTATTAATCTCTTTAATAGAGAGATTAGTGCTCATCCATATCTTCTTTGTAGTCAGGCTGATGCTCCTGAGCATAGTCACGAATTTTCATAGGCCGTGATTGTTTTTTTTTCTTTGAAAAAAACAAAAAAACATGAAACTAGTTTTAATCAAATTATGGGGCAAATCTGAGTACTTTCAAGCCAAACATGAAACCAGTTTTAGTTTCATTTAGTAGTAAAAATTTGGGAATTGGAAAGCACTCTCCGATCCATGTGACCATGAAAAATCTTGTGAGGGTCATCATCATCCAATCAATAGATGAATGGTGATAAGAACAGTATAACCCGCCAAGAGATGATGTCATCAAAGTGGTAGTTCCCACTCTCTCTTCCATCACTCCCCATCCATCGAAAGGGTGATAACACATTTTATGACCATAAATTGCCTATGATCATATGAATCATAACATAAATATTGCAAGTATATACTAGTAATGGAATGTATATCATGCACCAAACTGTTTGGTATATGGTAACAAATAAATGTTGGTGCTCAACTCTATAATCATGCATATTTATCATGAACTACGGTTGATCTCCATCCTTCTTATGGGACGCACCATGCAATACCCTTGCAATGTACCATAGATTTTCCACAATTACTGAATGATGTGCTATCTTTGCACATAATTAAGATTTCTCAAAAGATTTTCATATGCAAGTAGCCTATTATGTCCCCCCAAAATGTTTTTAACGGTTTATAAATGATAGTTTTTATAGCTTGAACAACACAATTTTTTGGCGTTCATTTTTTAGCACTTATGGCTTGATTGGTTCCTGGAAATTAATTGGGGGTGGCAATGGACCCTGACCCGACAGGTAAGCCCACCCCGAGTCCGTGTCCATGTAGACCTGACTAGGTCCCGACCTGAATAGTGTTGATATTAAAGAATATTTAATATATAATAGTTAAATAAATATAATTATATTTAGAGCTATAATATTTAAAGGGAAATGACTTTGTGAGACCCTCCCACACCCATGTGCATAAGACCCCTAAGGATCACCATTAAATTTGGCACAGATCTTTAGAAAGTTATCACATGGGTGTGGGACTTGACTTTTCTAGAGATCTGTGCCAAATTTAATGGTGATCCTTTGGGTTCTACACATATGGGTGTGGGAGGGTCTCATAGGATCATTACTCATATTTAAATAACGAAAAAGTTTATATAAGGTTGCAACCCTAAAATGTATAATTACAGATGCACCTTAAAAATCCATTGGAAAATGTTGTTTTGATGTTTAAAAACCCTCTAATTGACCATCTCAACAACGAGATGTATGCATATGAAAAAAAAAAAAAAATTTTTTGAGTCCTAGAAATAGTGGCTTCTTGCAACACATTATCTAGACCGTCATTTTCAAGATTTTCATATGTTTCTAGATCTACTTGATTTTAACCATTTTTTTAGTTTAAAATTTTATAATTAGATATGAAAATCGATTTTGAGATAATCTTCATATTTTTTTACACCAAAATTGAATGTTATGATAAAATTTGGAGGTGCGCCTTAATTGGACTGTTTAAGGTTGCAACCTTATAGAAACCACACCCTTTAAATAATGTATGTATATATATTTAACAAATTTATAAAATATATTTAAATATATAGATGTATTGATTTTTGGGTTGGGTCTGAGGTCGGGTCCCATAATATTCTTTTGGGTCCGGGTGCTGAGTCTACGTCCCACATTATATTTTCTGGCCTAGGTCTAGGTCTAGTGACTTCAGGTCTGGGTCCGGCCCGTGGCCACCCCTAAAAATAATTTCCCAAATATTCTTTCCTGGAAATGTGAACCTCTAAAGGTTTTCAATGATTGATGTCCACAATGGGATTTAACCAGACACTTTTATGTATAAGAAGAATAATTGTGTTTAACCAGGCACTTTTATGTAGTGGTGGTGGCGAAGTTTACAGTTAAAAATCATATTTGGTTTAAAGTACTTTTGGCTAAATATGAGATAGATAGATTCCGAATTTGGTTGGGTAATGGACATGAGAGGGAGGTATCACAGGTTTGGAAGGCGATCTACACATGTAGGCTGATTGTTTCGGGATATTCAAGGTGGAATGTTGGTCATGGTAGTCAAGTATCTTTATTGCACCATAAATGCATAGGGGAGTACCATTTGAAAGTAGCATTTCCTGACCTTTATGGATTGGTTTCCCAGCCCAATTTGATAGTTAGTAATGCTCTGGAAAGAAGGGGTACACAAAATTCGTGGAATATTTCTCTGTCTTATGGCCGGTTGAGCAATGCCCTTCTTTTCCAATGGTGTGCTTTAATGGAAACTTTGCTTAAAGCTTATGGTGCGGTTAATGTAGAGGATGAAATTATTTGGGAGATCGAAAGTGATGGGATGTTCTCTGTTAAATCATGTTACAACCTCCTGTTTCACGATAGGCTAAGATGGTTTAATCCAAAAGTAGCACAAATTTGAAAGTGGCCTATCCCGCATAAGGTGCAAGTTTGTATTTGGCTTACATCTCTGAATAAGATTTTAACCATTGACAACTTGATAAAAAGGGGGAAAATCTTACTCAATGTCTGTTTACTATGTAAAGTTGATGGGAAGTCAGGTGCACACTTGCTTATTCACTGTTCCTTTACTACACGAATTTTGAACTGGTTGTTTGGCACTTTTGGGGTTCATATGGTGCTTACTCAATCTGTTGAAGGGATTGTTTATGAATTTTCTATCGCCCATTTGCCTGCGATAGGTAAATCAATTTGGAAAATCTCTAAAAGTGTCATCCTTTGGGAAATATGATGAATAGAAGAACTTTTGAAGGTAACTCCCTACCTTTTGAGAAACTTTTAACAAACATCAAGCACTCGATTTGGTTATGGTTGTCTGTGACAAAAGAAGGGTAAGGGATTCCAAACCCTAGCAACCTCTTTCCCCTTGGGTGTGCTCGTAGTAGACCACGATGTTTTTGGATTGCTCCTTCTGCTGGATGTATTAAGCTTAACTTTGAAGGGAGTCCTCTGGGAAACCCAAAGATTGCTGGAATTGGTGGTGTAGTGCGTGATTCCTTGGGTTCTATAATTCTCTCCTTTGCTGGTCCGATTGCGGTCAAAACAGCAAATTATGCTGAATTAAATGCTCTTTGGTGTGGGGTGAAAATTTTGTTTAAGAAGAGTCTAAGAACGAATGTTTGGGTTGAAGGGGATTCTTTGAATGTGATTAGGTGATGCAAAAAAGAACAATGGGTTCCATAGGAGCTCCGTTCTCTTTGGTTGCAAATCATGGACCTGGTCGAACATTTTACATTTTTCTTCGCTTTTGAACTCCTCTAATGTAATATCTTTTAATTAGTCATCAATAAAAGTTTTAAACATTTGTCAAAAACAAAAAAAAAGAACATGACCACAATGGTGAAAAAATCTTCCCATCATCCCCATTTTTACCTTATTTTTGAGAGAAAGATCGTCCAACTTAATTAAGTGAAAACTTTATTCCCCAAAAATGTGTCTTCTTCACCCAATCATATATCTCTCTTTGAATCGTATATCTCTCTCATTGCCGCGAATTCTCAATCATCTCTCTCCCCTGTACCCTCTCTCTCCCGCGAATCCTTAATCATCTCTCTCTTTGGAATTTTGAAGAATTGTTTTTCAGATAGCTAAATAGGCCCTAAGGTGTACTTATCTCGGAATAAAATGAAGGACATGGAAGCACTTAATAGAAGGAAAAGAAAAATCAGTGGAAGGGAACATTGCTAGCTTTAAGCTCGGAGGTCCTGCAAGATTGAATTGTACACATTGTTCCACACCCAAATACATAGCTGGAATTGTGTGACCTAAAACTTTTTGAGAAATTTGGATGCGCCCTAAAATCAATTTAAAAAATATTAAAAATATAATTTTCAGCTTAAAAAATAAAGGCCTTCATTAAATTAAGGTTTAAAAAAACGGTTCGGTGATTTAGATCGGTCACCTCAAAAACCATGTTGGATCGGTATATTAGTGATCTGGATCGGAGAATCAGTCGGTCTCAGCAAAAAAAAAAAGTCAAAAAATCATTATAATTTCTCAAAAATCTAGTTTTTTAGGTTTCTAAAAGAAATAATAGCAATTGCATTATGGTTTTTTCATTAGGGATTGTATACAATGAGACCATTTACCTTTGATACAAGGTGGTCACAATTACTTACGACCATCATATATGAAATTTGATAGCTTGGATGTGCCACAAAGTTTGAGAAAAATCCTTTTGAAGTTTGAGCTTGGTCAATGGAATAATTGCAGCCACCCGATTTGACGTCCAATGGTTAAGATTAATATGACCACATTGTATCAAAGGTAAATGGTCTCATTCTACACTTTCAATTTTCATTATTGTGTTAAAAATATGTAAATACTAAGAACCTCTCTCATGTTGAATATTTTATGCTTATTAAATTCATTTTATAGTCAAAATAAAGTTTAAAATGTAATATAATAATAAAATGAATCTCTCTAATTCAATTTTTGGTATTAACTAGGGAGTTTTCTGAAAGAAGCTATATGAAACAAATTTAGTGGAAGCAATTGTTTATAAAGAGAGAGATACTTTTAGTAGAATTGATTGTTTGTAGAGAGAAATAATGCCAATGGGGGAGAGAGAGGTTGTTAGGAGATAAGGTTGTTGGTAGAGAAAGAGAAAGAGAGAAGAGAGAGACACTAAGGTTGGTGGGGAGTGAGAGGGGGTAGAGAGAGAAAGGCAAGCTCTTTATGCTTCCCCTCCGGTATAAAACTTATATACTTCCCCATATCTAATCGTCCAGTTTGAGTGGAGGGCTAAGATTGTCCCAATCACAATGTCACTACACTATTTTATTTTTAATTTTTTTTTCTATAAACTATTTTGACACCAAAGTTTGGACATCCAATCCTCTATTAAACTCGCACTAGCGAAAAATGTTAAAAAACTATTTTCAATAAAATAAAATATTCAAATTACCTTTGAAAGCTTCAAGGGGTATTTTGGTCATTATATTTTATCAAAAACTAATTTTTAATATTTTTTATCGGTGTGCCCCAATGAGAAGATAATACGTACCAAATTTCATATTCATACAATTTGTATTTAAAAAACTAAATATAAAATATTTTGAGATGTCGGATCTAAGATCAAATAGTGAGTGACTCTCTTTATCAAAATTGAACGGCTAGATGGTAGGGAAAACATAGATCTTCTATGTTATAGGTGAGGTATAAAAACCTTTACCGGAAAGAGTAACTCGAAGTTTTCGTATAAAAATTTTGGCCACAAAGTTTCTTTCGTGTGGTCGTGAAGAAATGGGACAGATTGAATGAAGCCACACATGAGTTGTTGAGTGTGTGCACACATATCAGCGCCTGTGGCGTACGATTGGTTGACGAGACTCATATAAAGGTGACGTCACTCTTTGAGACAAAAAGTACGGATCAAGGCTACTACCCATTGTTTAAATTTTTATTTTAAGAGTGCACTTATAAATAATTTTTTTAAAAATTTGCACGTACTCAAGTTTTGTCATTCAAACCGGTTTAGGTCAGAACCGACCATTTCGAGTTTGACAACCAATTTTTGATAGAATTGATCAATTTTGTCTGACTGGTTCAAGGGGAGACCCGCTTGGTTCCCACCATATGGCGGGAACCGTACCACCATAGACGATTTTCAATCAACACCGGACCATTCCAATTAGAATCATTGAATATTCAAACCTTGATCTAAAATTCTAAATGGACAATCTCTTTGTTGAACATTAACTCTAAATTAAGTCCCTTGATTTCGACCACTCATAAACTCCAAATCCCTTTTTTTTTATAGGCTGGAATTGATTAGGCATGATCCAAGGGTTGCAGGTCCATCAAATCCCCTTTACATTTTTATCCGCACGACCACTTGAACAATTTGGTCCGGATGTACAACACACGAGTTACATTTTCGCGTGCAATTTTGGAGAAGGTACGCACTAAAGCCCTGGAGTACGAGAGAAACATCGGCCCATCACCATCCGATCAATTGATGCCTCTGACCTACGGAAAATGGGTATGGATTGTGATTTTCTATAGTCCCGGTTTGATAAATCGGAAAAACAACTCCCAATCCCTCGAGAAATTAGTACGGACTTTGGGCCCACTACTGCTGAGGTGGCATCACCACGCGACCGCCGCTTATCCAAGCCAAAGGACGTGCAGTCTCTGAAGCCTCAACCTGCACTCACCCTCTCCAATGACCTCTCTCTCTCTCTCTCGAGACTCACGATTCCAGTTTTGAGTGAAATTAAACTCAAAATTCTCGAGACTCACAATTCCAGTTTTGAGTGAAATTAAACTCAACCTTGTTCTTCGCTGAAAATCTCTCTCTCCACTGCAACTGTTACATTTCCCTGAAAGCACACACTCTTGCTAGACACATTCCCATTCCCATTCCCATGTCTTGTTCTTTTTCTGTGCATCCCTTGTGGTCAACATGTCCTCTTAAAAGGCTTGGCAATGGAGAAACTAAGAGGATTACATTGAGAGGAAACAATCCTACTACTGCTACTACTGTGTTATGTGCCACCAAAAACAAGGAAGAATCATCATCATCAACATGGGGCAGTAGTTCCTGGGTGAGCCCTGATTGGCTAACCTCCTTGGTTCGGCTCGGGGCGAGGCGGCTCGACGATGGTATCCCCCTTGTCGATGCGAAGCTTGAGGATGTCTCGGAGCTGCTGGGAGGGGCCCTCTTTCTTCCCCTCTTCAAGTGGATGAAAGAGTATGGACCCATTTATAGGCTTGCTGCTGGGCCCCGCGACTTTGTTGTCGTTAGCGACCCCACCATGGCGAAGCACGTCCTGAGGAATTACGGCAAGTATGCCAAGGGTCTAGTGTCTGAAGTCTCTGAGTTTCTCTTTGGCTCCGGTTTTGCCATTGCCGAGGCCCCTCTCTGGACGGTAAGTACAATGGATGCCAATGGCAATGCCGTGCCCCTTTTATTTTCAATTTTTATTTCTAATGCTTGTTTCTTCTCCTTGTGATTCATTCATTTTCCCCAATTGTGTGGCCATGTTTTAGTCCATCTCTCACTATTTCGTAGTGTTTATAATGAGAAGCTGACAGGTATGTTGTGAAATACAAAGTTTTGCAATTGCCTGTTCCTATCTTTAATCAATATTGTTATGCTTCATATGTGTTAATGACTCTTCTGAAATGATTATGGAATTCATTCATATAGTTTCAATGAAATGCGGAGCTAATACATTCTGATTCTGCTTTAAGGCTGAACCAAAGATGCTTTAATTCTGAATTCTGATGCATTGAGTGCAATTCATAGGTTTGGGGGCCTATACTGTGATCTTTAAAATAATGCTAGTTGGATTTCAGTGCAATCGAAAGTTGGATTTCAGGAAATTTTCATATTGAGAACTTTCTTTCATTTTAATTCCGTTGCTATACTTCTTTATTGAGTTCCATATAAACTTTTCTCATTGGTTACAGGTCAGGCGCAGGGCTGTGGTTCCCTCTCTCCACAAAAAGTATTTATCAGTAATTGTTGACAAAGTATTTTGCACGTGTGCTGAGAGATTACTGGAAAACCTAAAATCAGATGCTAAAATTGGTGCTTCTGTCAACATGGAGGAAAAGTTTTCTCAACTTACGTTGGATGTTATAGGTTTGTCCTTGTTCAATTACAACTTCGATTCGCTGACTTCAGACAGTCCGGTTATTGATGCAGTTTATACTGCCTTGAAAGAGGCAGAGGCTCGTTCTACTGATATTTTTCCTTATTGGAAGGCAGGTTTTTGACTGAATTCCGTTCTTTTTCTACTGCTGCTTCTATTTTCTATTCTATGTATCATTTTAGTTATTTTAACCTGAACTCTTGTTGCTGCTGGAGAATGAAGAATCAATACACTGTACGTTGTGAAGTAAAATGTTAGTAACCATCTTAATGTTTAGCCATTATCTTCCTTTCCATCTATCATTGGTTTGCCCTGCATGTTGTGGCAGCTTTTTATTTTTCAGTTTATGTGTGAGAGATTTGTGTTAGAAAAAGCAAAAGGGCTAAATAACCACAGACTTAAGAACCTGGTAACTTACCACCAATGACAAACAACTATGCTTCATGAGACCGGTAGAAACCATATCTAGCCCCATTGCAATTCCTTCCCGCTACAAGAAGCATCGGACTTCTTGACTGGCCCCCTTTTTTTTTTGAATCAATGCATATGTTTTTAGTTAAATTGCAGAGTTCTGCTTACTAAAAGTGTGATCTCCAGCTCAGCTGATAAGTTTTCAGGGCTGGGTCGCGCAGCAGGAGTATGCAAAACCGGCAAGCAGCTAGAAACATTGCTGCTAGTTCAACCAAGGCCTTTGATTCCATCTGTGAGTACTGTAGAGCCTGTCGTAACCACTTAGAAAGTGGTTGTGTAAGCTCTAATAGCTTTCTGGCTTCCAAAGTATAATCATTAAGCTCAGAGACAGACAGAGCCATTGTTCCTAATTATATTTTAATTTTGATTCAGGAGAACTATCCTATATCACTATCGGTTCATGCTAACGGAGCTCTTCACTGTGCTTCTATTGCCAGAAAGCACAGCGTGCAGCCAATTCAACTTATAATTCAACAATGACACAGAGCAATGCGAATTCAGAATTCACCTTTGTCTCAACTTTAGGGCAACAAGCGACAGCTGCAAAAGTTTCCCTATTATGTTTCACCTTAAAATTATTTAGGGACATTGGTGAGCTTATCCTCTTGCCAACCAAGCAGTTAAGCTCCCACATCATACAACTGGGATCAGGATTTTATCAGAACTGCGATTGGTATCTGGAACCCGGGATTGTGACAAGCAAAAAGCTTCTTTTGATAAGGATCACAGTTCACACGCCCTGAAATTTGGGGATCTTGATCCCTAAATGTGGGAAGCTTTATCCAAAATTAACAGGAACAGAATGAGATATTAGACAGGACTAAGCTCCATTTAGTTAAAAATCGATGCCCTCGAGAGCATTGAACTAGTATACTACTAGTAGTATAGCATATTCTACTTTAATACCTGTTTTACGGTACTATACTGCTACACTACAGTACAATACTACAACACTACGCTATATGCTACATGCTATATTATATGCTACTATATGTAAATTTAATATATACAACTATACACACATGCGCGTGCGCACACACTCACTAATTAAGCTCAGTCCTAGGAGGGGGGACTGGATCCAATTTCAGCTAGATTTATGCCTAAGGAATCAAAACCAAGCTTTTCGGAATGAATACATCTGAGGGAACTTTGGGGTAACTCCAATAGGTGATAAAATGAGAGAAAGTAGAATTAGGTGGTTTAGCCATGTGTAGCGTTAACTTAGAGGAGGGATGATTTGATTCAAGTGGAAGGCACTAAAAGGGTAAGGTGAATCCCAAAAGGATATGGATAGAAGTAGTGAGAAGAGATATGGTAACTTATGGTCTTACTGAGGGTAGGAGAATTTTGGAGAGGACATGAAAAAGAGAATGGATTTAACTAAAAACATTTTTTTTTCCTGTTTTTTTTTCCCCTTTCTCCCCCCCACCCCCTTTTCCTTTTTTTTTTTGGGATGAGGAATTGGCTTTTGGGCCAATTAAAGTTCTCGGAGAAGAGGAGTGAGAAAGAGGGATAATATGGTATAGAGAGGAGAGAGTAACGGCAAAAGAGATAAGAGGATAGAGAGAGGTGTTAGGGATGGGCATTGCACCTTGGCCTTGATTAGCTCCTTCTTTTGCTAGGTGGTCAGCTGCTGAGTTGGCCTCTCAGAAGATTAGTTTGAAGGTAACCTGTGGCAATGTGCTGCACAGAAAGTCGATGTGTTAAAAAATGGAGTGCCCAATGAATTCCAATGAATTGTGCTGCATAAGTGGAATCCTGGATTCCAATGAATTCAGAAAATGTCCATAGGGTTGCATATGGATCAGCAAGCTGCCCTCCTATACCTGCAGGGCCTGGGTTTCCAAAGGAGGAACTGTTTATGTCAAGTTTCAAGAAACCTGGTGGTGGGGGGGCCCAAATGGGACTAGGTCTATTGTTGTGGGGGGGGTAGCTTAAGAAGGCGCTCCCAGTTTGTCAGGAAGTGACTGATTGGGATGGCAGCAAAGGTTGGTATTGTTTTGGCCCAAAGGGAAATTAGGATAGAAATGGTCTCCAAGATCGCTTGTTGGCTTCTAAGGGTCTTCAAAGATTCTCGCATTCCGCTCAAGCCACAAGCTCCATAACAGAGCTACTACAGAGAGATGCTGCAGTTTTTTCCCATGTTTTGAGAATGGGGGGAAGAAGAAGGATTCAAAGAGGTTCAAGTGGGTGGGGGCAGTTAGCCATTGGAGGTCAAAGAGCTTGAGAAGGGATGCCCATAAACCAAGGGAGATGTCACAATGGATGAAAAGAAGAACAATATTTTCCTATTCCTGCATACAAAGAGTACACTTATTTGGAAGAGAAACCCCTCTATGCTGAAGTTGATCCAAGGTAGGAGTTTTGCCCTGGAGGAGTATCCAAATCAAACCTTGAATTTTGTGAGCGATAGGCAAGGACCAAGTTTTGTTAAGAGGGGATGGGGGTTCAAGTCAGGTAGGAGAGAGTTATAGAAGGAGGAGACTGAGAAGTTTCCAGATGGGTTTGGAGACCAGATGAGGGTATCTTGTCGCAGGAGGGGGCTAAAGATGGGTGCAAGAGCTTGGAGAGGGGAGGTGAGGGAGATAAATTCCTGTTCTGAGAGGTTTCTTATAAAGGTTGGGTCCAAACGGGGCCAGAGCCACTGAATTGCACATAGTTTGAAACAAGTGCAGCTTGGTTTGTTGCAAGTAGGAAGAGCAAGCTGAAGGATATCCTAAGAGGGGAGTGACCAATCCAGAAATCAGTCCAGAACTTGATGCGAAGCCCATTCCCTAACCTAAATCTGGAGCGATTAAGGCATGCAGTTTTGGTTGAGGAAATGCTTTTCCAAGCTCTCAAGGAAGTATGAGGGGGGGGGGGGATCTGGGCAACCAGTCATCAGTACCCATGCCATATTTAGAGTTGATAACTTGTTTTCATAAGAGGGGATGAGGTGAAGCGAACTTCCACCACCAATTTCCCAAGAGGGCAAGATTCATGGTTCTAAGATTCTTTATTCCTAGGCCACCAAATTTTTTTGGAACACAAACCTTTTCCTAGGTGACCAAATGGTACTTGTGGTATCCATCGACTCCAGACCAAAGGAAAACTCTCATAAGATTTTCCAGGCATTTTATAACCGAGATTGGGATTTGGAACAGGGACATAGAGTAGATGGGGGATACTGGCAAGGGTGGCTCTGATTAAAGTGATTCTGCCCCCAAAGGATAAGAAACGACCCTTCCAAGAGGCAAACTTCTGAGTAAACCTTTCTATCAGGTTGTCCCGTAGATATTTTCTAGGTTTTCCTATGCAAAGGGGCAGACCTAGGAAAGAAGAGGGGAGGGATTATGTGGAACATCATAGGCGGAATGCTAGACTCTGAAGTTCTGAATTGTCGACCAGTACCCCTAGCATTTTGGTTTTGGCAAGATTAACTTTAATTCCAGTAAGGAGCTTGAAAGTTCTAAGGAACCACCATAAGCAGTCTACCTGGTAAGGATTTGCACAAAATATGAGGGTATTATTAGCATTAAGGAGGTGTGAAATTTCTGGTCTTGTAGGGAGAGGACCTAAACCCTAAGAGAAGACACCTATCATACAATATGGAGATGGTTCTGGAGAACAACTCACCAATAAGTGTGAAAAGGAAAGGAGAGAGGGCTTCACCTTGTCTGAGACCTCTTTCAGCTTAGAAGAATCCTTCTGGGGAGCCATTAAGGAGAATAGAGAAGGAAGGAGTTGATATATAGGCTCGAATCCAATCTCCAGCGAGGGCTGAAGCCTATACGACTCTGGACAGAGTCTAAGATTACACAGTCTACTCTGTCGTGGGTCTTTTCCCAACTTAATTTTATTATGATACCTTTCTAGCCCAAAATAGACCTAGAGTGGATGACCTCATGAGCTGTTAGGGCTCCATCTAGGATTTTTCTATTGGACACAAAGGTCGATTGGGTTGAGGAGATGACTGATGTCAGAACCTCCTGAAGACGGGAGGCAAGAGTTTTAGCGAGGATTATGTATGAGGAGTTGAGAAGGCTAATAGGGCAGATGTCCTTCTTTTCTATTTGCACCTTCTACTTTGGGGACAAGGACAATGAAGGCACAATTTAAGGCTGAATTGAGTCTGCCTCTGAGGAAGAACTCTTCAAAGAAGGCTAAGAGGTCTGTAGCTGTTGTGTCCCAGAAGTTTTGGAAGATTACTACTTGGAATCCATCTGAACTAGGAGCTTTGTCCTTGGGAAGATCAAATACAGCTCTACAGATTTCCTCAATGGAGAAAAGCCTAACTAGGCTTTGAGATGCTTCTTCGGAAATAGTTTGAAAGGTGAGGTTCCCCAAAGCAGAGCGAGGATAAGAAGGCTTAAAAAAGAGATTTTGGAAGTATCTAATGAAGATGAGCTTAATTTCTGTTGGTTGAGAGAAAAAGTTGGTGCCTACTAAGACCTGGGTAATGGAATTCCCCCCAAGTCTAGAGTTAGCAGTCTTGTGGAAGAACCTAGTGTTTTTGTCCCCCTCTTTGAGCCATTTGATTATAGAATGTTGAAACCAATATGTTTCTTCCTGCTTTAGAACTTGGGCTAGGTTTGCTTTTGTGATGACCCTAAGTATTTTTGGATCTGAAAAATAATAAAAATAATACTAAAAAAAATATAAAATACTTATAATTTTGAATGATAGTTCAGTACGTTATGAATGCACCATGGGACTACCATGGGACCACCCTAAACTTTCTCTTTTCAAGTTTGTTTTAATTAAGTTAAGATAATTAAATGTAAAGCGATGTGTCATAAGGTGGCATTATAAGAGGATGATGTGTCATAAAGTATTATTATAAGATAGTGATGTGTCGTAAGGTGGCATTATAAGAGGATGACGTGTCATAAAGTATTATTATAAGATAATTTTCTCTCATGAGGTGGCACATACGTAAGTAAGAAAAAAGACGCATGTTTGAGATGTGTCAAATGAAGATTGATCCTTCTTATTTACAAATACCCCTCATAGGCCCATCATTAGCCCATCGCAATTGGCCTTTCTCTCTCCTTCCATATGTAAGTCCTTATTCTCTCTCTTAACGATTTTTTTCTCTCTCATGCTCTTTCTCTTATGACAAATAAATTTTCTTTCATAATGATTCTCTCATATCAAATGATTTTTCTCTCATAACATTCTCATAAAATTAATATTACTCTTATAATGTTTTCATAAAAATAATAGTATTCTCATAATGATTCTCTCATAACAAATGATTTTTTTCTCTTTTTTAATATTCTTATAAAAATAATTATATAATATTTTTCTCTCTCAAAAAGACCTCACAATAGGTTCTTCTCTCTCATAAGGTTTTCATAAAATAATTATATATTATTTCTCTCTCATAAAAATATAATATTTTTCTCTTTCCTGTAATATGAACATTTTATTTATGCTCTCTCTCCCCATACATAAACTCATTTGGTCTCTCTCTTCCCATATCTTTAGTTTAACGTCAGTAATCCCAGTCTTACTCTGGCAGCGGTAGCAACACATCCATATTAGAGTGACATATAAGAGGCCTCATTTTCCTGTAAAATAGTTATCTGAAAACTAGTATTTCTGCTTTTAATAAAATTGTGTTATTTCCGTTTATTGTTATGAAGTTTAGATACTGTAAGTTTTATGTGTAAGTGGCCTTATTTTCCTATAAAATAGTTATTTGAAAACTGGTATTTCTGCTTTTAATAAAATTGTGATTTCCGTCTATCATTATGAATTTTAGATACTGCAAGTTTTATATGTAAGTGACCTTATTTTTCTGTAAAATAGTTATTTGAAAACTGGTATTTCTACATTTAATTGTAATAATTCCGTCTATCATTATGAACTTAAGTTTTATGTATAAGTGACCTCATTTTCTTGTAAAATAGCTATTTGAAACTGGTATTTCTGCATTTAATTGTAATATTTCAGTCTATCATTATGAATTTTAGATACTTGTAAGTTTTATATGTAAGTGGCCTCATTTTCCTGTAGAATAGTTATTTGAAAACTGATATTTTCGCTTTTAATAAAATTGTGATGTTTCTGTCAATTGTTATGAATTTAGATATCGTAAGTTTTATGTGTAAGTGACCTCATTTTCCTGTAAAATAGTTATTTGAAAACTGGTATTTTCACTTTTAATAAAATTGTGATATTTCCGTCTATTATTGTGAATTTTAGATACCATAAGTTTTATGTGTAAGTGGCCTCATTTTCCCTGTTAAATAGTTAATTTGAAAATTTGTATTTTCGCAATTAATTAAATTGTAAAATTTCCCTCCATTATTATGAATTTTAGATATTGCAAGTTTTATGTATAAGTGACCTCATTTTCATATAAAATAGTTATTTGAAAACTGGTATTTATGCATTTAATTGTAATATTTCCATCTATCATTATGAATTTTAGATACTGTACGGTTTATTCGTAAGTGACATTATTTTCCTGTAACATGTTTATTTGAAAACTGGTATTTCCGTATTTAATAAAATTGTAATACTTTTGTCTATCATTAAAGATTTCATATAGTTGAAAATTTAGTATTTAACTCTTGATTTCAAAAGAATTCTTCTATTGTCAATAGACCACTTACCATGTTAGATTTCAATTTTTAAGAACGTCTCTCATAACTGTTACCTTTATGAAACTATTGAGCCCAAAGTATTTGACTGCTTATTTATAGAAATAACAGTGAAAGTGTTTTCTAAAAGTTGCTTCATGTGAATTCATGCTATTGATTTCAAGGATATTTTGAATATACGATATTGTTGCTTCCTGATATTTAAAAAGTTTCAGAGATACTTTAAGTATACAACTGGACCTATCCGGTACACCGGTAGGGATTAAGTGGATTCATCCGGTACACTGGTGAGGTATAAGTGGATCTATCCAGTTCGTCGGTAGGGATTAAGTGGACTCATCCGATACGTCGTTGAGGTATAAGTGGATCGGGTACGCCAGTAGGGATTAAGTGGACTCGTCCGGTACACAGGTGAGGTATAAGTGGACCTATCCGGTACACCGGTAGGGATTAAGTGGAATCATCTGGTACGCCGGTGCGGTATGAGTGGACCTACCTGATACGCCTGTAGGAATTAAGTGGACCCATCCAGGACGCTGGTGTAGTATATAAGTGACCTATTTGGGACGCCAGTAAGGTACTTTTGAAACCTTTTGAATTATGTTAAACTATGCATTTCTATTAAAGGATTTATATATGCACTTCCTCATATTGTTTCAATATAATCTTTTGGATTATGTAAAATTGTGTATTTCTATTTGGACAGTTCTCTTCCTCATATTGTTTCAATAAACACTCTTTTAGAAAATAATTATATTTTTCAACCATGATTTTTTTAGTATTATCATGGTTAGTTACTGCATAGCCAAACTCATCAAACTATTGTGAATTCTTTTAAGAATAAATTGCAGCCTTATTGTTTGAAAGTACAATAGAAGTAACTATGGAGAATTTTGTAGTCACAGTTAAATTTACCTTTGTAACTTTTATCCTATCAAAGATGTATATATATGGACTGTCATGTTAATATAATATGTAAATAGATTTTGTGGAAATTTGAAAATTTCTTAATGGAAAATCAGATAGTTCTGTGCAATAGATAGATCAAATTTTGATTTTGTTAAGGATAGACTGTCACACCTTAGGAATGTTAGTATTACAGAACCCGGGGTGTGACAATTTTGGTATCAAAGCAATAGGTTCAAGATTCTTAGGAGATCTGAATACGAATATACTCTAAGTCATACTTATTGTATGAACAAACAATTACGATGTCAGGATCCCATAAGACTGGAGCTAGCATGGAAGGAATTCGTAAAGCCTTGGAGAATATGGTTGCTCTTATGCAGCATCAGATAGAGAACAATAATCTACCTAGGCAATCAGTTACGGGAAATAATGGGTGTAATATCGAACAATTCAAGAAATTAAACCCATCTTCCTTTAAGGGTGCTTCATATCCATTAAAAGCCGATGGATGGATTATGCAAATGGAGAAAATATTTGAAGTAATAGGATGTCCTGATGATAAGGTCACCTTGGCAGTGTTTATGTTAGAAGGTGAAGCAGAACATTGGTGGTGGATGGCAAAAAGAGTATTGGTCCTAGAAAACAAACCTTTGACTTGGGAAGCATTTTAAGAAACATTCTATGAAAAGTACTTCCTAGATTTTATTCAAGATCAGAAAGAATGAAATTTTTGGAATTAGTCCAAGCGAACAGAACGGTATCACAATATGAGGCCAAGTAAAGGTAAAAAAATTTGAAGGAAGCCTCAGACTGGCCATTAGAGGCAAACTATCAGCCTTCAAATTAAGAATTTGTACCGAGTTAGTGAATTGAGCCCAAATTGTTGAGAAAGACTGTGAAGATTATCAGAAGAGGAAAAATCAGATAAGTCAGGTTAGACTCGCACCATCTAATTGGCAACAAGGAAAAGAATCAGAAAGAGCAAACAAAAGGCTCAAGCCTGCATCATTTCAAAGTCTGTTAGAGTCTTGTAAGAAATGTGGGAAAAAGCATGGGTTAACACCCTGTTATTGGGAAACTGAAGCTTGCTTCAAATGTGGGAAGCTGGGCACAAGATTAAAGATTGTCTTGTTATGCAAATGCAGCAATCAGGTATGAAAATTTAGAGGACTAAATTTCTTTAAGGGGAGGAGAATGTGATGACCCTAAAAATATAAAATACTTATAATTTTGAATGATAGTTCACGATGTTATGGGACCACCCTAAACTTGCTCTTTTCACATTTGTTTTAAGTAAGTTAAGATAATTAAATATAAATTGATGTGTCGTAAGGTGGCATTATAAGAGGATGATGTGTCATAAGGTATTATTATAAGATAGTGTTGTATCATAAGGTTGGATTATAAGAGGATGATGTGTCATAAACTATTATTATAAGATAATGATGTGTCATGAGGTGGCACATATGTAAGTTAGAAAAAAGACACATGTTTGAGATGTGTCAAATGAAGATTGATCCTCCTCTCTTACAAATACACCTCATAGGCCCATCATTAGCCCATCACAATTGCCCTTTCTCTCTCCTCCCATATGTAAGTCATTATTCTCTCTTAATGATTTTTTTTCTCTCTCCTCATGCTCTTTTTCTCATAATAAATAGTTTTTCTCCCTCTCATAATGATTCTCTCATAACCAATGATTTTTCTCTCTGATAATATTCTCATAAAAATAATATTATTCTCTAATGTTTTCATAAAAATAATATTATTCTCATAATGATTCTCTTATAACAAATGATTTTTCTCTCTCTTATAATACTCTCATAAAAATAATTATAAGATATTTTTCTCTCTCATAATAGGTTCTTCTCTCTCATAAGGTTCTCATAAAATAATTATATATTATTTCTCTCTCGTAAGAATATAATCTTTTCTCTCCCCTGTAATATGAACATTTTTTTTATGCTCCCTCTCCCCATACGTAAACTCATTTGGTTGCTCTCTTCCCATACCTTTAGCTAAACATCAATAATCTCAATCTTACTCTGGCAGCGATAGCAACACATCCATCTCAGATTGACGTATAAGTAAGTGACCTCATTTTCATGTAAAATAGTTATTTTGAAAACTGGAATTTCCACTTTTAATAAAGTTGTATTTTTTCCGTCTATCATTATGAATTTTAGATACTGTACGTTTTATGTGTAAGTGACATTATTTTTCTATAAAATAGTTATTTGAAAATTGGTAGTTTTGCTTTTAATAAAATTGTGATATTTCTGTCTATTATTATGAATTTTAGATACTGTAAGTTTTATGTGTAAGTGACCTTATTTTCCTGTAAAATAGTTATTTGAAGACTGGTATTTCTGTATTTAATTGTAATATTTTTGTCTATCATTATGAATTTTAGACACTGTAAGTTTTATGTGTAAGTGACTTCATTTTCCTATAAAATAGTTATTTGAAAACTGGTATTGCTTCATTTAATTGTAATATTTTCGTCTATCATTATGAATTTTAGATATTGTAAGTTTTTTGTGTAAGTGACCTCATTTTCCTATAAAATAGTTATTTGAAAACTGGTATGTCTACTTTTAATAAAATTGTGATATTTCCGTCTATTGTTATGAATTTTAGATACCACAAGTTTTATGTGTAGGTGGCCTCATTTTTCTTGTAAAATAGTTAATTTGAAAATTTGTATATCTGCAATTAATTAAATCATAAAATTTTCGTCCATTATTATGAATTTTAGATATTATAAGTTTTATGTGTAAGTGACCTTATTTTCATATAAAATAGTTGTTTGAAAACTGGTATTTTTGGATTTAATTATAATATTTCCATCTATCATTATGAATTTTAGATAATGTAAGTTTTATGTGTAAGTGACTTTATTTTCTTGTAACATTATTATTTGAAAACTGGTATTTCTGCATTTAATAAAATTGTAATATTTCCGTCTATCATTAAGGATTTCAGATAATTTGATGATTTAGTATTTAACTCTTGATTTCAAAAGAATTCTTCTATTGTCAATAGACCACTTACCATGTTAGATTTCAATTTTTAAGAATGTCTCTCATAATGGTTACGTTTATGAAACTATTGAGCCCAAAGTATTTGACTGCTTATTTATCAAAATATCAGTGAAAGTGTTCTATAAATGAATTCATGCTTTTGATTTCAATGATATTTTGAATATACGGTATTGTTGCTTCCTGATATTTAAAGAGTTTCAGAGATACTTTAAGTATAAAAGAAGACCTATCCGGTACGTCGGTAGAGATTAAGTGGACTCATCCGGTACACTGGTGAGGTATAAGTGGATCTATCTGGTTCGCCGGTAGGTTAAAGGATTTATATATGCACTTCCTTATATTGTTTCAATATAATCTTTTTGGATTATGTAAAATTGTATAGTTCTATTTGGACAGTTCTCTTCCTCATATTGTTTCAATAAACACTCTTTTAGAAAATAACTACTTTTTCCAACCATGATTTTTTTAGGATTAGGATGGTTACTTACAGAGTAGCCAAACTCATCAAATTATTGTGAATTCTTTTAAGAATAAATTGCAGCCTTATTGTTCGAAAGTACAACAAAAGTAGCTATGGAGAAGTTTTTAGTCGCAGTTAAATTTACCTTTGTTACTTTTGTCTTATCAAAGATGTATATATGTGGACCTTCATGTTAATATAAGATGTAAATATACTTTGTACAAATTTGAAAATTTCTTAATGAAAAATCAGACAGTTCTGTGCAATATATAGAAGAAATTTTGATTTTGTTAAGGATAGACACTTCAAGAATGTTAGTATTACAGAACCTGGGGTGTGACTGCTTTAGCTTGAAGTCTAGAGTCTATGTCACGTGGGGTAAGAGACCGAGTTTCCTCCACAGCGTCTGGATCTGAAATTGTGGATGTGTGGGCTCTAATAGAATCCCCAAAATTTGAGGGCAAGTTTCGGCTCCGTTGTTTCAGAGAGGCTTTGAGAATTTGTAGTTTTCAGATTAGCCTGAAGTCGGCCCACCTTGAAATAGAAGCAGAGGACCAAATGGAAGAGAACATATGAGCGAATGATAGTTCTTTCAACCCGAAAAGCTCGAACCTAAAAGGTCTGATTGAAGAAGGGGTTGGGTTAGTGTCTAAAGGGATTGACTATGGTCACAGGTGACTTTCGGGAAGGCCCTAGAGCAGGACCCTGGAAAAGAGGAATTTCAGTTGATGAGGAAACCGTCTATCTTGGTCATTGTAGGCATTTGGCCATGATTGGACCAAGTGACGGATGCCCCTGAGAGAGGGATGTTTATGAGGACGATACTTTCTATGAAGTCTGAGAAAGCTCTCAAGGAAGCAGTTAGATGGCCACCATTTGATTTCTCATAAGGCCATCTGACCGTATTCCATGGGATATGGGGAGGAGCGACTCAATGAGAGAGATCCAGTCAAAGGTTATCTCTAAGAGACTGGCTATTAGGGCCATAGACAAATGTGATCCTAAAGATAAAATCATCAGAAATTCGATGGCAAGAAGTGGTTATAGAGTAATCTAAGACCTGGGACGAAAACCATTGAAAACACTTGGGTTCCGAATGATCAAAGTGCCCCCAGAGGCACCCTGGGAGTCTTTGGCGACCCATGCACAGGGGTTTCATCCCCAATTTTCTTAAACAAGGCAAGGTCAAGGGATGGGAGTTTGGTTTCAAAAAGTGCAAGTATATCAAGAAACTGAGAGGAAACTAGGGAGCGAACAATGCTGCATTTAATGTTGCGGCCAAATCCTCTGATGCTCCAACAGAGGACCCTCATCTGGGTGAGTTTGGGTGACGTGAGGATTTCCTGGTGGATCTCCTCTGCCTAAGGCTAATGGGTAGGATGGAAGTGACGGAGATTAACTGGGTTGAATTCCTAGGGGTGTCATAATTCACCCCTAGAGTGAAGTTTAGTCAATTCCCTAGTTCCCTTATTAGGCTTTAGGAGGTTACCTGAGGTGCGCCAGCAACAGCCCTAAGGTGTGACAAGATGTCAAATTATGGATGACTTAACTAAGCACCTGCAGGATCAGGTACCGTGGTGCATGTTGTTCGCAGATGATATAGTATTGATTGATGAGACCCGAAACGACATCAACACAAAGTTAGAACTTTGGAGGGATGCCCTAGAATATTAAAGTTTTAAAATTAGCAGGACTAAGACAGAGTATATAGAATGCAAGTTTAGTAATAACAGGAGTAGAGATGAGGAGTAGCTAAGATTGACGGCCATGAAGTACAAAAAAGACTGCACTTTCGATATCTTGGGTTGATAATCCAAGAAAATGGAGAGATTGAGGAAGATGTCGCACACAGAATTAGAGTTGGGTTGGCGAAGTGGAGATGTGCAACTGGAATTTTATGTGATCGTCGCATACCGATGAAGCTGATGGGCAAGTTCTATAGAACATCGGTGAGACCAACTTTGCTCTATGAGGTAGAATGTTGGGCGGACAAAAACCAATATACCCATAGAATTCGAAATGAATCCATTCCGGAGAATTTAGGTGTCGCAACATTAGGCGCAAGATGAGAGAGAGTAGCCTTAGGTGGGCTGGCCATGTGTGGCGCCGACCCGAGTACAACACCTGTTAGGAGATGTGAGTTAGTTCAAGTGGAAGGATTGAAAAGAGGCAAAGGGTAGGCTCATAAGGATGTGGTTGGAAGTAGTCCGAAAAGATATGGGCACTTATGGCTTCACTGAGGGTATGAACTTTAATAGAGTAGAATGGTGGACCAGGATTCGTATAGCCGACCACAATTAATTGGGAAAAGGTTATAATGATGATGCTGATGACATTTTATTGCCCTGGAGTAATAACAGTAGGCATGCCTCTATAAAAATCATTTTCAATATAGGTAGGTTATTTGATATCAAACAAATATTGAGTAGGTTATGGGAGTTCGCAATTACAGAGTATTGTATGCCAACATGATCCTCTGCATGGGGTGTGGTTGTCTTTGCATATGTAACATGATAATCAATTCAGCATAATGCTGATACAAGTTTATGACTCTTGTGCTGATTCTTAAATGTTTATATAGTTGAAATATTGTTAATTCCCTGCAATGAAATTCCAAAAGGTATGAAGTGTATAGGCTTGTTATTGATTGGATTACATTGTTCTGCCATTTCTAGTGAATATGATCTATCTTGACTGCCTGCTCTTTTGCTACCAATTATTCAATGAAACAAGTTTTTGATTGGTTGTTAATTGGTTCTGTTTCTGAAATGTATAGGCTTGTTATTGATTGGATTACATTGTTCTGCCATTTCTAGTGAATATGATCTATCTTGACTGCCTGCTCTTTTGCTACCACTTATTCAATGAAACAACTATTTGATTGGTTGTTAATTGGTTCTGTTTCAGATTGTATTTCTTCGTAAAGTCATCCCTAGGCAAATAAAAGCGGAGAAGGCAGTTGCATTAATCAGAAGAACTGTTGAAGGGCTCATAGCAAAGTGCAGAGAGATTGTGGAAGCTGAAAATGAGTTGATTGATACTGAGGAATATGTTAATGAAACAGACCCTAGTATTCTGAGGTTCTTATTAGCAAGTCGAGAAGAGGTTTTTCAGGGAACCTTAGCACTTAAATCTGACTTTTGGCCCAAGTCAATGAGAAAGAGCTGCCATTCTTAATAGTAAAATGATTAATGATTATGTTTATTTCATATAAAAATATTCAGATACATTTTAGTGGTATTGCATGGTTAAAAAGTTTGTCTTGCTTAGGAGTAAGGATGTTACCTTTACCATAATATGTATTATGCATTTTAGTTGTATTATATTACCTTTAAACTTAATATTATAATCAAGAAACAGTTTGAAATCACACAAACACACACAAATTTATGTATGCATGTTGCATTTCGACTGCTTGGCTTACTGGTTTGGGAACAAGTTAGAACTGCTAGCCCAAGGATTGTATCCCAGTTCGTAGTTACCAGGATTTAATCTGGGGTGATTCGTATCTCCTTGAGTGGCAATGTACGAGTGGCAATGTACTCCCATTCTCTTAAGAGTGCATTTCCAGTCTTCTTGGCAACTTTTGTCTTAGTGATGTTGAGGAAGAAATGTCGTTCACCTTTGCCAGGTCATTATGTGACGTACATATGCATTCCACAATGAATCTTAGGTTTCAAAGAACCAGGGACATTCTCATTCCAGGACAAATTGGATGGGAACTCGAGCATCAAAATTATTGCTCACATGTTAGATGGACATATTCCTTTGTCGACACCAATTAATACATTCTATTAAAGCAAGTACAAGTTTGGAGATGTCATGGGCATATTTGAATACCCTGTGGATACATCACTGAATAATTATGATCTCAACTCTCAGAAAAAAGAGTTGTACGAGAGTTGAGATCATACTTATTCAGGGATGTAGGATGACTATTGGATGAAAGAGATAAAGAAAAGTAGTACAAGAGGAAGAAAGTGGCCCGTAAAAGAGTCACAAATATTCTGCCTATCCTATTAAAGGGAGTGAATAAAAAATGTTATGAGTTGATTTGGTCCTTTTGTAAGTCACTCAAGTTGTAGGGTCATTTTAGTAATTTTTCCTTTTATTTATGTTTTTAAGCCTTCAAAAGTAAATTATGAAGTTCATGCAGCAACCCTATTGGAGAGTCTTTTGAATTGATTAGGTTTTCATCTGATCCAGATTTGATGACTAGACATTAATCATTTTAATCTCATGAATGCTTCAGGAGTCTTGAATTTCATGTTGTCTGGCAAGGATTAGTCTCTTTCCTCTTAAGCAAGTTTCAAATTCAGTGTGTCGTAAGAGCTAATTGAGAGAGCTGAGCTTCAATGAGGTCAAGTGATCCTTGAGTTGGGGTACCTTGTGGCTGTTGTCATGGTAACGATCAAAACACTGAATACATGCTGTTAGTCTGCAGCTAGAATCTCACAAAATTTCACATCATAGATGCACCTCTCAAGTATACATCCTTTGTTAATGCGCAATTTGGTTCAGGATTTAGAGAATTGGCGTTAGCGAGATGAGATCACGGTCGAAGGAGCTCTGAAGTCGAACCAATGATTTGTTAAATCACTTGATCTAAATAGCTATTTGTTGAGTATTATGATGCAGTTGTTACCATTTATGGCCATGAAGCCTGAAGAATCTGGAGTTAAATGTGAATGCGAGTGTAAATCAATGACAAGTTGCAATTGATGTTTATGAACTTCTGCATTTTGTCTGATAGAGTACATGTTATTGTCAAGGACATTGGGTTCTTGAAAATTCTTACAGAAGAGCTAGTCACTATTATTAGGTTGGGAATAGCTAAGTATTGTTGGTTTTGAGGTAATTTGATAGTTGTAGTTGTAAGTGGGGCACATGAATCTTTGGGAGAACCTATGGATGATACTTTTTAGTCTCCTTGGGTAATTAATATGGTGGAATGCCAAAGGTGACAGGTAGGACAATTTTTTCTAGAGTACTTTATGGTTAAATGATTCATGATTTACGGAATGAATGTTGGTTGGGCTATTTGTGATAGAGGGTAGGGTGATTTATTAGAGCAACTATGGGAAGGGTGGTAGGGAACTTAATGTCAATATGATAGGGCTGTAGGAAGTCTAATAGATATTGATGAATTAACAAAATTTCTTGTAGGTACTGGTACAAGTAATTTGAGTTTGAGAAATGTTGGAGAATATGCACATGGAGTTTGCATTGGATAGGAAATTTGCTGTTTCTTAGAAATGGTAGTGGCTATTACCATTATGTTGAATTTTCACTCTTCTTCTAATGGAAGATGCAGCAGAGAAATATCCTTTTTGGGTTGGAGATTTTAATCATTCAAAAGCTACTTGATACGACTAACGGTTTCCTTAGGATTAATCTGGCCTCCTTCTTCCTCCAATGATTGAAAATGAGTCTGTGAGCATGGTGATGGCCAACCTGAAATGTAATATGGTTGGATATGCTGAATCAAATGTAAATTTTGTAAGAAAGCACAACAACTCGCTTCCAAACCCTTATATAACCTAGCTCTTTTTCAAGGTTACCTAGATCCTAAGTTTCCTATAAGTGCCATCAAGGTGACCACCTGTATCGACATGTATCATGATGGTGGCCACGTGTATAGACATGTGTCATTATGGTGATAACATTTTAAGAATGTAATGTTGTGAGAGTGATTATTGTAGGCTTAGTCCTCATTATATCGTATTCAAGTTTCTGAGGACTTATTTATCTTTGTTTTTTTAACAAAATGAAATTCTTGTACAGTAAGTAAATCTTTTATAACTAAGATAAATATATGGGAGGTATTGGAGGTCAGTGTTACCTAAAATCACCCTCTCTCATTTTTTTCTCTCTCAATATCTCTTCCTTCATTTCCTCTCTCACTGAGCACTTGATCTCTTCTTCTATTTTCTTCCTTATTCTTCCCCTTTCATATTTACTTGTTGTATTTTAACTGGGTATCAGAACTGGAAGCTTGGTGACGTTTTTTTGAAACACTAAAGATGTGATTGGCCATGCTAAGGTCTCTTAAAGCTATATGGCTAGAAACCCTAGATCTGGAGAAGAAAAGGGGGTATGAAACCCTAGATCTAAGAAGTGGTACGAAATAAGAAAGGGGAAAAAATCTAGTTTCATGGTCATCTCCTTGAGTTTTTTATGCGGGATCAGAATCCCTAGATCTCGGTATTATGGTTCTATGATGTTAAAGTTTGTTGTCATACCACTTTTATCAATCAAATCATTGTTTAGAGTTGTGAAACTCAGGCTTTTTGGAGATCTCTTCTATGGATGATCTTGGGTCCTTGTTCAAAATCTTTTTGAGTGGCTGGTTGTGTCTATCAGCATGTCCTTCGTGTTTTTCAGGCTATCTTGTGGCTAATGTGTCTAGTTTGAGTGATTCAGGTCGCTCTTCCACCTTCACTAGTGGTCCTGATATTACCTCCTATATGAGCATTTACGGAGATAATCCTGGACTGTAGATTACTATTGGCAAACCTAGTAGTAAAAACTATTTAGAGTGGTCATAGTCGGCTAAAATGTTCATCAGTGAAAGGGGAAAGTTAGGGTATATCAATGGTAGGATTGTTGAAACCGAGGAAATTGATCCAACACATGAAAAGTGGGAAATAGAAAATCGTATTGTTAAGTCTTGATTATTACACTCCATGCAACCATCGATTAGTAGGAGTTCTTTGTTTCTTCGAACTGCAAAAGAGATTTAGGACTCTGTATATCACACTTATCTTCAAAGCAAGAATGTGGCTCAAGTGTATCAACTGAGGCAGGAAATTTGCCATCTTCAACAAGAATGAAGTCTCCCATTGAATATTTTTCTTTATTTCATAATGTATGAGAGGAGCTAGACTACTAGTAGATATTTATGCTGGGTTGGTGACCTTTAAAAGGCCGTAAGAGCATGTGAATATAATTTATAGTAAATTATGCACTTCAATGGGAGTGTGTATTTTGGTTGATTAACCTAGGGTTTGACGGTCTATAGCCTTAGTCATGCTCAAAATCCTTACTCCTAGACATATGGTACTACCTAAAAGGTTTTATAGAAGGTCATCCCTTGTTTGTAGATCAGAAGAGCTGTATGGTTTTCTGTGTGCGGATGTAGGAGTGTGAGAGCAAGGGCTAAATTCTCAATAAACTTTTGTGCAATATGTACACATGACAGCCGCATTACTAATAAGCAACCTTGAAAATGGGTACTTGTATAGGTGCATACTTGTATAGGTTCATAGATAGAGTCCCCCTTGCATTGGTAGCTATATGTACTTGACTTGCTCTTAAGGGGAAAACCTATAATCCATATTCCGAGACCATAGTTTCACTATTTATTGGGTAGTTTTGTCGAGCTAATCATGAGCCCCTGCATGAGACTGTGGATCATGAATCTCATTGGGTTAGTTTGAGAAGATAGTCAACGATTAGGTTTACTGGTTCAGGTGGAATACGCTGACAGTCACTTATCTTAATCAACTTCTAGATATTTTATTTTAGTGTTAGAATGTTTATGTAAATTTTGACAAAGTTTCAAAATTTTTAAAATTAATTTCATATTAAAGGAGGAGTGGAGTATTACATATGGGGGCCCATGAATCAAGCTTGCATGTGTGTCAACACCCACAGGGGTGGGCGTGGAGCCCATGGGGCCCACACCTCACTCATGGGGGTGCGCATCCCCTCCTCTCTTTATTGTAGTGTTGTTTTAGTAAAAATAAATGGGTGTTTTAAGTTAGTTAAGGAAATCTATCTAGAACAAAGATTATGTCATTATTTTGTGGGACTTAATTACTTGAAATATTCTTTGACCAAATCTTTAACTTTTTACTTCCTACAATTTTAAAAGAGGTAAAGAAAGTTCTAGAAGGTTCTTTTATATTGGTCTTATCCTAGTTTGCCTAAAGGTGGATATGGGTCAAAGATTTAGGAGATAATGTTCCTGATATTCCTCTTTAAATCATGATGGCTTATTCAAGGAATGGTGACTCAGATTTAATTCTCTCACCTCACATATTTCCTAAAATCCTATTTGGTCATGGTGAGTCATAATTGGAAAGACGCAACTAGGGCTCCTTGAGCCCTATAAAAGGAGATGAACCCCCTCTTTAGCATACAATTTCTTAGCCTCTGTCTCCCTCCTTACTGTCTCTCTCTCTCGTTCACACTCCACTCTCTCTCTCTTGCATCTCTCTAGTTCTTCCCATCCTCTCTCTCTTCAGGTGGCATGCCACCCCCATAAGGAACAAGGGGTGGCATGCATCACCATAGTTAGGTTTTTTTGGTGGAGAGAGGCACACACGGCCCTAGTTTATAGGGAGGTGCCTTGTGGCATGCCCTAAGTGTTTCTACAAGGGTTATAGAAACCCTAATTGTTTTATGCTATTATAAGAAATCCTAGTTTGTAAGGTATTGCCTAAAAATGCTTCCTGGCTTAGAAAATTCAACACTGCCAATAGGACTAGAGTTTTCCATTGGTCAGGAAATTTGATGTCGGGTGCACTAAGCCTTATGGAGTTGACCCTAGGCATACACGAGTAAGGCTTCTTGGTTGTTTGTTTTATTTTTCAGTCATATTTATGTATTTATTATGAATTTTCAGGAACAGTATTTGTACTTAAATTGTTAGTGGAAGCTTGGTTTTTATTCCTGAATTGTGTTTATTTGATTTGGCATTAAAGCAAAAGTTCGAGGTTGTATTTTGGGTTTTATTTATCATTTACAGCAGTGGCACTCGTAAATGGAATTTAGATTCATTAATAAGGAAAAAGAGAAAAATTTTTATTTTACTTCCTTGAATTCCACATAGCTACATCTTTCAGTTTAGATCATCATGTAAGGAAGACGGTTAAAAATTGAAAGAGTTCGTGGAACAAACTCATATTTCTTTGTTCTCGGCAGATTTGAACCTCAAGTTTGAATTAGCCAGGGTTCAATTACTCAACAAGGACACCCTTATGTCACTTAACCAGGTGTATTCATTTGTTCAGAGTGAAGATAATCAAGAAAATGTCATGCTGCCTAGCCAAGGAGTTGATCGATCTGCTCTTTCTTCAACCTCCTTTCCTCCTAGAAACAATTAGGGGGAGGGACTCGAAATTTTGGAAAAAGAGGACCTAATCAAAGTGAAAAAAAATTAAGCTAAATTGCAACCATTGTGATAGAACTAGTCATATCAAAGAAGTTATGTTGGAATCTAGTTGGGTGTCTTGTTAAATTCAACCATCAAGGTCAGTTTAATGCTCATAGTACTTCATCCATTAGGAATTCAGCTCCTAATAGTATAGATCAGCCATTACAATCCTCACTATCTGCTTCAAAGGAGATGACACCAGTCTCTAGAGAGGAGTTTGAAGCCTTCTCAGGTTGTTCACATGGTTAGAAGGTCCGTCCTCTACCTTTACTTCATCCTTTCCATGCTCAAGTACTCATACTTTTTCTAATCATGTCTCGCTTACTCCATCTGGATAATCTTGGATTATTGGTTCAGAAGCATTAGACCACATGACTAGTGTGCCTTCCTTATTTTCTTCTTATTGCCCTTGTTCTGGTAGATACAATGTCTAGATTGCAAATAGTTCTTTGTCATCTATGGCTGCAAAAGGAACTGTGAATGTTTCTTCTAAAATGTCATTGTCGTCAATTCTTCGTGTTCCTAAACTTGCTACAAGTTTAATGTTTATCAGTAATATTACCAAAAGTCTGAATTGTAATGTGACTTTCTTTCCTCTCACTATGCCTTTCAGGATCTAGATACGAGGGAGATGATTGGCAGTGGCCATGAAGTTGGTGACCTCTACATTCTTGACTTGGCAACGACTATCCCTCAAGCCCTACCGTCCAGTTTTAGTGTTAATAAAGATCGGATTTGGCAATGGAATCTTTGACTTGGTCATTTGTATTTTCAGTCTTCAAAAGTTTTGTTTCCTGAGTTGTTTATTTCTACTAGTGTGCCTGAGTTTCGACGTGCGGTCTGTGAATTGTCAAAGCGTTGTAGAGACTCCTATTTACTTAGTAATAACAACAGCAAGGTTTCTTTTGATGTTGTTCTTCTCTTGTTACATCTTATTTTAGTTATCAGTATTTTGTTTTTTGTGTGGATGATTACTCTTGATGTACCTAGATCTACCTTATGAAAACCAAAGATGAAGTTCCACATATCTTCGAAGTCTTTCAATTTGATACTAAAATTAAGGTATGTTGATATGACCGAGGCATGGAATATTGTAATGGCTAGTTACAATCCTACTTGGAAGAGCATGGATAGAACATTAAAATTCATGCACCTATAAACCACAACAAAATGGTGTAGCTGAAAAAAAGAATAGACATCTTTTAGAAGTGGGTCTTGCTTCTCTTGAGTATGAATGCGCCTAAGAAATTCTAGTCTAGTTCTGTGCTTACCTCATCTTATTAAATGGAGGCCGTTCCATATTCTAGGATGCCATCCATATTCTAGACTAAGTCTATATAAACTTCTTTCCTAATCGTCCACTGTTTAATGTACCTCCTAAAGTCTTTGGTTGTGTTTATTTGCTCATCTTTTAGTTTTGTACCGTACAAAATTGGATCCCGAATCAATAAAATATATTTTCCTTGGTTATTCATCTTCGCAAAAGGGTTACAAATGCTATGATCCAGATTCTGGGAAGAAATTTATCTCAATGGATGAAACCGTTTTTAAGTCCACTCTTTTCTTTCCCACCTCTCTTTAAGGAGAGAATAATGTAGAAGAGACGTCCTTTGTTCCTCTTCCTCTTCCTATTTTCTCTTAATCTTGTGCTCAGGATGACAATGGGGTGCATTTTCATGGTCTTGGAAAGAAAGAATTGAAAGTATATACTTGATGGAAACAAAAGGAAGTGGAGACCACTATAGCTTACAGGCCTTCAAGGAAATTGAATACCTTCAATCCAGGTAATACTCCCAAGCCCTAATGTGATGATTCTGATCTGCCTTCTATTGTTCGCAAAAGGTAAGATGAAGTTATAGAGCACACCCAATTAGCAATTTTGTTTCCTATGACTTATTCTCTCCTTCCTATTGTGCTTTTGTGTCTTTTGTGTTTTTTGTTTCTACTCCTTCTAGTGTTACATAAGCCTAAGTTCATCCTTAGTGGAAAGAGGCTATGTGCGAGGAGATGATGGCACTAATAAAGAATGGCACTCGGGACCTGGTAGATCCTCTTAAAGAGAAGAAGATGGTCAGTTGCAAATGGGCTTGCACTGTAAAGCACGAGGCTGATGGTACAAGTGACCGATATGCACGGTTAGTTGCTAAGGGGTTTACTCGAACTTATGGAATAGACAATCGAGAGATCTTTGCTCCTGGGGCCAAGAAGAACTCTATATAGGCCCTTGTATATCTGGCAGCAAAAGTGACCATTGCACCAAGTAGATGTTAAGAATGCATTCCTTCATAGGAATTTGTAGGAAGAAGTTTACATATTACCTTCACCTGGATTTAGGGCTCCTGGAAATTGGGGAAAAGTGTATAAGTTGAGAAAGGCCGTTTATGAACTAAAACAGTGTTGTCCAAAGAGTTGGATATACTCAGAGTCATGCTGATCATATTGCATTTGTAAAACATACTAAAGTCAGTACCACCACCCTGATTGTGTATGTGGATGATATTTTTGCAATAGAAAATTGTCTTAAAAGAAATTTAACAATTAAAGAGCTTTCTGGTGAGGGAATTTTAGATTAAAGATCTTGACCCCTTGAAGTATTTTCTTGGGATAGAAGTTGCCAAGTCTAAGAGAAATCGTTCTCTCAAAGGAAGTATGTGTTGGATCTCCTTAAGGAAATAGGGGAGCTCTGGACACAACTTGTCGATACTCCTATGGAACAAAATAACAAGCTCGATGCCATAAAGATGTAGTTATGTGCGTCCAGATATTGCGCATGTTGTGAGCGTAGTCAGTTAGTATTTTGAAGCTGCTTACAGAGTTCTTAGTTATTTAAAATCATCACCAGGCAGTTGTTTGTGAATCATGGGCATTTACACGTTCTGGCTTATATAGATGCAGATTGGGCTGGCTATAGTATGGACCGAAGATAGTTGGGGGTAATCTTGTGACTTGGAGTAAAAATCAATCATTGTAGCCCGGTCAAGTGTCGAAGCAGAGTATCATTCCACGGCTTGTGGTGCAGGTGTTGTTTTAATAAAAGATCTTACTATGTAACGTGGTTTTCTTATGAAGGGATTAATGGCCTTATATTGTGATAACAAGGCAGCCTACAGCTCACAATCCTATTCAGCATGATCGGACCAAACGTATCGAGGTAGACTAACATTTTGTTCAAGAAAGAGTTACCACAAGAGAAATTTGTCTTCCTTATGTAGAGAGAGAAGATCAGCAAGCTGACATTCTAGCAAAGGCTATTAGTAAACATTGACTACAAGTTGTCTTGAGCAAGCTGGGCATGCATGCACCATCTTGAGGGGGAGTGTTGTGAGGGTGACTATTGAAGGATTAGCCCTCATTATATTAGTCTCTAAGGACTCATTTCTCCTTTTAGTAAACATCGACTACAAGTTGTTGTAAGAAAGCTGGGCATGATTGATATTCATGCACCATCTTGAGGGGGAGTGTTGTGAAAGTGATTATTGAAGGCTTAATTCTCATTATATTGCATTTAAGTCGCTGAAGGACTGATTTCTCCTTTTTTATACAAAAGGACATTCTTATACAATAAGTAAATCTTTTGTAACTATTACAAATATATAAGAGCTGTTGGAGGTTGGTATGACCTAACATCACCCTCTCTTTTTTCCTCTCTCAACGTCATCTTCCTTCGTCATTTTCTCTTAATTTATTTCCTTCCTTTTTCTCTTTCTTCAATTATTTACCGTTGTATTTTAACTTGTGAGACATTTGTCCAATTACATGCACAAAAGTCAAATGTGTTTCAACTTTTTCTTACACATTGCACACCTTAAATAAAATATTCTAAAACATAAATGCTTTTGAAATATTCCATACAAGTCTAAATATGCTCTTATGTAGTTCCAAGTTTCGTAAATGGTCTAAAAGAAATGCGAAGTTCCATTTTAGCCCTACAAAGCTATACACTCTTGTATTTCTAGTTTCTACTTGTTAAGTGTGTTATTTAAAGTAGAAACTATTCAACAAGGTCATCCATTAATTTCTCTAAGTTCAAATCTTAGGAATGCCTTCGTAGATTTATTATTTAATGAACTTAATGTATTAACTAATTATTTGAGAAATCCTTTTATTTGGAAATTGGACAGGCATTGGGATTGAGGTGAATTGAGTTATCAAGGCTAGCGTACATAGATCTTGAACGTACCTGTTCAACAACTTATGATATGTGGCTTTTATCCAAAAAATATGCAAGACATTTCAATCTGAAGACAAGCTAGTAAATGTGCTTCAACACAGAAACTAGCAATGTTCTCTATTTGGGTAGTTTTAGGTCCATGGGCAAACTAGGCCAACCCATACCTTTGTTTTTTTTATGGACGAGTACCCATGTAATTACGAACTAAAAAGACTATATTTGTTGACTTGGTGATCCTTCAAAAGAAATTTAATCAAATGATTTATTATGTTGCAGGCTCCATATTTTATCTAATTGACATGTATATTGGATTTTGCAACACCTTTTGCTTGTCTCTCTTCCACATATAAGTACTAAATAAAGAAATGCAATACCTTGACATGGAGTTCCTATCGTATTTATCTCCTACACGCAGTAACATGAGTTAATTGAATAAAAAAAGTACTTATCACGTAGAAGAGATATATCTAAAAATATGGCAGCCTTCTTCTTGATGTCATGTCATAGGTCAACGCATACACTTGCTATGCATGCCAATAGCAAATGCAGTGTTGATGAAGTTGTTCCAATCATTTCATACTGCGCTGTCTCTGATAAATTGAATGAAATACTCATTTATTTATCCAAAAGGGAAAAAAAACTAAAATACTCAATGTTCTCTCTTGCCCTTTTAAGAGTAACTCGCTTCCTTGCAACCTATGTTACAAGGAAATTATCGCAAGAATCCGCATCTGACTTGGACTCCAAGAATTTGATTCACACAATTTGCTACTTCATTAATAAATTTAACTTACAGAATATAACATGTTTCCAATTTATAGACATGTGCCCAATAGTGTGGCAACATGTTTATAAATGATGGGCACATGGGTGAAAATGTTGGGCACCCATGTGCCGATATCTAGACTCAAGTTCTGTATTTAGACATGCATGTGAATGTTTGACACATCAAGAGACACATCTGATACAAATTTAGACACATTTGAGCTGTGTCTAGTGGCATGTCTGGTGTGTTGATACAAGTTTTGGACGCATGTGGAGCAGACACACCAAAATGTGCCTGATAATCATGTCATTGTAATAACGTCACAATTTTCTCTTTCGTGTAAGCCTGTTAATGTTTCCTTTATATATGTTTCTGAAACATTAATTTATTTTTTGTTAACAAATGTTTCATTTACAATCGATAACAAATAAGATGATGTATTTCCTTTTACCCCTTATTGTTTGTGTTTTATAAGTGCTCATCAATACGATTGTAATCCTTCTAAAATGAAACTCTAAGTGCTTGATATGCACTATTTACTTGATATAAATTATTCATAGAAAGATATTACTGGTATGCATACCGAGAGACACGCCATGAGGGTGCTCTCGGATCATCTTATCTCTGTAATCTATCACTTCTCAGTAATACAAAGTTAACTTTCTCAAAAAGAAAAAGATATTACTGGTATGCATGATGCAGTAAGTAATTTGTTAGATATTTGGGTACTTAGATGATGAAGATTCCCTGTGCTCATTTTTTCCATGATTTCCTAGGGGTATATAGACATGTACAAGGTGCTTGTGTTACTTATATTTAAATATTATGGTAAGTTTTAATGCATATTTTGGTGGAGCTTAGTTTGATAATGACCTGTTGATATCCATATGAAACACTGATATCCCAAGTTCAAGTTCCTTAATTTTGTCTTTGACTCTCTTGACCATGCGGTGCTTTGCCCTTGAATCTACTGCAGGTAACCAGCTTACAGTTACGCGATGACCTTTTGTCAATGCTGGTTGCTGGCCATGAAACAACTGGTTCTGTCCTGACTTGGACTGTGTATCTTTTGAGCAAGGTTTCCACAAACTTTCTTGGTTTGAAATTGTTTGCACTTCTTTACTCTTTACTTTGATGCATGATCTGTTTCTTTGCCAATGTACATTAAAGTTGTTAGAAGATGCTAAACAATTCCATAAAGTATTCAAGAGGATAAAAAATGTCTCTTTCTGTAAGTCACATGTAATAAGGAAAACACTTCACTGCTGATCTTCTAAACATATAAATGCAGATTGGCTGAATAAAAGTTGATTCATGATCTGTTTGTTTCCTAATGTACATTAAAGTTGCTAGAAGTTGCTTAGAAAAATCCATAAAAAGAGGATCGCAAAAGTTCCATTCTCTAAGCCATGTATAATAGGGAAAATAATTCACTATTCATCTTCTAAATATATAAATGCAGATTGGTTGAATAAAAATTGTACATGTTAGACTGATTCTACAATGTTGTCCTGATTCTAAAACTTTTTACATTGGAAGAAGGGACGAATTGTACTTTGCATTTTGAATTCATCTATGCTCAACATTTTATTTTTTAACAATTTTGAAGTATAGTTCATTTGAAAGCGAAATTTTGATGGGGTTCAAACTATTCAAGTAGTGATCTACTCAGTAACTCACATAAGACAGTCATTTAGAATTATCATTTTGATGTTCTGTGAAGTTTGAAGTGCAAACCAATGCAGAGAAGGGTTCAAAATTTTATTGGAAAATGTCTACTGCAGTACATAGAAGTCTCAGAAAGAAATAAACTGAAGAACAACTTTTTGGATACCAATTTGTCCTTTTATAATTTTACACTCCAGATAATTTCCAAGAGTTGGTTGTCAGGAAATGGCTTAATGGGATATACATTATTGAATATGTGTCCTTAATGCTGCTGTGTTTGTAGGCCCTGCAAGAGAGTCCGGAAAAGTCACCTGAGTTGTTTTTTGGGTATTTTAGCAGTGGGTTTCGAACTTGGGATGTGATGTTGCAATCTCAACATCCTAACGTGTCATACCTAAGCCTGGTCCACTATGCAGTGCTTCACAAATCTTTATAATTGGAAATGGGGTTCAATATCTCTCCAGTCATGTTGCTTGTTGTCTTTGCTTTTCTTTCCTTCTATCTACACCTGATGAAGTAGTGAACTCGTGAGAGTTGTCCTTTGATTTCTTTTTATGAATTTTTGGATAGGAATGATTACTCGTCGAAGGATATGCCAAATAACTACGAATGTTGCCAATGAAATTACACCTTCCAAGTACCTAAGCTAGTAGGAAGCTGCAAAAGACTCCAAACACGCACATCAAATGTTCTTCCCTCATGCCCAACATTATTTCGCATTGCCTTGACTATTGTCATAGCATTGTCTGAGAGGAGTCTCATATTTGACCTTAAGGGGTGCATGTTAAAGAAAATGCCTAAACCAATGCACCCTCGTGCAATCTAAGGCAATGTTGTCAAGACCAAACCGGTGACTGAACCGGTAAGAGCACTAGTCTGGTCAGACCAGCCAGTCTTGACTGGTTCACCGCTCATGCCGATGGTCTAATTAAAAAAAAAGAAAAAAATGAAAATTAATTAAAAATAAAAGGGGAAATTATGGAAAGTTCAATAAAAATTAGAAACATTAGAAAAAAAAAAAATTCCCATAAAGAGTCAACCATTCGATACTCGAACAACTATTTCAAGCTCAAAACATGAAAATAGTTATACAAGAAGCTCATACTCATGAATATAGACTTGGTAGCATAAATAAAGTAGAACACTAAAACTAAAACTAAAATTAAAATAATCATTTAAACTTAAAAGAATTAAAAATTAGAATAATTTTGTCCTACTATCATTCCCCGCTGATTGGAAAAAATTCTTCCTCGAGTTTAGAAGTGTGTTTGGATGAATCCAACATGAAAACCGCCTTCTTCTTCTTTGTTGGCTCAAAGATTAATCATGGTTGGAAGAAATTCCTTACGAAAGTGATCTTCATATGTGTAATGAGAAATTAATGTAAATTTATCAAGTATGGTTATCCTTGAACTCTCATTGAAAATCATGTAAGATACTTCGAACTTAATTTTCTAGTCTTAAAAGCTTTCTCGACATTTGTTTCATTATTCTCTGAATCCAGAGCGACAACAATTTGCAGATTCTGAGTCAACCATGCTTCCACTGCAATACTTTGATTCCAATGCCCTAATTCTCGTAAATGTTCCGCTTCTTTGATATCCTTAAGATCTTCATCTCTCTCTTCGTTAGAGATCTGTTCAACCATGAAATCTTGTTCATCATAAAAAAAAGGACCTTCATCGAAGAAGAGATATTCTAGTTCCTTTTCAAAAATAGGATCATTGTCAAAGAGATCACTTGGTTCTTTATCAAAGATAGGAGCACTAAATCTAGTTGAAGATTGGATCATTTTTATTCTTCTTCAAAATTATACTCTTGTCGATGCCATCACGCATCGAACCCATCTATGTAGTTTGACATGCCATCAGTTCGTTCTCAATAAGACTTGGAGTTTGATTCGTGCCATTCTCCATAAAAACCCTTACCATTTGGATATGTCTTCGTAGATTCCTCTTCATTTAGGGGCACGTTGTTGCTAGGCTCACTAGTGTAGCAATAGCTCTATAACCCTCTCCATCAAGTTGTTGATTTATTTGCGTAGTTAGATCAGATTGACATCCTTACGGCTGAGACCTCTACGACCATTGCTATCTCGAATCGTCTTTGAACCGAGCACTGATACCACTTGATGAGGGAATGAAACGTGGGAAATTAAATCGACCTTTTTCCTGAACTTCAAACAAGTAAAAATCAACAATTATAGAGAAAAAGCATGGTCATAACTCAAGCCAAGAAAAGAAGAACTTTATTCTTCCATAAAATAAAATTCATTCCAAATAACATAAGCATCCTAAAATTTGACATCTATCCTTTTATAAGCCTATGAAACCCTTAAATTAACTTGAGACCTAAGTAAACATTTAACACTCTAAAATACCCCTAAACAATAATAAAGGTCCACAGATACTTCTGCGAACATTGACATATGAACAGTATCCTGTGAACAGTACCTATGAATGGTAACAAGTGAATAGCAAATAAAAAATATAAAAATCCTTAGAATTCCTAAAAACTTAAAGGCTATGGTTTGTATAAGTGTGCAATCTTAAACAATCAAATTAGGGTGCTCCTCCAAATTTATCATAAATATAATTTTGGTGTAAAAAATTCTTAGGATGGCTTGAGAATCTATTTTCATCTCTAAGTATAAAATCTAACACTCCAAAGATGGTTCAAATTAAGTAGATTTATAAATACTTGAAAATCTTGAAAATGAACAGTCGAGATAATGTATTGCAAGATACACTATTTTTAGGAATCGAAATCATTTTTTCTTTTCAGATTCATACATCTCGATGGCGAAATGATAAATTAGAGGGCTTTCCAACATCAAAACAACCTTTTATGATGCATTTTTGACATGCATCTTAATTCTACATTATAAGGCTGCAACTTTATATACAGTTTTTTCGAACTTAAAAACATTAGAAAGTCTTAAAACTAAAATTAAAATAATCTTTTGAAATTAAACAAAAACTAAAAATTCCCCATAATTTATATACTTTTACGCATTGTATAAATATTATACATATTTTTTATTTATTGTCATGATCATCATCATGCCTTTTCCCAACTATTTGGGGTCGACTACACGAATCCTGGTCCACCATTCTGGTCTGTCGAAGGTCATACCCTCAATGGGGCCATAAGTTCCCATATCTTTTCTCACTACTTCCAATCATGTCTTTTTTGCACTACTTCTTTCCCTTTTTGAGCCTTCCATGTGAACTTAAAATTTTTTCTTTCTAAAATTTGATATCTCAAAAATTTTAATTTAAAACTTAGTATTTGAGATAGTTTATCTATCTAAAATTGGAGATAGTTTCTCTCTCTAAGACTTAAATTTGAGATTGTTTCTCTCTAAAAAATTTGAGATAGCTTCTCTCTCTAAAATTTTTTTCTACTTTCTCTCTCTAAAACTTAAAATTTGAGATGGTTTCTCTCTTTAATATTTCTTAGGCATTTTCTCACTCTAAAACTTAAAATTTGAGACAATTTCTCTCTAAACCCTAAAATTTGAGATAGTTTTTCTCTCTAAAAATTTTTAGGCACTTTATCTAAAACTTAAAATTTGAGATAGTTTCTTTCTAAAATTTTAAGATAGTTTCTCTCTAAAACTTAAAATTTGAGATAGTTTCTCTCTCTAAAAAATTTGAGATTTTTTATCTAAAAAGTTTTAGGTACTTTCTCTGTCTAAAATTTGAAATAGTTTTTCTCTCTAAAAGTTTAAAGTACTTTTTCTATAAAACTTAAAAGTTTGAGATAGTTTCTCTCTCTAAAATTAGATATAATCTCTCTCTAAAACTTAAAATTTTTTATAATGTCTCTCGAATTTGTGGGGGGCGTCGTGGCAGAATTAATCTTAATTTATAAAGTAGGCGTCTCCATTATAGGGAAATCTTGTTGGAAATCCATTTTTTAGGGTAAAGGCAAGGATACAAATTTATTTATTTTTTGGCTTGAAATGAGGATAATAATTCCAATGGAAATACTTTTCTACCCCAAAATTTCAATCCAAACACCAGAAATGTGTCATCTCCATGGAAAAACATTTCTGAAAGTGTAATTTTGGATATCCAAATGGCCCCTTAGAGAAATCAATCAAATCATAAACTTCATAGAAAAATGAGAGAGTTACTGTGATGACCAATATATATATATATATATATATAATAAAAAAAAATTAAATAAATAAATAAAAATTTATATACATGAATGACTTTAAATGATGGTCCATTGTGTTATAACATGCCATGGGACCATCATTCTCGTTTACACATTTTTGCATCAAAAGATTTATTAGGTAAGGAAACCAGTATGAGGTGTCTCAAGATGCTACGAGGTGGCAATCACCAGTATGAGGTATCTCGAGATGCCACGAGGTGGCAATCACTAGTATGAGGTGTCTCAAGATGCCACGAGGTGGCAATCACCAACATGAAGTGTCTCAAGATGCCACGAGGTGGCAGTCGCCAGTATGAGGTGTCTCAAGATGCCACTAGGTGGCAATCACTAGTATGAGGTGTCTCAAGATGCCACCAGTATGAAGTGTCTCATGACAGCATGACGTGGCCTTAAAAATGACATATGGATGCCATGTGTCGAGTATAGATTGAGTCCCACACTTATAAATACCTCATCAATCCATAAACTAAGCCATCAACTGGTTCCCTCTCTACCTAAACACCTTTGATTCCGGTTCTACTCCGGCAACGATAATAGCATATTCATCTCAAAGTGACCCATAGGTAACTGGCTTCATTTTTCATGTAAAATCATTATTTGAAGAAAACTGATATTCCTATAGTATTCCTAGAAATAATTCTGCATTTAATCATAATATTTCTGAAACTATAAGTTTTATGTACCTTTATATATAACTATAACATCTGTGGCATAAATCTTAGATACTGAAAATGTTATATATATGCAAATATTATACGTGTTATATGCATGGGTTATGTACAAGTGTTATGTGCAAGTAATTACTTTGAATTATTTTATGAAAAAGCATTGTTGTCTGACATTTACTACGTTGATATATAGCCTGCAATTGATATAATGAGGTCTTTTGAATTGATATGCATGATAGCGTGACATAGTGATGCCCCTCATGACTATATGTGCAACATAGAAATGTTGAGGTTTCTTATAATTACATATGAGACATGCTTTTGATAAGATATGTGTGCATGGCAACATGCTTCTAATAAGATGTGTGCATGACAATATGCTTCTAATAAGATATATGTGCATGGCAACATGCTTTTGATAAGATACGCGTGCATAGCAGCATGCTTCTAATAAGATAAGTGTGCATGTTAACATGCTATTAATAAACTATGAGCGCATGGAGACATGCCTCTGTTATGATATGATGAGATACTTATGTCGGCAGTCGTGATTTATCCTTACTCTCTATGATAGGATGAGAGTTAGGATTGGATTGTGTTTGGGAGGTTGCACCCCCAAAACGTATGTGAGGCACTACTCATTGGGACCCCTTGGTAGTGTGACGCTCTCTCGTTAAAAGGGCACATGGGAGGGCCGTGTCTAGCAAGGCCAATGCCTATCAAAAGTCCTAATGCGTGCTGGGGTTGTGTGTGTGTGTGAGGTACTACGCAACGGATTTACCCCATGGTGGTGCTTCATCCTGTGGGATAATAGAAGTCCTAACCTTGAAACCAAGGCCTGAACCCGAGGTTAGTGCTTCTATTGCAGGACTTCTGTTGTTGTGACTACTTGTCTGACCATATCTAATACTTGATTATAGTAATATGATCTTGTTATGATCATGTGCATATGGTCAATGTATTATGCTTATTTTCTTTGTTTAATAAGGAATACATGATATGTGTAAGATTAGAAGTGAATCTGTCTAATAGCATATATTAGAATGCATGAAGTCTTTATATCAAAATTTTACTTAATATGTGTTCTTTTAGAAAATATTTACACTCTCTAAACATGATTTGTGGGGATAATGATGGTCACTTACTGAGTAGTCAACTCATCAAATTATTCTGAAATGTGTATTTTTTGTTTTATTACAGTTGTATATACACATAGATCTTCTTGCCAATTATAAGTGTGAAGTAAACATTGTACAAATCGGAAATTAAGTGGAAATTTTGTTTTGATGTAATATTTAGTGAAAATTTTAAATTTGTTTTTGTTCATTAAGAATTGACTGTCACATCTCAGGAATTCTAGTATTATAAAACTTGGGGTGTGACAATTATTGTTTCAGAGCAGCAGGAGCCTAGAATCCTAGAAGGACCCTTAGGTGGAGTAGGGGTAGATTAGTAACTAGTATTTGAATGTTCCCGTTTCAGGATAAGATGTCAAGGACTCGTGGTAGCAACTCGAACGAGAATGATAAGACCATTGAAGTTTTTAGGGAGTTCTTAAGGACGCTCGGGGCCTTGACTCAAGTCATGAACGATTGTATGCCGGCCCTAGCTTTCCCTACTCCAAATCATGTAAATGGTGGTATAATTGAAAGATTCAAGAAATTTGCACCACCTGCATTCTCGGGGCAAGGAGAAACTGAAAAGGCTAATAGATGGAGGAGGCAAGTAGAAAAGATCGTTGAAGTCTTGTAGTGTTCAAACAAGCAAAAAGTAAGATTGGGGGCCCTCATGCTGGAAGGGGATGCCGAGCATTGGTGGAATTCAGTGAAACAGTCCTGGGTAGAGTCAGAGATTACGGCCATATGGGAGAATTTCCTTGTAGAGTTCGACAAGTACTTCCCCGACTTTGTCCGAGAAATGAAGGAAGTAGAATTCATCGAACTACAACAAAGGAGAATGTCAGTAGAGCAGTACGCAGCCAAATTTGCAGAACTCTCTCGGTATGCGCCGCATATTATCAACACAGAGGCTCGTAAAGAGAGCAAATTGGAGTGGGACGTTAGACCAAATATCCGAGGAAGAGTGATGTCATCCAATCTTAAGGTGTTCTCCCCATTGATGGACCTAGCCATGAAGATCGAGAAGGACTGTTAAGAGCACTAGCTTAGGAAGGAAGAGAGGATTAGGTCCACACCATCTGACAACCTTGGAAAAAGGGCTCAGCTACTACTTAAGAGAGATTTTAATGGAAAGACTAAGCAGGGCAGTGTGAAGACCAAGAAGACTTTACCAGGCGATGTAAGGGAGAACCAGCACCCGGCATGCTCATATTGTGGGATGAACAACCATTCTGCAGCCGAATGCTACAAGAAGACAAGAGCATGTTTCAAATGTGGAAAACCTGGATATCTAATCAAGGACTACCCTATGATGAAGCTGCAGAATAGATCAACGGCTCAGGGTCTGGTATTTACACTCATGGAGCAAGAGGCTAAGACTTCTACCTCAGTGATCCAAGGTATACTTTCTGTTTGTGATAGAGAGGCTAGGATTCAGATAGACCCTAGTTCTTCTCATTCTTTTGTTGCAACTCATTTTACATGTCATTTAAATGTCAAACCTCTACCACTTGGCTAAACTTTAGAAGTGTGCACACCTATGGGGAACTCTTTGGTAACTAATACGGTGCTCAAACAGTGTGGGGTATTGCTTGAGGGGTGTGTCCTACCTATAGACTTAATATTATTAGATATTTAGGACTTTGATGTTATTTTGGGTATGAACTGGTTGTTCACACACCATGTCACTGTTGACTGTTATGATAAGAGTGTGACCTTTAAACCCCCTACCCAGCCTAAGCTACGCTTTCTCGGTATCAGAGATGCATCCTCTATACAATTTGTTTTTGCTCTTCAAGCTCATCACCTTCTAACTAAAAGATGTATCGGGTATTTAGCCTATGCAATAGAAAATCAAGATGTGCAGTCCAAGCTGAAAGAAATCCCAGTAGTTAGGGAATACCTTGAGGTTTTCCCTGAGAAGTTGTCTTCTTTACTCCCAGTAAAGGAGATAGAGTTTGAAATAAACTTGGCCCCTGGCGCTGCTCCCATCTCTAAGGTCCCATATCGAATGGCCCCAGTAGAACTGAAAGAGATGAAAGTACAATTGCAAGAGCTATTAAAAAAGGGGTACATTTGACCCAGTGTGTCTCCTTGGGGTGCACCTGTCCTTTTTGTGAAAAAGAAGGATGGATCCATGAGTCTTTGCATCGATTATAGGCAGCTGAATCAGGTAACAGTGAAAAACAAGTACCCTCTACCTAGGATTGACGACCTCTTTGACCAGCTTAAGGGGCTCAAGTGTTCTTTAAGATTCACCTTCAAGCAGGTTATCATCAAATGCGTGTGAAGGAGGGAGATATCCCCAAAACGGTATTCAGAACCCGATATGGTCACTATGAATTTCTAGTAATATCGTTCGGGTTGACCAATGCCCCTTCTGTTTCATGGATCTGATGAATAGGATATTCAGACCCTACTTGGATAGATTTGTGGTGGTCTTCATTGACGACATTTTGGTGTATTGAAAGAGTCAAGAAGAGCATGAGCAGCACCTGAGAGAAGTGCTTCAGACTTCGAAATAAAAAATGTTATATGCCAAATTAAGCAAGTGTGAATTCTGGTTTTCTTGTATGACCTTTCTTGAGCATATTGTTTTCTAGTATCTCATCATATCATAACAGAGGCATATGACCTTTCCTTGATGCGGTCTAGTATGACCTTTCTTGGGCATATGACCTTTCCTTGATACTTGGTCATTGTGGACCGGCTGACCAGAGCTACCCACTTCTTGCCGATTCGCACGACTTATATTTTGGACCAACTTGCCCAGTTGTACATCAAGGAAATAGTAAGGTTACATGGAGTTCTGGTCAGTAATGTGTCCGACAGGGACACTCGATTTACTTCTAGATTTTGGGCTAGTCTGCAGTCAGCTTTGGGAACAAGACTCACCTTTAGCACTGCCTTTGACCCTCAGACTAATGGGCAATCAAAGAGGACTATCCAGACCTTGGAAGATATGCTAAGGGCTTGTGTCACTGACTTTATAGGAAGCTGGGATGACCATTTACCCCTGATTGAGTTTGCCTATAATAATAGCTTTCAAGCCAGTATTCAAATGGCACCATACGAAGCCCTGTATGGAAGGAAATACAAGTCACCCATTTGTTGGGACGAGGTTGGCGAAAGAAGGCTTTTAGGGCCAAAAATCATCCAAATAACTTCAGATAAGATAACATTGATCCGAGAAAGGCTCAGGACTGCTCAGAGTCGACAAAAGAGTTACGCCGATAACCGAAGGAGGGACCTTTTCTAAAAGTGTCACCAACAAAAGGCATCATGGGGTTCGGCAAGACAGGAAACCTGAGCCCGCGCTATATCGGACCCTTTGAGGTCCTGTAGAGGATTGGAAGCGTGTATATAGACTTGCCTTGCCGCCCGAGCTGGCTAACATCCATAATTCTTCCATTATCTTTATTACGAAAGTATCAGCCTGACTCATCCCATGTCTTGAAATATGAGCCTATATCGATCAGGGAAGACCTGACCTTCATTGAGCGAAAAGTTCAAATACTAGATAGGAGGGTGCGGGTATTACGTAAAAGGGAGATTCCTCTAGTCCGTGTGTTGTGGCAGTATCATTCAAAAAAGGAATCGACCTGGGAACGGGAAGATGAGATCCAGGAAAAATACCCCCATCTTTTTCAGCAATCAGGTACGAAAATTTAGACGACTAAATTTCTTTAAGGGGGGAAAAATGTGATGACTCGAAAAAAAATATATACATATATAATATTTAAATAAATAAATAAAAATTTATATACATGAATGACTTTAAATGATGGTCCATTGTGTTATAACACGTCATGGGACCATCATTCTAGTTTACAAATTTTTGCGTCAAAAGATTTATAAGGTAAGGAAACCAATATGAGGTGTCCCAACATGTCACGAGGTGGCAATCACCAGTATGAGGTATCTCGAGATGCCATGAAGTGGCAATCACCAGTATGAGGTGTCTCGAGATGCTACGAGGTGGCAATCGCCAGTATGAGGTGTCTCAAGATGGCACGAGGTGGCAATCACCAGTATGAGGTGTCTCAAGATGCCACAAGGTGGCAATTGCTAGTATGAGGTGTCTCAAGATGTCACAAGGTGGCAATCACCAGTATGAGTGGCCCTTAAAAATGACACATGGATGCCATGTGTCGAGTATAGGTTGAGTCCCACACTTATAAATACCCCATCAGCCCATAAATTAAGCCATCAACAAGTTCCCTCTCTACTTAAACACCTTTGATTCCGGTTCTACTCTGGGAACGATAATAGCATATTCATCTCAAAGTGACCCATAGGTAAGTGGCTTCATTTTTCCTGTAATGATTATTTAAAGAAAACTTATATTCCTAGAGTATTCCTAGAAATAATTCTGCATTTAATCATAATATTTCTGAAACTATAAGTTTTACATACCTCCATATATAACTATAAAATCTATAGCATAAATCTTAGATATTGAAAATGTAATATATATGCAATTATTATACGTGTTATAAGCACGGGTTATGTACAAGTGTTATGTGCAAGTAATTACTTTAAATTATTTTATGGAAAAGCATTGTTGTCTGACATCTACTACATTGATATATAGCCTGCAATTGACATAATAAGGTCTTTTGAATTGATATGCATGATAGTGTGACATAGTGATGCCCCCTCATGACTCTATGTATAGCATAGAAATGTTGAGGTTCCTTGTAATTACATATGAGACATGTGTTTGATAAGATATGTGTGCATGGCAGTACGCTTCTAATAAGATATGTGTGCATGGCAACATGCTTCTAATAAGATATGTGTGCATGGCAACATGCTTTTAATAAGATATGTGTGCATGGCAACATGCTTTTGATAAGATACGCGTACATAGCAACATGCTTCTAATAAGATAGGTGTGCATGTTGACATGCTAGCGCATGGAGACATGCCTCTATTATGATATGATGAGATACTTATGCCGGCAGTCATGATTTATCCTTACTCTCTATGATAGGATGAGAGTTAGGATTGGATTGTGTTTGGGAGGTCGCACCCCCAAAACTTATGTGAGGCACTACTCATTGGGACCCCTTTGTTATTGTAACGCTCTTTTGCCAGAAGGGCACATGAGAGGGTCGTGTCTTACAAGACCAATGCCTATAAAAAGCCCCAATGTGCGTTGCAGTTGTGTGTGTGTGTGAGGTACTACACAACGGATTTACCCGATGGTGGTGCTTCATCTTGTGGGATAATAGAAGTCCTAACCTTAAAACCAAGGCCTCGAACCCGAAGTTAGTGCTTCTATTGCAGGACTTCTGTTGTTGTGAATACTTGTCTGACCATATCTGATACTTGATTGTAGTAATATAATCTTGATATGATCATGTGCATATGGTCGATGTATTATGCTTATTTTCTTTGTTTAATAAGGAATACATAATATGCATAAGATTAGAAGTGAATCTGTCTAATAGCATATATTAGAATGCATGAGATTAGTATATCAAAATTTTGCTTAATATGTGTTCTTTTGGAAAATATTTACACTCTCTAAACATGATTTGTGGGGATAATGATGGTCACTTACTGAGTAGTCAAACTCATCAAACTATTCTGAAATGATTTTCAGAGTAATCGCAGCCGCATGGTTCCTATGTACAGCAGAAGTAATTGGAAGAAGGTTATAGTCATGGATGAATTCCCTTTTGTATTTTTTGTTTTATTACAATTGTATATACACATAGATCTTCATGCAAATTATAAGTATGAAGTAAACGCTGTACAAATCGGAACGTTAAGTGGAAATTTTGTTTTGATGTAATATTTAGTAAAACTTTCAAATTTGTTTTTGTTCTTTAAGAATGGACTGTCACATCTCAAGAATTCTAGTATTATAAAACTTTGGGTGTGTCAGTTACTCAAAGATTTTAATCAGTATCAATGAATAATGAACAAGCTTATATACCTCATAATCACCCAACTAGACATTTCTGTTGCGGTTAGTGTGGTCAACCATTTTATGCATGCACCACGTGAACCACACCTTAATGCAGTGTATAGAATATTAAGATATCTTAAGTCTATACCAAGGAAAGGGACGTTTTTCTCTAATTAACATCCTGGTGTTGCAGTTTTAATAGATGTTGATTAGGCTAGTTGCCAAACTGATAGAAGATCCACAACTGGCTAGTGTGTATCAGTTTTGGGAAATTTGATTACTTGGAAAAGCAAAAAACCAAATGTGGTGGCAAGATCAAGTGCTGAAGCATAATAGAGAGCAATGGCTCATGGTACCTACGAGCTGAAACAGAATAGAGAGCAATGGCTCATGGTGCCGACGAAGTAATGTGGATCAATAAGTGTTCTTTTTAATTTGGGGTTTAGAGTTGAGCTTTCCATGACTCTATATTGCGACAATGAAGCAACATTCATGTGGCAGAAAATCTTGTTTTTCATGAAAGGACTAAACACATTGAAGTAGATTCCCACTTCAGCAGAGAGAAGGTTGCTACCAAGATCATTCAGTCTCCTCATGGGAAGTCTAAAGATCAACAAGCATATATCTTCACCAAAGCTGTTGGATGGGATAGATTACCTGATATCACAAGCAAGCTGGGCACGATTGATATCTATGCACCCGCTTGAGGGGGCGTGTTGGAAATACGAGGAATAAATTTTATTGTATTTGATGGGTAGAACTGTCATTTATATCTTTTTTTCAGTCTTTATTTGTCTCATTTCTCTGAATAAGGGCAGTATTGTCCATAAGTTGTAATTAGGTTACTACTTAATGTTAATAAGAGGGGTAGAAGTCACTTTAGACCTCCACACCACTCTCTTTCCCTCTCTCTCTCTTTCACATGCCTCTCACTCTCCCTTCATCTTTTTCATCTTACTCTCTCTAGATCGTACCTAATTCTTTTCTTCTCTACTTTAATTTCAACTGAGCCAAGGTTTTCATTTTACAATCCGGAATGCAGACCCTGGCCTGATTTGGGTCAGGCCCATTTCGCCCAATGCATGTGCGCATGTGTGTGTCTCATAATCGGTTGCAAGACTTTGGCCCTGACCTAGCTTTGGGGGCCACATACTAAAGTCATGAGGTCCATTTGCTCCAAGGCTGGTGGCTGTAATCCATACGGGAACCATGGCATTGGGCGGTGATCCCCACAAATGAATCCCATAAAGGCAGCAAGGCAGTTTATGCCCAAAAATAAATAAAATATAAAAAAATCATGTCTACCCTTCTGTGTACAAATCCTTAATTTGTACCCAATACTATATTTAACCTTTACTGATTAATTTGTATGGATACGTTTCTTTTTTTGGTTGCATGTCAGCGGCTTAAAATTTGTTAAAATATAAAATCTAATGGCAAGATGCATGGATCAAAATATCGAGTAGACTTCAATGGTCATATTTGTATGGTGGAATTACTCCAGATTGAATGTGCATTCAAGATTTATTTGTGTGATTCTCTGAGCTGATATTGGATATGAGTCTCTTATGATTGCTTGGAACTGCAAAGGATCCATGGTCTGGTGCTTGCTCTAATAACAAGTAAATTATATTTCTCTCTCTTATGATTGCTTGGAACTGCAAAGTATCCATGGTCTGGTGCTTGCTCTAATAACATGTAAATTATATTTCTCTACTGATGTATTATTTTTATGTGGTTTTTTCACTTCTAGAACCCTTCCTCCTTATCCAAAGCACAGGAAGAGGTTGACAGAGTTCTACAAGGGAGACTCCCTAGGTATGAAGATGCAAAGGAGCTGAAATATGTTACCCGTTGCATAAATGAGTCGATGCGTCTCTATCCACATCCTCCTGTAGGTTCCTAAATTATTCAGTCCAAGTTGATATGTAGTAACATTTTGTTGGCACTTGTATCTGTGGTTGATACATTGTAAATTTTGTAAGGATTTGCATTTCTAGGTTTTGATAAGGAGGGCCCAAGAAGATGATGTGCTTCCAGGTAACTACAAGATTAATGCTGGTCAAGATATAATGATTTCTGTGTACAATATTCATCACTCTGCAAAGGTACTGTTTTCATATAGCTATCATTCATTGTCCTTTATTTTATTTTTTTAATTTCTCCATTTCGTTTTAAGATATCAAGTTCTGTTGACAACTTATGAACCCATAGGATGTTGCGAAATGGGAATGCTTAAATCAGTACATGATCAGCTTATATAATTTTTTATAATTATTCACTTTGTAAGTATTTACATTTAGTTAATAATTGGTTCGATAACTGAATTGCCTATTATATTTTTGTTAGAAATGCCTTCAACTCTGTCATTAATATTGCGAAATGGGATCCATAAAGTTGCGGCTTATTCCAGCAGTGACTATGTTAATGATTTAGTTTATTTTCAATGGCAATTATTTATGAGTTCATTCACCTAAAGCTTAAAGTGCTGAAGGACTTATTTCATTTGTAATTACTACCTACCCAAAAAAGTTAATGATTTTCGTTTTCATTTTTTATTGACTATCTGTTGTTCTTTTACTTTTACTTTTACTAAGTTTTAAAGACAAAAAATGATATCAGCTGTATAAATGAGCAGTTTCCCCCCTTGAGTGTATATAGTAATGGCTGACTAGCATCTATATATGAGCTCATAATACACTCTCCATGACAACACTCCTACACAAACTTGCAATCCAACATTGTACTGGACAATTAAGGTCTGCTGTTTTTTATTGATGGACAAGGGTGACTTAGAAATGGGACAGTGGCTTGTCTCGCCATTCATTTAAATAGAAGTGAAATTCAGCTCTTCTTTCTGCCCCTTGTTGGATATAAGTCTGAAGTTGTAAAGAGTTTTACATGTTTTAGATGAAAGAGAAGTTCAATTCAGCAAAAGATAAGCTGCTGCTCACCATCCAGAGCTTAAAATCAGCAAATTTCTATCTAACCTTCAACGAATCACTTCTCTTAGTGCTCAAGATTCTCTAGTGGTGTCCCCCCATTGAGTAGGTAGAAGTCAAATATACCTTGGGAGGATTGGGTATCCAAATAATGCCAATGTGCCAGGTTTATGAGAGAGTAATTGAATATTTATGTGGCTCTATGCTCCCCTTTTTCTATTATAGCCTTCAATTCATGGGTCCAAACAATTACTCTGATTTAATTATCCAGAGTTTTGTGCACATATCGAATTGGAGACCTTGTTCATTAGAATTGTTTTGCATAGCCCCCATGCAAGGTTGCCTACTTTGTTTTTCAATATGGAGTGCCTCCAGATCAGCATCTAATTCCACATTTAGCAGAACGTTGGATAAGAGCATATCTGATGGTTGAAGCATGTAGTTAGGATCATCGGGTCAATAGAGGCTATCTGACCTTTCCTATCTAATACTGAGAAGAGTGCCATTGTTTTTCCTCAAAAAGAAAAAAGAGTGGCATTGTTTTGTAATTAACTTGAGTCTTAATTTACTTGCTTACCTAGCAACGACAAGAAGCCTAGATCAGTTTGATGTGTAAAGTCAAACACTCGCACATGCCAAGCCTCTTGTTACCTAAAGCAAGGGAGACTGCACTAGCAGCAAGTACGAGCTTTACAAGTGTAAGAAAGGGGCATTGTACTTGCACCTAGGGGCCACCAGACAATCCACCCATACATCATTATGATCAATGGCCCACATTGCTCCACCTTAAGAATAACATTCTAGACTCCAACCAAACCCTAATTCAACTCTATAAATAGGGTCATGGGCACCCTGTTTCTTACTTTCTGAGCTATTGTCATGCTGCCAAAATTTTTCCAGACACTCTCTTTAGCCTCCCTGCCACCCTCAAGACCCCTCAAGCTCTACCATCGTCATGGTGTTGTCGCCTCTTAAGCCTTGCTTGGTGCCCATCTCAACCCATTCTCCATAGCCAACCTTGTGTTTCTTCTTTTGAGCTCAACCATGATCAGTTTGGTGTGTTGCCTCAGACCACTAGCAAACATGCCAAGCCTCCTTGTTTACCCAAAGCAAGGGGAACTTCATTAGGTGCAAGTACAAGCTTTGCTAGTGTAAGAAACAGGCACCGTATTTGCACCAAGGAGCCACCAGACACATTTACTATTCAGAACTGGCAATATATTCTTTCTTCTGGAAATCAACGTGACACATCCACTGATAGGACCAGGACACTTGTACTTCACTAGGAAGAATAATTAAGACATTTATACATGGCCAACTTTCGTCCCTACTTCCAATTAGTGTTAAACATAGTTAACCATAGACCCTTGATTCATGAATTTTTTTTTTTTGAAAGTAGTTTACTGTTGTATTAATAAAAAGAGGAATTACAACGTATCAGGGAGACATCCCACAGTCCGGGCTTCTTGTCAAAAAAAAGGGCTAATCCAAAAAGGCCCTATACAAAAAATAGTTGGGGCTTATAAAATGTGCCCATTACAAAATATATACAAAGGGAAACTGTGGATCCAAAAAGTCGAGACCACAAAAAACAGAAGTGAGGAACACCGAAGTAAGATCCATTCCTCGGGCGCTTAAGGATCCACGTCATGAGCATCCGCGCCTTCCTTAGCCAGTTGGTTCGCCAAGGCGTTTGATTCCCTCCAAATATGCCTCCATAAGACGGCCGTATCCCTGCAAATGTGAATAATCTCATCATAAATCAACGCTAGGTACCATGGGGGGCTGACTTTCCAGAAGCCCATGTGATAACATTTTGGGCATCTCCTTCCACAATCAGAGGTTGACCCAAAGCTGGGTCGAGTAATTTGAGGCCCGGCAAAAGGGCCAAAGATTTTGTCATCTGGGAATCAGAGTGGCCAATAGACTTGGAGAAAGTAGCCAGTATGTTGCCTCCGTGATCACGGAAGGCACCTCCAATGCCAGCTGGGCCGGGGTTTCCCAACGAGCACCCATCAAAATTAAGTTTTGTAAGGCCAATCGGGGGTGGAGACCAGTTTTTGGCATGAACAACCTGAGGTGGTTGGAGGTGGAGGATATTTTCCCAGTTTTGTAGGAAGGTCGCAGCCGAGATGCTTTTGAAAGCCTTATGATTTGAATCCCAGAAAAAATGACCTGAGCTGTATTCTTGTGGAAGAGGGTCGAGGCTTCACACCAGGCTCCTCTGAAAATCCTTGAATTTCTTTCTATCCAAATGACCCAAATGGTAGCTGCGATGGAAGCTTTCCAAAGTAGCCTGTCTGCCTTTGGCCAGTGTGAGTCCAATGAAATCGAAAGGAGGGACTCCGGTGTGACCTAGGATAGGCCGAAGAGGAGAAGGATTCGACTCCAAAGGTTGGAGGCTAGGCTGCAATGCATAAAGAGGTGCGGATTGCTCTCTTCTTCACAAAGGCACTTGACGCACCTGTTCGGAATGGGAATGCCCCTGCGTTTTAATTGACCGACAGTGAGTGCCTTCTCGGAGCACACTATCCAGTTGAATGCCTGTACTTTAGGTGGGGCTATAGTGGATCACACCTTGTTTACCATTGAAGTAGGAGCATGAGGGAAGGTGGTGGTTGCATCAGTTTTTTGTAGAAAGAAGCAATTTAGAAGGCACCAGAGGGTGATGGGGTCCCCACAATCCTATTCGATCCAGAGAAAGCCAAAAAAGTTGAGTGTAGCAAAGAGGGGAGAGAGAGAGAGATAGAGACTTTGAGGCCTCACTATCAGAAAGGGCCCTTCTGAAAGAAGGGTTCCATACCCTGCAGCTGCCCGAAATGAGATCTCTTCCTCAATGGATGAGTTTGGCCAAGGAAAAGAGGGCTGGGATGGTATCCCTCAGTGGAGTGTGGCCCACCCATAAATCTGACCAAAAATGTGTTCTGTTTCCTCTCCTTGGGTGGAAGCGAATGTTTTGTTTGAAAAGGGAGATAGTGGACATCATAGATTTTCATGCCTCAAATGTCCTAGAAGGAGCAGACCCTTCCAGGAGCCAAAGAGCAGGGTGGATTCTGTATTTACTGCGAATTACTTGGGTCCAAAGCAGGTTGTTGTGATTTTCTAGTCGCCAACACCATTTTCCGAGAAGTGCAGAGTTCTGTTTTCGCAGGATTTGAATCCCAAGCCCCCCCAGATCCTTCGGTTGGCAGACTTTATCTCAAAAGATTAGATGGAACTTTTTGTCCAGAATGAACCTCGACATGATCAATATGGTCAGATTGATATTCCCCATGAGTTGACAGTGATTTTCATTGCAATAATATTTCTGTATGTGACAGAAATAGTCACATGGTACTTTATATTAACTTGCTTATGGCAATGCTACACCTTAATTCCAAGAAATGGAAAAAGAAATAAACGTAATGATTAATGATTGTTGGGTTTTTTCTTCATACCCTTCACTACCAAATCACTATCAGAGAAATATGTACAAAAGAAAATTTGGCATATACAACACTTTGTTTCTGGAGGAGCATAACTGGGTTTGAATTTTTATTGAAAACCACAGTTCTCTCCATTGCAATGCTTTTCCTCTGGGTACTTCTACAGGATAAGCTTATAATGCAGACGAAGTTACTGTACCATGAAGCTCCTTTTGGGGGCATGAATATTTTTTTGCATGATGAGAACTTGACTAATTTGCACAAAGAAACTGAGCTAGTTTTATCTATTTGCAATTGTATCAGCTGTAGAGAGAGTGGTAACTTGTTTTTTTGGATGGTGCCATTAAAAGGTTTGGGATATAGCAGAGGAATTCTTTCCAGAGCGATTCAATCTAGACGCACCTTTGCCCAATGAGTCAAATACCGATTTCAGGTAATATGTGACTTTTGTTTTGTCATTGCACATGTAATCTTTCCTACTGCACATGCATGCAATAAAGGAACGTTTCATGGGCTTACTCTATAAAGCGCACTTGTGCACACGTGCACAGTTGCGAGCAATTGAATTACAAGAGTGGAAACATTTTAAGGCATAATTTGTTGTTTTTGTTGTAATTATATGAGAAGGAAAATAGAATTATTGTGCCTGCTTTCTCCTCTAAAACCTTGACCCTGTATATCTTTATTCATAGCAATTTCTCTCTCTCTCTCTCTCTCTCTCCAACCTTGACCCTGTATGTCTTATTCATAGCAATTGCTCTCTCTCTCTCTCTCTCATGCATTGTTGCTGTAGGTTCATCCCCTTTAGTGGAGGACCACGCAAGTGTGTGGGCGATCAGTTCGCAATGCTGGAGGCAATTGTGACACTGACTGTTTTACTTCAGAATCTCACTTTCGAGCTGGTCCCTAATCAAGACATAGGAATGACAACTGGAGCAACCATTCATACAACCAAGGTAGGGTTGGAGCATATCATAAATTCACTCCCTTAGGTAAACCCTACTTGGGAGTACTTTAGGACCTCAAATTTTGGAATTGTAACCTTCTCAACCTAGCTACTAACCTTTTAAAATAATAATTATAGTAATATATAAATAAATAAAAACTATCTCTATGTCTAAAAATATTAATGTTCTAAGATTGAACAGAGCAATGGTCAGATCTTAGTGTTTAGGAACATACAAAAAACAAATGTTTTTTTAAATACTCCTAAGTTAGTCTTTTAAATGTGGTAGGTAGAGGCTTTTACAAGAGTTGTTTGCTTATTGGTTGTTTTGCTTTCTCATTGCAGGGCTTGTACATGATTCTCTCCCAACGATAGCAAGCTAGTGAGATGATACAGTCAAATATCATGAACGAATAGGGATGGGTCCTATGAAATCTTCGATTAGTTTGATGAGCCCCACGTCTATAGGTCCCATCAAAGCCCCAAAGTTGGAGAGTTTCGCTTGATTTATCCCTTCAATTTCCATCTGCCTGCCTGACGAGCCTTTTGGAATAAGAACGTGTATGCCGTGCTCCCCGGGGAGCATATGAATAACGCATTATATAGTGAATGACATTTCAAAAGGAACCTCCCCTTGTATTACTGATTTCTGAAAGTGCAAGAAGCCAATTTGTTTTATGGAAAGTGTATTTATTATCTGATGAACAGTTATGTAATTCTCATGTGACATGCTTATACTACCTCATTAAGAAATCATGGGTCACAACCCCAAGACCAACCCAGGGCTCAGCTTTACATTTCTGTAAAAATATAAACAAAAACTTAGCGAAAATGGTGCAGTTGGCCTACGGATGCATCCGTAGGTGTAGAGGTAAGGTGCACCTTCAAATTTTATTATGGTATATAATTTTGATGTAAAATGTTCTTAGGATTATCTCAAAATCTATTTGTATACCTAATTATAAAATTTTAAATTTCAAAAATGGTTAAAATCAAGTAGATCTATAAACATATGAAAATTTTGAAAATGAATTGTGTAGATAATATGTTGTAAAATGCACTATTTATGAGACTTAAAATGTTTTATTTTTCATAGTCATATATCTCGATGTCAAGATGATCAATCAAAAGGCTATTCAACATTAAAACTACCTTTTCCGATGGATTTTCGAGGGGTATTTGTAGTTCTACACTATAAGGTAGCATCTTTATATAAACTTTTTCCTAGTGAAAAAGGTTTCACCATATACCACAAGACGAATAAATATGTTGTCAATTTGTATATATATGGAAAAAGCTCATGTCAGTACATGGGCTCATGGAACAGTGTAAGGCCAACGGCCTAGATTGAATCTGGATCGATCTAATGATCAGAATTATATTTCGTACGTGAATTTAAATTTTTTTTTACAAACCCAAATTACTTGAAATTTGGAGCGTCTATTATCTTTTAATAGTAAAATCTAATAAAAATATCAAAAAAATAATTCGTATAAATTTATGCTAAAACTTTCATGCTATTTGGATTTATAAAAAATTAAAAATTATATTTCCGATATATCGTTCTGACCGTCAGATCGGTCCAAATTCAATATAGACCGTTGGGTTATATTATTCCATGAGCTAGAAGACTCACCATATATATATATATATATATATATATATTCAGATGAAAACCATGACTAAGTGTCAGGATCATATAGCTTCAAGGAATTTGGGATGGCTACCTTGCTTGATTACTTAGTTAATGAGAGTGGGATGCAGTATCCCAGATTTTGAGTACCAAGAAGCCGTAGCAGAGCTTTGGGTCTTCGAGAGAGATCATCAACATAAAATGTGTAATGTTTGATCGGACTAGAATGTTTAGCCATTGGTCTACAAAAGTTTTTGGAAGAAGTTTCCATGAGTTGATATCCAATTGTGATCCCTTCAAAATTCGTCTTAGAGATGGATTTTGGACTTAAATTTCAAAGGTTGGTAATCTGTACTTTACCGCCACCGTAATAAGCATGAAAATAATAAATAGAATTTAAAGTTTAAAACCATATAATTTTAAAAGAATTAAAATAAATGATCCACAAACAATACAATAAAGTTTTAAAATCCTCGGCTTTGAGATTTATAATTTACTCTTAAATCCATGAAAATGGTGAACCATACTATTGATTTTGCAAGTTTATCGTCTAAAAAATAAATAAATAAATTTTGGGCCTTTTTCCATGGACCATTCAAGAATATTGCTTTTAGAACTCACAATTGTCTTATCTGAGGCGAAGGTGGTTAAAATTGGTTTAGGATGTGTTTGGAGTTCCTAAAAACCCATGCGAAGGCATGAGTCAGGTGACTTACCTAAATACATTTTTGTAAGATATTTTTATGACATGCTTTTATGAAATGTTTGATGTATCAGACAAATGCCATATGCTATATACAACATGTTCGAGGAAGGGGCTGGGGTCGCATAGTAGCCCCGTACTTTAGACACCATGCTGTGGTTTTCATTCACGCTGACATCATTCCACTAACACTTTCAACAAATTAACTCCCAAACTATTTGAAAGGTTTTCATTCAGCGCCGACATCACTCCACTAACACTTTCAACCAATTAACTCCCAAACTATTTGAAAAAACAGGTAGAAACATGTCTTCCTTATTGAATTACCCAAAATAAATCTTCTCGATTGAATTACCCAAAAAAAAACCAAACATTTCAACTTTTAAGTCTTAGGAAACCAATACTTCGATTTTTTTGGCTTCCAAGTTAAAGGGTTCCTTGAGCAACTAATAAAAAGTGAGCACAAAGAGGAGGGTATGGTTTTGTATAAGACCGAGGCCCTAAACAATCAAAGTAAGTCGTACCTTTAAATAGTATCGAGAAATGTGATTTCAATATTTGAAATCTTTGTGATAGCTTTAAAATATATTTTCATCTCTACCTATAAAATGCATTTTTTTCTTATGTCCATGTGAGGTTGAGATGATCAATTTGAGGATATTTGGGCATCAAAACAACCTCTTTTAATGAAATTTATGCGGAGTACCCTAATTTGATTGTTAGAGCCTCACACTTATAAATTTTTTTCCTTCTTTAAATACAGGAAACTATGCAATAGCATATTTACAAGTTTCCAAAAACAAAACTCTGTTGGAAGTATTATTGGGGTCTCAAATTACGGGAATTTAATTTTTCTGACTCAGTAGCCAACTTTCTATAAATAACAAAAGAAAAAAAAAGTGTGCAATCTACGTACCTGCCTGAAATAATAAATTCTTACTGTCTAATAGAGACGGGCCTATTTTCAAACGATGGGTGATTTTGAACATAGTTAGCAAGTCAGGACTATCAATAAATTGGCTCATCATAAAATCATAAAATCATAAAATCATAAAATCATAAACAAATGCTTTAACTATGATATGGTGACAAATATACTATATAAATTTATTAGTTAAATACTTAAACATCGTACCAAAAAAAAAAGACACGATTTTTTTTTTAACTATAGTATGGTGACTATGGTCCAGTCTTTATAAAATCAAATCAGAACGGTTTAACCAAACATGGGGCTGGAAGCAGTTTGAACAGGACTAACCGGGGGCAGTTAACCAGACTAACCAGTCTAGTAGAATTTTTTTTAAAAAATGGGTTAAAAACTCCCAAAAAAATTACAAATAAAATAAAAATACTTAGACTATGTGTATAGTATCTTATTACATATATTTATCTTACAAAAAAAATAAGGAACAACTTTTTATAAAGTAATATTCGAATACTATGGCCCTGTACATGAAAATAGCTTAAGATATTTTTTGAAGATATTTTTGTCATGTAACATCTTCTTCCAAGAATTAACATATTTATCCCAAACCTTACATGAAAAACTTTCAAGTTTTTTTTTTTTACAAAAATCTCTCACATTAGGAATGAACGTTTACGCACTTTTTTTGCAAATAACAAAAGTAGCTTGATGCGATTAAATCAAATAAAAATGCCAACTAATTAAGACAAAAAGGACCTCTTCCATATAGTTAGATAAAGCATAATTCATATAACGGTGCAGTTGGCATACAGATGCATCCGAAGCTGTAGTGGTAAGTAAGGTGCACCTTCAAATTTTATCATGATATATAATTTTGATGTAAAATTATTATCTCAAAATCTATTTTTATATCTAATTATAAAATTTTAAATTTCAAAAATGGTTAAAATTAATTAGATCTATAAACATATGAAAATCTTGAAAATGGACGGTGTAGATAATATGTTGCAAAATACACTATTTTTTAGACTTAAAATCTTTTTATTTTTCATGGTCATACATCTTGATGTCGAGATGCCCATCAAAGGGCTTTTCAACATTAAAACTACCTTTTCCGATGGATTTTTGAGGTGCATTCGTAGCTATAGAGGTAAGGTTGCAACCTTATATAAACTTTTTCTTTCGTCATACTTCACAAAAATACATCTCATGATGTTCAACAAAACGAAAAATCAATACACAGCACACTAATATGTTTTAATGTTTTTATATGTATCTACCATATCCATATCAGTGTGTTGTGCATTGATTTTATCAAAAAATAAGATCAAAAAATAATTTTATTAAGCAAAATAGAAAAACACTTCTCATATTTATCATAAAATATAATTTTATTAAAGAACCATAATTTTATCAAAAAATAACTTTACTAAGCAAAATGGAAAATCATTTCTTACATTCATCATAAAACATAATTTTATTAAAAAACCATAATTTTATCAAAAAATAATTTTGTTGAGAAAAAATAGAAAAACAGATCCCATATTCATAAAAAAACATAATGTTTTATTAAAAACATAAATTTGTGTGAAAGATAATTTTATTAAGTAATATAGAAAAAAACTTCTTATATTAATAAAAAACATAATTTTACTAAGCAAAATGAACTTTTTTTTAGAAAAATCAATTTCTCAAATGAGGGATGATTTGAAATTAAGATCTTTGTAAAACTCTCTCTCTCTCTCTCTCTCTCTCTCTCGTAGTACGGCGACGACGTACGAGTACGTACGTACGGTACCGACGTCGGTACGTACCGTACCCGTACCGTTACGGTTACGGTACGTTAACGTTTTAAAACGTTTAACGTTA
>NW_006495273.1:10693762-10726545 GCF_000471905.2 Amborella trichopoda | reverse complement strand
AGAACTTTTTTAAGTTTTAAAAAGTTAACTAATTACTTCCTAAACTAATAGGGAGTAGAGTTTGTAAATTAAGTATACTTTGTTAAACTACTCTCTCTCTCTCTCTCTCTCTCTCTGGAATCGGGCCAGATCAGGATCGGCCAGTGGCTGATCCCCAGTTAGTCGGCCAATTTTTTAAAAATCGGCTGATCTTTTAAAGACTCTCATAACATTCCAAAAACTTGATATAAAATGAAAAAAAAAAGAAAAACAAAAGAAAAAGAGAATAACCAACCACATACAAGATGGTGTAGCGTTTCATTGAACATAAGGCATATGAACTTAAAAAAACAAAATATTCCATTTCCATCATTACAAATATAACTATATCAACTTAAAAAAACATAATTAAAAAAATTGAGCAACATTATCATGCACTTATCAAAAACAAGAATCAATTTCATCAAAAATAATAATTTTATCAAAAGAATAATTTTATTAAGCAAAATAGAAAAACACTTCCCATATTCATCAAAAAACGTAATTTTATTAAAAAATCATAATTCTATTAAAAATAATTTTATTAAGCAAAATAGAAAAACACTTCCCAATTTCATTACAAAAACATAATTTTCTTAAACAAAATATTTCTTTTAGAAAAATCAACTTTTTAAAAACCCCAAAAAAGGAGCAACATTTCGAGCAAGAAACGACCTTCAATGTTTGGATAATCGAACAAATAAACATACATGCATTGTAAAGGCTTCGATCATCTTTCAAACGCACCAAATAACATCAAAACATATTCGGTATTTTTAATTTAATTGAAAAAAAGGTGAAAATTTCAGATCCATGAAATTTTCATGATCTGGTGCAATGAAAAAATTGATATAAAAAAATTTACTCAATCATAAATAAACATACCAATTTTATGTGAGATATGAAGCCTCAATGATCGAAATCCACAACTGCATTTGATAAAAAAAACAACCAATAAATGGACAAAAAATCTGCATTTTTGGGTAGAATATAGGTTCTCAGAGCAGCAGCTTTTCGGGCAAAAATAAACCTCTGAGTTTTTGTTTTCTGAACAAATTAAAACTTGAATCTAGTAAATACTTCGAATAGAAGTCAAACCCCTCAAATTTCTTCAAGAACCATTAGGTATTGAGGAGATTATCGAAAGAACGGCGAAAATTTTCAAAAACCTAAAAAATCCGCCATTTCAATCCAAGAAACTATTTTTTTTTTTAATGTTTAAATCCAAATTGCTTGTTTTATATCATTATATAGTGATTAAAACCATTAAAACATGAAAATAAATAATAAAAAAATGACTGCAAACTGAATAAAAAAAAGTGAAAATTTGGATTCACAGTTTTCCTGCTACATATAACAATCTCTATTTCAAAATAACGCCGTTATTTATACATTACAATTATTTTACTCAAAAATGCAGTTATATCAACAAACAGGTCAGGTTAGTTGAAAACCGGCCGTTTTGAGAAAATACCGTCAGTTAGACAGCGAACCGGCCTATTTTGGTATGGTTTTTTTTGGAGAGAGGCATCTATTGAGTAGTACCGCAAAACCGGCCTTAAACCGGAGTCGGTACCTTGCCGGTACCGATCTAACCGGGCGGCTTCGGTTTGGACCTGCCGGTTTTGCGAACAATGTTATGGTCACTCCATAATTATGATTAAAGTTTTATAAATTTCATAAATTGAAAAGAGGCCCGTAGAAATTTGGGTTTCACATATCTGTTTTTACTGTTTATAGAGAGAGAAGAAGGAAGAGAATAAAATAGGGTCGGGCTCATAGCCATCAGGGTTTACGGTTTAGAGAGAGGAGAAGGAAGAAGGAAGAGAAGAAAATAGGGCTGGGCTCATAGCCATTAGGGTTTGCGGTTTAGAGAGAGAAGGAAGAGAAGAAAATAGGGCTGAACTCATAGCCATTAGCGTTTATAGAGAGAAGAAGGAAGAAGGAAGATGTCATCGACTTCACAAACTTGATTTTTTTAGAGAGAAAAAAAGGAAAATGGGATGCCGATTTGGGATAGTTTGAAGGGCGTTTTCTCTCTGATTTGGGATATTGTTTGAGAGAAAGCCCTAACTATACCAATTTGTGAAGATGCCCTAACTGATTTTTAGAGGGAGAAAAAGAATAGGGTTTTTCATTTGCTTGGGTAAATAGCAAGCACAACTGAATGATTAGGTTTGGAGAACTAATCTTATATATACAATTGCTTGCTCCGGTAAGTTTACAATTTACACTATTATTGTTTATCTTTATGATAGTTATCACATAATAAAAACAAAATATTAATTACTTGGTCCTATAATCACACTCTTTGTTTCTCATTCATCAGTAAAATACTATGTTTCGAGCTCTAATTTGTGCCGTAAACAATATTTTCATAGAAATAATTATCATCAATAATCACATAAATCTGCATGTATATGATTTTTTTTATTGAATGATTTACTTTACAAAATGAATTGCTATAAACAATATTTCATTTATACAATGATTTTCCATAATAACAACTGAAATCTGCATCTATTTATTTAAGTTTTTTAAAAAAAGGGAAAAAAAATGCATACATTTAATATGTGGCTTTGAAGAATACAGTGGGATAAAAATTTTTATTTTAGGTTGTTTTTTTAAATATTTTTTTTTCAAAAGCATGAAAGGAGCAATAGCTGCGATACACAAAACAGGAAAAAAAATAAAATTTCAAAAAAAAATACAGGTAGAAAAGATACGATTCTTTGGCCTGATTTAAATCGTATTAAGAAAAAAAATGCATTTTAAACGTTTTTATGAAAACTACGCGATTTTTCCCAACCTTTTAAAAACAAGTAGCCGTTCAAAACTGTTTCCATTAAAACTCCGATGTTTTTTAAAAGTCGCCGATTAAATGGCGATTCGTTAACTATGATTTTGAATGATTTTAACATGAAACTTTAAATCGATGAAACAGTTTTTCGCTCGAGAGAGTATGTACACAGAATGCGCCCTCGGGAACATGCTATGCCTGGAGTGGTACCTAACTGGCTTAGGGCACGACACTAGGGGACCTACGCGGCGTGCTCCCGGTGCGGCGCAAAAGTGGTAACGAGGGAAAGAGAGGAAGCTTAAATTTGGTTCTCTTGGAAGGAAAGACGAGAGGAGAGAGAGAAATGGTGAAGGCGTACCTAAGGTACGAAGCAGGGGCGGTGTTCGGGGTGGTGGCTTCTGCAGAGTCCAACATTTGTTATGACTGCAGCGGGAAGCTTTTGTTCAGTGGGGCGCTCGAGAATTTGTCAGTGTGGAATGTGAAGCAGGGCCTCTGCGTCAAAGCTCTTGCTCCAAACCCAACCGCCTCAGGCGCAAGACCTGCTGTCACCTCCATTGCTTGGATGCCCTCTTCCATTTCCAAGGTACTCTTCTCCTCTTTCTCCCCCATTTGAAATCTCTCTCTCTCTCTCAATCCGTCCCTCCCTCCTTTTTCATGAAATTTCCTCGTGAGGTACTAATATTTCTTTTTTTTCCATTTGTTTTTTTGATCCAATCATCTGATGGCTTTGTTGGTGGGATTAATGCTACTATCTTCTGCAACTCTTTTGAGTCATATTTTTTTTTGCATTTCGTTTGAATAACAGTTGGGTGTTTTGAATGTTAACGTAGTATTTGGCAGGAATGGAACTTTAATTGTCACGTTCTGGATACCCTAACCACCTCTGCCTAGAGCCTGTCCTGTATTTGTGGATTTATGTTGTAACTGCTTGTGTGTGCTGGGGCTCCTGTTGTGACTCTTCCTTTCTTCTACTTTTTAGTACTTCCATAATTTCTAGTGATTCAAACCTCCTTTGATTCCACTCGGACTCGGCCGGTCCTCGCCACTTTGCTAAGACGAGTTTCTTAGACAAACCCAGGCTTCTTAAACTCACTTAAGAATTAAATTTTTTGTTAATAACTCAATAATAAGTGATTTGAAATTATGTTTCTATATAATTTTAATGTTTTTATGATGATTTGTGAATTTTTCTTATTATATGCATAAGTTTCTACTTTTCCATTTTTCTGGGATTTTCCTAAATTGTTTCAAGCTGTAAATCAATTTTGTTCATAATCCATCGTGTATGTACTTTTTCCATCTTTTATAGACTTTTAATGCTTTTTATTACTTATTTTTCTTTTTACTGATCTTTTTTTTGAACAATTGTTTGTATATTTGGGTGATTTATTCGGCCCTTTATGGGCTTGTTCAAGACTGTAGAGTCTAGTTGGACTCACCTGAGTTACTTGGCTCGGGCAGGCTGAGTTTTGAGCCCGAATTTTCTAACATATCTAATATCTTATATGCATATTGTACATAGCGTTATCAAAACCTAACCAGACTAGAAGGCCCAGTCCAACTGGTTGGGCATGTAACTAGCCCCTTGGATGGTATAGTAGGGTCATCAAACCAAAACTGGTCTAAATTGGCTTTGAGTGGTTGGATTGGTCCTATCGGCCTGTTTTTGATGTTATATGAGTTTTTTTTTTTCTAGTCCATAATTGGACTTCTCACTTAGTTTTGGTGGATCTTGTAACTGTTTTTTTTCTTCTTCTCTGTATCCATTTATCACCCTACCCAACTTCCGTATTTGTAATATGATCCCAAAGTTTTGGCCAAACAATATCGCCACTCAATGGAACCTTACCGTGTTCTCATTCTATTTTTATTTGCTTTTGCAACCATTTTTTTTTTCAATTCTCTATCTTATGTGACATATTATGTGCATGAGGGAGAAAAGGCACAAAGGCAATGCCTTTGTGCCTTTTCTCCCTCGTGCACATAATATGTTAGATTAGACACATAATATGTTAGATTAGCAGTCTTCATCTACTATTTCAAGCTAAAAACCATGAAATTGTGTTGGTTTGATAGTCATAATCCACTACTTTTGAGCCCGAAATCCATGATTGCCAAAGTCTCACAGAACCCAAATTTCTTCCTTTTTCGCTTTAGATTTGTCACTTATTTTTCTTTTTCCCTAATATTTCTTAATTATTCTCTAACTTTTATATTCTTATTTTCTAAAAACTGGTTTGGCGTGCCGACTGGTTTCAAGCAAACTAGTCCCTTCACCGGCTGAATGGCCGGTCTAGTCTTGATAAGGCTGTATACTTTGAGAAGCACTGATATTTATATATGTATTTCCATATGTTTGGATTGCTTGCAAACCATTTTTTTGAAGTGGAGTTGCTTGTGAATATTTTTGAGGCTAAAGAGGACTCATTAGTTTCCTTTCTTTTAAAACCGCATTTTATCTAAGAATTGGTTTACAGATGCCACTGGGAAGCACTAAAGATTTTTGGAGGAGGCTGTTTTGGAAACTGCTTCTTCCTAAGATATATATATATATAGATATATATATATAGATATATATATATATATAAATACACGGGTTTGTCTAAAGTTAACAACCCCTCAAAATGCAAAAGTTAATGTTGGAATGAGTTGGGATTGGTGTATTTATTAAAAAATATTACTTTATGTAAAAAATTATTTTAATCGGTAACTTGATCATTAAGGAATGACAAATTTGAAATTTTCACAAAAGTATAATGGTATTTTGGAAGTTAGTGTCTTGGAACTATATTTGTAGATTACCATTGTCCTTCAGTAAAACTTTCAACTTTACGCCCTATGAAACTGACCAAAATGTCCCTTGCCTTTTAGTGATATTTACACAAACACCTCTACTTGATGAGTAAAATATGACAAAAAATAATTTTTTGTTAAAAAAAAATCCACGTAGTAAGTCCATCTTTCACAACTCTCTCTCTCTCTCTATATATATATATATATATATATATATATATATATTTATCTATCTATCTATATATATTTATTTATTTATTATTTGGGAATGCTGCATGTTTCTGGGAGCTGTGGTATCCTATGGCACCCAAAATATAGTGAAAATAGGAACTGGCAGCTTCCTTGGCGTGGAAGCCGCCAGTTCCACTTCCTTGGAAGGCACTGCTTCCAAAGCCTAGTCATCCAAGAGTCAAACACGCCTACATGTTTGGACTGCTTGCAAACTGCTTTTTTGAAGTTAAGTTTCTCTTGTGTTTTTTTCAACCTAATGAGGACTCATTATTTTACATTTCTGTTTCTTTCTTGTAGAATCACTTTATACTTAAGAACTTGTCTATGGATGCCACTGGAAAGCACAAAAAATTTTCATCTTTGAAATATTCTCAAGCATGAGATTGATACAATTCACAATGTCTTTAAATAGATGGTGGATTTACCTTATCGATAACATAGCATCTTCCACCCTCATAAGGGAAGGGGCTACTGGGGAACCACTGTCATTGGGTAGTCTTATCTTAATCTTGTTGTTGACAATGGCTACTCCCATTACCTCAACAACCACCCACTCTTCAGTTGTTGTTTACTGTCGACGTTACTACATCGTTTTTGTACCTGTGGAAATATATAGGCCCAGGCTGTTATTGCATGTTTTGAGAATCCCTTTTTCTGTTAATACAAGGTATCTACTACCTTTAGCAATAAAATTATCTTGTTCAAAAAGAAAGAAATTACCATCTTCCATGCAATTCATAATGGTGTCAGTGATAGCATGCAATACACTCATCTTCTTCAAAATTCTATGTTTTGGCATGGAAAAATCTAAGAATTGGGTATTATGTTTAAATTGGGTGAGGGCATCTCGAAAACCATTGTCCTAATAAGATGATTGTCAAAAGAATTAGTTAATGTTTTCCTCCTATTTGTATATTCAACTATCCATCCTTCCTTTCTAATTGGTTTTATTCCATTTAATATCCTGAAATGCTTTTTTGTTCTCCGATTCTTTTTCAGAATAAAGGTTTGCTATGCTTTTGAAAACTTTAGGTACTTGGACCAAGCTATATTCTTGGACTTCATCCAATAGTTGTCGAAGCTGGTTGCATTGAAAAGGTTGCTTGCTTGATACTAAAATTGTTATTGGCCCAGAGAACTATTTGTAGTTTTCACTTTCGATACGTATTTAGTACATATTTCCTTTCAACCTTTTCTTTTTTGAATATCTTTAACAGATGTTTTAGGGGCTTGAGGCACAACAATATTGATTGAACCAATTTCTGGGGGCATTCTTCTGGTTAATAAGAGTTTAATACCATGTCAAAATGGCAGATTAACTGGTCAAGTTGCCTTGCAGACAGTCCAATCCCAAGCCAAAACTGGATTTGGTAAGAAACTACTTGAAACTAGTGTTTGGTTAGTTTTGGCAATCGGACCAGCCAAACAAGGTGGGGAAATGTTTATTCTTTATAATATTTTTTTTGGGGCTATTTTTTCCTTTATTTTTTTAAATCAGCTCTCTCCGGAGGTGGTACTGTGATGTAGGACCAGATCCCTTTGCTCCTACACATTTGGAGGTGAATATGAAAGTATAAACCTTAACTTGGGGTACTTGAAATGGGGTAAAGGTAGAGTTTTGGTATTTCTAGGACTACGTTGGAGGACTCAAGGGGCTGATAAGGCAGAGAATTATACTGGAGTTGCCGCTCCAGCAAGGTTTCTGGTTATTTTTACAAAGGGCTCTCAAAGATAGAGGATGTAATAAACTAGGGGGGCCAGGTGGTAGAAGGTTTTGAACTTGGAGTGGTTTTAGGTGGTTGGAGTTGGCAGTGATTTGTTCAAAGGTTTCTTTGACTCAGAGAATATGAATATGGCGTAGGAGAATCGTCCAAGGTTGGTCTGAAGATGGAATGAATATTAGGAAGCTTGTGGTTCAGTAAGTTCTTCCTGGATTTATAGTTCCAGCAAATAGATGAGGTTTAGGGTGGCAATTATGTGTATGAGCGGGATTGGATTAGGTTATGGAATATATTTTTGGATGTGGACTTAAATTATTTTTGGGAGGTCAATTGGGGTACACGAGGGATGAATATTTGCTGGATTCTCAGTGCAGCAACCACCTAAACTAGGGTATTGGGAGAATAAGATGTTTAATGGAAAAGTATCTTGATTAGAAGGATGAATAGGTCGTGTTTCTCTAAATAAACTAGGGTTTGGGTTGTTGGATAGTATGGGAAGGGGCAGAATAGGAGATGTTAGGGAGGGAAATATAAATTGGCATGCAATGAAGAAAGATAATGGTGATAAATGGAGAAGCAAATGTGGGCTCAATGTGCCCAGGGGTCCGATGCAGGCCTATCATGTTTGATGTGGTTAATAAATTTAAAAAAAAATTATAAATTGTATAAGAATGCGTAGAATAACCTGATTATGTGATAGTAGGCACTTCAATTTAGTGCTTATCTATACTGTAAGTCTCTAATAGACTAATAAAGAGTAACAGAGTTTGTTGTCTCTAGTCACTATTAGTCTAATGCAATTAATGTGTAAAACAAGGTACTCTATCCCATTTATTAAATTTAAGAAAACATGTGCCAATTACCAAGGGATCAACCAATCACTTAGAAAATGTAATAGTAAGTAGCAAGTACTAGCAACCAAGATACTATTACACTAGCGTGTATGACAAGTGCATCACATCCAAAGTCCATAGCGCAATGATCAAAAGTTCATTACAGTGTCCTATAAAATAAGAACGATGATTCTCAATTAGAGAAGAGCCATCATATCCCCAAGGATGATGGACTTCTCATATTTCATCTCGTGTAATGAGCTCATAGACATTCCCCTCCAAGGTAACCAATACACCTGGTCCGACCATTCTTCCCAACTCTCCCTCTCCTAATTTGATAGGTTTCTCTTCTCTACAAGATGGGATGAGGTATTCCTTGGCTCCCACTCCTTGGCCTTACCTAAATCCACCTCTGATCATTGCCCCATCATGCTTGACACTCTTTTCATCTCGAGAGGCCCTAAGCCCTTTCGTTTTGAGCTCTCGTGGCTCGAAAAGGCTCATATCCTTTCACATATTCCCTATTGATGGGACTCGTTCTCTCCCTTGGTCTCGAGTAGGGTAGGTGTACAAACTGCAAACAAAGATCCAGCTCCTTAAGGCTTCTCTCAAAGCCTGGAGCAAAACCATCCTCGACAACTTCTCACAACTCAAGAGCTCTCACCTTTTAGCCATTCAATCCCTTGACCTCATCGAAGAAAGCTGTACCCTGTCGACCTCGAAATCAAACCTCCGAAATCATCACAAATTGGAATACTTCACCACCCTAAAAAAGGAACATATCTTTTTGTACCAGAGGTCCAGGGTCAAGTGGCTACACTTTGGTGACCACAATAAGGGATTCTCCCACAGGATAGCCAACTGTCGTCTCCGGGACAATTCCATCTCCACAATAAAGGTGGGGAACAAGATTTTTGGACCAGCCCTCTGAGATTGAAGAAGCCATTCTCTCCTTCTTCAAAACTCTCTATATTGCTCCCTCGGGTCCCAAACCCAAGATGTCTGACCTACAGTTTCTCTCCATCTCTGACCTTTGGGTGCAATGGTTGGAACGACCGTTTACATAACCTAAAATCCTTGCGGCTTTAGCTGACCTGGGTAAAGATAAAGCCTCGGGCCCGGACGTGTTCCCAGTGGCCCCATTCAAACTCTTCTGGGACTCTTTTAGACCCGAATTTTTGGATTTCTTTGAAAAATTCTACGACCATGGTGTTATCTACAAAGCCATGAACGCAACCTTATCGCCCTTATCGCCAAAATCGAAGGGGCTGAAGAACTCAAGGACTTTCGGGCGATTAGTTTAGTGAACTCCACTTATAAGATCCTATCCAAAGTGCTTGCTTCTAGGTTTAAGGTCACCTCTACTGATGGTGCATGGGATCAAGGTCTGAATTTTCACTTGTTGCCACTTGAACAACTCTTTATTTCATAACCGAAAATTACATGAACTTGAACTTGGGAACAAGAAAATAAAAGAGATGCCAAAAGATTATCTCCATTGGACTTGATACACCCCACACCGTTTTACCTCTACTGATGGTGCACGAGATCAAGGTCTTTCTTAAATCTTACAACTTTTGGGTAGCCTTGGCTGGAAACCCCTCAAGAATATGAGAGCAAGTGGAACAAGCTAGGGGTTTATCCCTTGATCTACTTTGTATGGGGCTTCCCTGTCTTTTTTTCTCTAATATTTTTCTAAGCATGGGAGAGATAGAGATGAGAGTGTAGAGAGAGCTTTAGGTCATGGTGTAGAGACAACCCCTCCCATGGAGATATTTTATAGACTTGTGGCTAGGGTTAGGGTTTCTAGGGTTTAGTCATTCGTATGGAGATTTAATCTTGACTATTGTTAAAAGGAGACCTGTGGGGCGAGAGATCTTAGCCCTACAATCCATAGATCTTCCATCATAATCTAATGGAAAGTGCGAGAACTTATCCCTCAGCTTCCTTAACCTAATTCCATCAAATATTAATTGTAGAAAAAAATATATTATACTTACCTTTTATTTTCAAATCAATCTCTACACATTCTTCTTTCAAAACAAATTAGCTTTTACTTCTAAATCGTTATTTCAATCAATTAAGTGGCTTATCACACAAGCCAACATAATAGGAAAGAGAGGTAGAAAAGTGGGGTGTGGCTCTCTATGCTCACTAGTGGACCCCACATCTTCAAAAAGATGGGCTAGATTGGTGGGGCCTCTAGAGTATAATGGGCCCCCATATGTTTTAATAATTTTAAAACCAATAAAATATTTTTTAGAAATCAATAAGTATTTTATTTTCTCTCTGAATAATTAAATACCTAAAAATGCAGTTTAAGCTTATTTAAAAATCAATTTTGAAGAAATAAAATATCCAAAGGCTTTTAAAATTTTATTTTAATAATGTAAAAATCAAATTTAACGAAATTTATTATTTCTAAATTAATTTGATGTGAATCGGATCCAACTTTGTTAAGAAAAATGTGAAAATACGGAGGCACTTCATCTATACTAGTGATTATGTTCCACACTCACTTTCTCAAACTGACCCAGTAGTTCCCATGACCTACAGTCCATGAAATTCATGATTGGGCTATCAAAGCCAGCCAATAGGTGATGAGAATACAATCCTAGTTTATGAACTGCAGGTTCTCCCTAGGGACAAGCCTAGGTCACATAGACCTGTGCACACATATCGCAATTGATGCATGGGGCCTATTTCTCGCACATGTATGTGCAACACCTTGAATGGTGTTCACTTCCCGATATAGCTTTCACATATACATGCCGTGTGATGGTCATGATGAGGATATGACCCTTGTCCCTTCAGGGCTACCAATCACTCAAAAGGGCTACAGAGTCTCTTGGCTAACTACCTTAGGCATCTCTTCGATGACATCAAGGGGTAACCATGCTAACCCTTCTCGGTTGTGTTATATGCTCAAGTTTCATAGGGTTTTAGAACTCAACTGGCCTAACTCATCAAACCTAGTTTGAGTCTCAGCATCAGTATTGTCAACTTCGGTCCCTCTAGACCGTATCCCATTGGAGGTTATTGTTCCACTATCATAAAATTCATTACATGCTCGTTTAAGGCCTTTAAATGGCTACAATGCCCTAACACTGTGGACCCTTGGTTTTCTCCCTCTCTAAGTTGTGGACAACTGTATATTCATCTCTCTTCTTCAACTTTTCTCTCTTCCTTTCTGGTTGTGCCTTGTGTCATGTAAGATCTTTATTGTTCCAAACGTTTTTGCCATTTATAACGTGAATTATATTGTACCTTGCCTTGTCCTAGCAATTGACTTTTATTAGTTTTGAAAGCTTGTACTAATATTTTGATATTCTTGTACTTTTTTTTCCATATTGTTATGTACAACCTTGGATCGGTCTATAAGAAATTTTGATGAATAAAATTCATATTCACCAAGTAACCTTTTTTGGACTATTTAATTATTAGTTTTTATGTTTTAGATATTTTACTATTGTGGTATGATATGAATGTTGTATGTGTAAATGCAAATGTGAATGACACATAGATTTTACTATATGTATATAAAGTCGTACACGTATATATAGATGCTTGTATATTGTATGGACGTTACGTGTCTAAAAGTCATTTTCTAGGGTTCATGTTTTTGACACTCGTATCCATGTCATAAATAAACACGTGTCCGTGTCTATGTAACATAGATTTGAATTTTTTCAGTGATATTTATATTTATTTTGTTTTGTTTTGGCTTGGTTTGAGGTTTTCTTGAGAATGTTTTCCCTAATCCGAAACTTTTTGGAGTTTCAGTTCATAGTTTTGTCAGGGATTTTGATCCAGAAGATGTTAGAATTGATTAAACTAGGTATCTTGTTTTTTTTTCTTTTTTAGTGATAATTGTAGTTATTTTCCTTTTTTTTTTTGGCTTAATTTAGGTTTTTTTCTTGAAAAATTCGAGAAAATTCTTAAATGATTGGCCTTTTTGTCATAGGTTGTGTTGAAAAGCATTTAGATAATTTTTCTACGAATTGTTTCTTTAATTTCTAATGAAACCATTTTTTTTGGGTCTCTAGTTTTTTTAAAATATGCTTAGGATTTTGAATAAATTTGAATTTTTGAAATATTGTGTTTGATTTGTTCTAGGTTGAATTAGGTTAGCTGGATAAATTTTTTGCTGCTTTTTAAATAATTTCTAATAAAATTATATTTTTTTTCTTGATTTTAAATTATTTTGGAAAAAAACCAACTTCATGATGTTTGGGGCTACGACGTTAAAATTTGAATTAGCTACCACGACGTTCTGTAATTGTAAATAGGCCCTATGTTGCACCAAACCAGGTCCAAATAAATTTTACCAAAGGAGAACATAACAAGGCATCAGGTAGAAACGAGGGCCTATTACCTCTCTTGGACCGGGAATTATTTTTGGATGAGGCTGTCTTTCAGTTTTCAGTTTTAGCTTGTCCCCCCATGTCCATTGCCACCATCTCCTTGCAACTTCCACTATCAATGATGATATTACAAAATATAGACCTTCCTACGAGAAGAGCGTAGTGTGCTGATGATATTGGTTTTCAACTAATGGTTTTTTTCTCTAACATATTGCCCACTATGAGGAGATCGAAACAGACTAGCATCTGTTCTCTGACTGAGATGGAGTCAGGATTTGTGGTGAAAGACACTGTACCCGGAGGACAATCTAAAGGAAAATTGTGTTAAGCGGCCAAAACGATGAATCAACGAACAAGAAGGGGAGACCTGGCGAAGAGGATGTGGATGACAATCCCAGTCTGGGGGACTCATCACACATCGGGTAATTAAAGATTTACCATTGCCGGCACGCAAATCGGCTTCTTTCATATCAACACCGTACTCATCAAATTTCTTTTCATTGTTGCTTCTTTACCCTCGAAAGGGTTCTTTCCAACTTGTTCAACAAGGATATAATAATAGGAACTTGATTGTAATCAATTGGGAAGAGGATTGTATACTATGAAACCATTTATCATTGTCACAAGGAGGTCACAAATTGGATGGTTTGGGATATGTCATGAAGTTCTAGAAATTTTCTTTTGATCTTTAAGTCAAGGCAATGACACACTTACAGCCGCCTGATTTAAAATCTGACGGACAAGAGTGATTGTGGCCTCCTTATCTTGTACTAAAAGTAAATGGTTTCTTTGTGTAACCTTAACAATTTTATCTTTAGGCAACTCCTTTCCATTGAAAAATTGTTTGATGCTTTCCGAGCGATCTAGGAAATCATCAAGTTATAGTTTAACATGTGAATTTGCAATTTCATGCGAATTGCATTATCGCGACTGTGTCTCGAGGTCCTTATGAGACGATCATCAATTGGATTGTGAATTTGTGATTCTCCTCTGTTCCCAAGAAGTTCTTGAAATTTCATGCTGCCTCATCCAACCTCTTTCGATCACAGTCATTTGCGTTTCATGCGGTTGTGCTTGTGCTTCTTGAGGCGGCATAAGTTCCATTGGTTGATAATCTATTTGTCGTTCTTGCTCTCCACTTCCTCTACCATGAACTTCTCTTGCTGCCATTGCAATCTATTGATCGAATTGAGACAAAGAGCAAGTGTCACACTGAATGAACTTCCTCGGATACCACAAATGATGTAAACCAACCTTAGAGGAGACTTTCTCTCTGTCTAAACTCATAAGATGAATGGTAACATGAAACAAAAGCTAAATGGAATAAAAAGTTCAACAAGGAAATGAATTAAAGCTAAAATTCTAGAGGAGATCAACCATTGTTCATAAAATCGCCCAATCTAATCGCTAACTGTCCAGTTAGATAGGAACCGGCCAATGGCCGGTTCCGGTTTTGGGCAGTTAGGGTGATCAACTGGTATTTTATAAAAAAAATTTAAAAAATATGTATATAAATTCTAAAAAATAAGGAGTTTGATTTCTGATGCACTTTTAAATATTCTTTACATTATGGTAAAGATTAAAAATTGTTTTGGTCATTAATACTCACTTTTATATTTTCCCATCTTTTTTAGAAAATTTAAAAAATAGCCCTTGGAAAATATAAAATCGGTTAAAATCCATTTTTTCATTAATTTGCAACTTCATTTGAATGTGTTTCGTTTTAATCATTCTTTATATGCTTTTCATATTTTAGTAGATTTTTTGCCTTTTTTGTTTTTTTTTCAACACTTTTTTGATTGCCTGGGACTTGCCCGGTTAGAGTGGTTCAATAGGCTAGTTTACCTGTTAGGCCGGTTAAACCGCTTCCAAGCCCATGTTTGGTTAACCGTTTCGGTTTGATTTTGCAAACACTGAGACCAACAATAGAAAGAGCAATCAACCATGAGGAGGGTGCTCAAAAGAAGCCCTACAACATTTACTGTTGTTCAGTATTCAACGTAAAATTGAAAATTTGCCATAAAACCCCTTAAAATAAAATGCTCCAAACTTTCTCTCCAAGCTTTCTTTTTGCTAAAATTGGCAACCCAACTTTTTCATCAGAATGTGGGTCCTTCCCTATTCATGGGAAAGAAACCTGCCCATGGAATCCCCAAAAACCCATTAACCAATTCCCCAAATTACATGCTATAAATGTTTGAAGAGCATAATTCAATACCCTAATAAACTTTTTACCATTCCCAAAGTAAGCATGCTCCTAGATACCAAAATTGCTCGGTATAACCAAGTTTCGGAGCTGTGCATCACCAATTTATCTTTTACACATCCATTCGAGCTGTAGCAATCAGTATATCCAACACAACCCTCAGTACTTGCCATAAATGATGTAACTCATCTGTGTCTTGCTCAACTCTTAGAGATCCGTTATCAAACAGATGTACCCTTAGGAAAATGTTCTGATAATCATCCCCTTTTATGTTGCATGGGATTTCCATTTTAGCAGAGCTTGTGCATTTGTTTCTCATCTAATTGTCCTATTATAATGGCGTTGATACTAGTGACAACATGTTTTCCCATTTTTGTGGATTTTAGATGTGATGGTCCATGTCGATGTGATATCCCGTGTATTCTGGCATATGATTTTGCTCTTTGATGCATATTTTGATTTGTTGCCTTTATGTTGGTGTGATATCAAGTGTGTTCTGGAATGTGATTTTTGTCTTTGATGCATATTTTGATTTAGACAACTCCAATTAATTGGGAAACGGCTATGATGATGATGATGCATATTTTGATTTGTTGTCTATGTGGTTTTCCTTTTATGACTTGTATTAACTCCATAGTGGGTAAGTTGCCATGGTTATAATTAGTGATTGGCATAGAACAAGTTCTATTATTAATTTTGCCTCCAGATTTTATTGTGTCTTGTCCATCACATTTTGCCTATTTATTCCAACTTTTAAGATCTGTCAATGTTTGACTGGTGGTTTTAGTTTGTGGGTTTATGCCCCATACGGCCGAGAATTAAATCTATCACAGTGCTTTTGTACTTAATGAGATTTTACTTCCAATCATATGATCAAGATCTATGCCTGGTTCTTGTCTGGAACTATTTGCTCTTGCTTATTTGAATATTCGTTGTGATTATATTGCTGGAGTACTGTTGGTTGGGAATTGAAACCCTAGTGCAAACAACTTCTTGTGATTCAGTGTCACTGTGATCAGCCTTCCTCCAGGATATGAATTAAATTTATGTCTCTATGTTTTTTGCAGGTAGCAAGTGGATATGATGATGGAAGTATAAGAATTTGGGATTCGGTACATGGTATTTGTGAGACAACTTTGAACGGGCATAGAGGTGCTACCACTGCTCTTCGTTACAGCAAGACAGGATCTTTGCTTGCATCGGGAAGCAAGGATACAGATATCATCATATGGGATGTTCTTGGAGAATCTGGACTTTTTCGTCTACATGGGCATAGAGGTCAGGTAACTATTTTCAATGCTTCCATGTTTCAAGAATCCTTGAGAATTTGGATCTTTCCTATAGCAGTTTCTTTCCATGTAATTTGATGAATTCTTGTTAACATTTTTCTTTTCATTGTGTTGTGCAGGTCACGGACCTTCTCTTCTTGGATTCTGGTAAGAAGCTTGTTAGTTGCTCGAAGGACAAATTTGTACGGGTCTGGGACCTTGAAACCCAACATTGCATGCAAATAGTTGTTGGCCATCACAGTGAAATTTGGTCCCTGGATGCTGACCCCGAAGAGCATTATTTGGTCACGGGGTCATCTGATCTCGAACTCCGCTTCTATAAAATTTGCCAAAACATGGAGAATGGATCCCTGCATGACGTAAAGCCAAATATCACTGTAGGTGATGGTGATCCTGGACCTAGTAAGTGGGATATTTTAAGGCACTTTGGAGAAATTCAGCGTCAAAGCAAGGATAGGGTAGTTACTGTGAGATTTAATGCTACTGGGAACCTCTTTGCGTGCCAAGGAGCAGGCAAGACTGTAGAGATTTTTAATGTTATGGATGAAAGAGAAGCATTACGAAAAGCCAAGAAGCGTGCTCATCGAAAAAAAGAGAAGACTTTAAAAAGAAGGGGTGAAGTGGCTATTGAAACTAAAGACATGAATTCCGAGTTTGGAAATGAAGGTGAAATCCGTGATGTTACAGTTTCTGATACTTTCAGATTGCTTCAAGTTTTACGAATGAACAAGAAAATTTGCTCAGTTTCCTTTTGTTCCATTGCTCCAAAGAGCAATGGTCTAGCTACCATAGCATTGTCTTTGAGCAATAATGTGTTGGAAGTGTTTACAATTCAACCTGATAAATCAACCAAAACACACTGTATTGAGCTTCCCGGACATCGTTCTGACATTAGAAGTGTTACACTCAACGCTGATAGTACACTTTTGCTGTCAACAAGTTATGATGCTGCAAAGATTTGGAACCCTAGTACTGGTTCTTGCCTTCGTACTATTGAGTCGCAAAGTGGTGTATGTGGGACATTTGTTCCTGGAAACCAATATGCGCTTGTTGGCACCAAAACTGGAAAACTGGAAATTATTGATGTTGGAGGTGGCGTTCGTACAGAAATGACTGATGCTCATACGGACACAATTTGGTCCATTATTTCTGTTCCTGATGGAAGTGGTTTTATCACCGGGAGTGCTGATCACGATATCAAATTCTGGGAGTATCTACTAGTAAAGAAGGATGGTCAAGTACGTTTTTTTTTTTTTTCCAGCGGTCATTTTTCCATTGTTTTTCAAATATTATAGTTAGAATTTATTGACAATGTTTCTCTTCTGCATGATAATTAGTTTTGTCTCGATTGTTTTTCACAACTTGAGCACAACTAGATCAGATGTTGGATGCAACTGTTAGTGCTCTTGCCTTAACAGGCATTGGGCATTCATAATGCAAATCAATTATAAATGAACATGCAATTTATGCAATAAGAAAAAGAAAAATGTATTAAGACTTTGAGAGACAAAAGTCGTCGCTGCTATGTTAGAAAGTAAACATTTGCTAGAGTTTTAAAGATAGGGATTCAGGTTGGGATCAATGATGCCCAGAGTTAATTGTATGACTGCTGGGTCAGCAGTTCTCCCTGTGTGGGTGTACTTGGGCTTACAATTGTGTGTAGGAAAGCCCCAAAAGTTTCTTTGGGGTTTGATGATTGATTGGTTCAAACAACGTCTTGATTCATTAAAAGAAATAGTGTTCTTGCTGCGAGGCCATGTCACTCTTATCAAATCCATATGCGTGTGTCAATTATGCAAAATGTTACGGATGCATGGGGGAGTCCATAAGTATATTGGTATCTTTATCAAATTCATTTCACATCTTATCAGACGTCCATGCTAAGGGAAAACTCTTCGACCACATGACTCTTATGAAATCTACCTTTATCATTGATTACAAGAAATATTCACAGATAAATGGGGTATCCCCAACATTACAGGAGTTAAAAAAGAAAACATGCATTCAGTTAAGGGGAAAAAGGGAAAGGAAAAAAAGTATTCAGTTGTCATGAGCACTGGTGTTGGAAGTTCATTTTTTGGTCTGGCAATGATTGTCATTTTGACTTGTCATTGGTATTGAGAAGTGGCTGTGGATATTTTGGGCAGTTGGTAGAAGGGCAACTGTTGATTCAATTGGGTAGTTATTGGCCACCTCTTCCAGAGTACTTCTAAAGATTGTGGCTGCAATCAATTTGGAGCAACAAGAGAAACTTCGGTTTTACTTGTGGTGCCTAGCCTCTCAGCCAAACTCTCTTTGGGCTCAGGTTTTACGGTGTAATACGGGATCCCGGAAGGAACCTGGGTGCCATAAAGGATCCAGAGGCATAGAGTATCAGGAGCTTGGAAATCCTTTGCCACTTCTCTTTCCCAGTTCAGAAGATTCATAAGATTTCACGCTAGAGAAGGAGATAGGGTGCGTTTCTGATCAGATTTATGGCTAGGAAACTCTTCATTGCGTCATGCCTTCCCAGCCCTGTATTCTCTTGCCTCTAACAAAAACTGCTCTATTGTCGAGGAAATGTTACTTTTAGGAGGCCGAAGAGTCTGGAACTCATCATTTCGAAGAAACCTTGGAAAATAGGAAACCAATCAATTCCAACTACTCTCGAATGCTCTATTCTCACTCTTTATTCCAACACATGGGAGAGACAGAATAGTTTGGACTCTTTTCCCCTCAGGTCTCTTCACGGTAGCCTCTTTTTATAAGAGTCTCACTCAACCCCCCACTTATCCTCTCAATCCCATCTCAGTTTTGGCAAACGTATGGTCAACCATCGCCCCACCTAAGATTCAAACATTCAATTGGATGGCCTGTTCCCAAAGAGCACTCACAACGGACCACCTACAAAAACGAGGGATCTCGATCCCTAATAGATGTGCTCTGTGCTTATGTGAAGAAGAATCCAATCCACACCTCTTTATTCATTGCGACTTTACCCACAAGCTATGGAGCCAGGTGTTGCAACTCTTCGATATTCATTGGGTCACACCCCCATGGCCAGGGCGCTGATATCTTACAAATTGGAGTCACACTGGCCATTGGCTAGAAGAACTTTATGGAAGGCTACTGTGGCGGCTACCATATGGACAATATAGGTACAAAGGAGTATGAAAATTTTTAATGAACTTAAAATGCACCTACCAGCTCTATTCCACAGGGTAGTTTCGCTGGCCTCCTTTTGGGCCGCTAATCACAAGGTCTTCTCGGGAGTATCAAGGAACTTTTTCCTTTGCCAATGGAAAAATATCCTCAACCAAAGGCCACCAAAAGTTTCAAGAGCTAACAATTGGCAACCACCACCAGAAGGCAGCATCAAGCTGAATTTTGATGGTTGCGCCCTAGGGAATCCAGGCACGACAAGTGCTGGGGGGCGTCTTTAGAGACCACCAGCGAAACAGCCTCCTTACCTATTCTGAGTATCTTGGCAATAATGATTCCCAGTACGCAAAAGCTATGACTCTCTTATTGGGTCACAAAAAGTTCAACCCATCTTGAGGCACACACCTTATTGTGGAAGGAGATTCTCAAAACACGCTTTCATGGGCAAGTGGGGTGACCTCTCTCCCATGGCAACTAACTACAATTTTTGATGAAATTACTCACATTTGAAGGGATATGAACGTCTCCTGGAAGCATACATGGAGGACGTCCAACGAGCTCACAGACCTCATGGCAAAGGAGGGAGCTAGATTCCAAGTGGAAGCACAGGCCAAGTCCTACTCTTTTTTTGGTTCAGGACCACAACCGCACTACGTAGACTACCTCGACACGGGCACTCCTCAGCCTTAATCTTATTTTTTGAAAAACCACTGTAAATCATTGTATCTGGGCAGGACTTATAAGCTATTTTTGTACATGACTGACTGATGTATTTTTTATCGAAAGCCACCCTTAGTAGGTGCTCTCGGTCTCTACCACTTCGGTAATTATTACTGTCTTAGTAATACAATGTTAACAGTTCTAAAAAAAAAAACAAACTTTGGTCTTGCTGACACAGGTCATCAAAGTGGGAGGTATGTGAAAGTTGGTCACGGTTTTTATAGTTTAAAATTTTTCTTTTCCTTTACCGGCTAGAACACTTACAAAGCTCCAAAGATTACAAAATAAACTCAAAAGAAAGTAGGAACACAATTTAGATTCTCACTTGCTTCCACTTAATATAACTCTTTATTGCATAAATAAAATTACATAAACAAGGACTTGGGAACAAGAAACACAAAACTGCAGTAAACAAAGTAAAGTCCCAAAAGATTACCTCAACTGTACTTGATACAACCCACTCCGACTCTCCTCCTTTGATGGCACATGAGGTCTTTCTCTGATCTCACAACTATAGGAAGCCTTGGCTAGAAACCCTTAAGCAATATTAAGAGCAATGGACAAGATCGGGCCTTGGCCCTTTCATCTATGTGTGTGGAGCGTGTCCCCTTTTTTTTTCTCTAAAATATTCTAAGCATGAGAGGGCTGAGATGAGGCTAGAGAGATGAGAGACTGGGGTGCCACTTCTGGAGAGAGAGAGAGGACTTGTGTTGTAGAGATTTGGCCCCCCCACAATCAAACAACAGATAGACTTGTGGTTAGGGTTAGGGTTTCTAGGGTTGTCCATCTTATGGAGATTTGATCTAGACCATTGATCAAAGGAAACCTGTGGGGCGAGAGATCTTAGCCTTACAATCCATAGATCAACCATCATGATTTAATAGAAGGTGCTAGAACCTTAACTTTCAGCTTCGTTAACCTAATCCCATTAATTATTTAATACATGAAAAATATAATTCTCTTTCCTTTTATTTTCATTCATTCTCTACACATGCCTCTTTGAAAAGTCAAATATCTTTTATTTCAAAACCTTTCTTATTTCATTTCGATTGATTGAGTGGCCAACTTGCATGCCACTTAATAAGAAAGAAGGGTGCTAGAAGTGGGGCGTGCCCACCCAATGGCGCTAGTGGGCCCCACGCACCTCCCCACATGTTCTCTTTTAGTGGGGCCCATGGAGAATAATGGGCCCCCATGTGCATTAATAATTTTAGAATTAATAAAATGATTTTTAGCAAACATTTACTATTTTATTTTTCTATCTAAATTATTATATACCTGAAAATGCAGTTTAAGCCTTTTATAAATTAGTTTTTAGAAAATAAAATATCCAGAGACTTTTAAAAAGTTGTTTTATTAATCTAAAAGTCATGTAATCAAATTAATTATTTCTAAATTACTTTGATGGAATTCGGATTCAACTTCATTAAGGAAAATGCAAAAATATTGCAGCACTATTTCTACGAGAGACTATGAACCACACTCACTTTCTCAACTGACCCAATAGTTTCCATGACCCACAGTTCATCACAGGGGTTTATGATTGGGCTACCAAAGTCAGACAATAGGTGAAGGAACACAATCCTAGTCTATGGACTATAGGTTCCTCATTAGGGACAAAACTAGGTCACATAGACTGTTGCACACACATCGCAATTGGCATATGGGGGCTATCTCTCGCACATGTACATGGAACACCCTCAATAGTATTTTGCTTCCCAATACGGCTATCATATGTACATGCCATGTGATGGTAATGATGAGGATTTGACCATTGTCCCTTTAGGCCTACCAACCACACACAAGGGTCACAAAGTCCCTTGGCTAACTACCTTGGGCATCTCTGACTTCATCAAGGGGTAACCCTGCTAACCCTTCTTAGCTGTGCTATACGCCTAGGCATCTTAAGGTTTTACTACTCAACTGACCTAGCTCGTGAAACCTGGTTTGAGTCTTGCCAACTTCGGTCCCTCTGGACCATACTCCTACTGGAGTCCATTGTTCCACTATGTTAAAATTGCTTACATGATCTCATGAGGCATTTGAATGACCACAAATAGCCAACAAAATAAAATTGGATGGTTGCTTGGCAAACTGAACTTGAAGTCTTGGCACCAATAATATTGCTGGTCGGACCTGGTTTCGAGGGTCGGGAGAGAACCCTCTCTTAGACAACCGCGGGGTCGCGGGCGCAGGGGTGGGTGCGGCGGCTCCTGTGTGAAGATAGGTTCCAACAACGAGAGAGATTTTTGACGGCGGGGGCAGTTTGGGATGCTAATCTTGCCGCTTGGGGTTCGGGGGACATGTCCAGGCGGTCAGCCCTTTTAGATCAATCACAAAGCCCTCCCGCTGTGTGCCAGCGCAGTTTGGACAAGGACTCTCTTCAGGCTTGCAACGTCTCTACTCTCTCTCCGTCGCTTAGAGCCGGTGTGGGATCCAGCTATTTCTCCTTGTGACTATCCCCTCGAGGGGTTTGGTTGGCTGGCCGATGAAGGGGTGTGAGAGAATCCAAGGGTTGGGGCCCTTGGGTTCGCTCGTGTCCGTGCGTCGGTTGCTGCGCGGGGCAGACGATGCGTTGCATAAGGGGAGAGAGAGAGAGAGAGATTGGGGCATGACCCAGTTTAGGAGAGAGAGGGAGAAGGGGCCGTGCACTTAGAGGTGTTTACGGACCCGTGCGCTCAGGGGTATTTTCTCTCCCTCAAAGTTTTCTCTCTCCTCTTGGTGGAATTAAGGACTCAGAAGCAAACGGCGAGAGGAACAAACGTAATGCCTTTGTTTTATAATGGGTAAATGCTTCGCCCAAAGGTCTAGGGGTCAAATGTTCCAGCCCTTTTACAAGTGAGCTAAGCTTGTTTATATAGAGGATTCACAAAACAGGGGTGAACGCTAAAAAACAAAGCTTAATTACAATTTAAGAAATTAGGAATAAATCTCGAATTAGGTGCAATGACCAAAATGCCCTTGAGATTTTTTTCTCTAATGACAAAACCGTCCTTGCCTGGAGGTCGTTCCGCCATGGCCAGATCTTGGAAGCTTTTTTCGCAGCTTGTGGCGATGGTTCAAATGATTTATCTGCATATCTTCAATTTCCTTGCGATTCTGAGCATTTTGCTGCCCTTTAATCGTGCTGGGTGGTCTTTCTCCCACGGGGTGGAAGTCTGGCTAGATTCGTGAACTTTGTTCGCTAATGTAGTTCGACTTGTGATGTTCTGCCTCCTGGCTCTGCTTGCAAATGAGAGAGGAGACAGTCACAGTCATTTTGCACCAAGTTTGGGCTGATTTGGTCCTCGTTTGCATTTTTCCCTAATTTGGGAGGTCGCTGGAAAGTGGGATTCCGGCAACAGAGCAGATTTGCTTCTTTTGTGACCTGGGGACTTGCATCCATCAGACCTTGGATTAAATGCAAGAGTTATACCAGTTTGCAGCTCTTTGCGAGGTGGTTGTATTGAACTCGTCCCCTCGGTGATCCGATGCATGGATGTCGAGCTGTGCTTCACTGGATTCGAGGCTTCTTCTTCTTAAACCCTGGTTTTTTTGGTTTTACGGGCACCTTCTTTCCAGGAGAAATTTGACTCTAGGTTGTGCCATAGTGCATGCCTTAGGTCAAAATGACGAGGCTGGCGTGATCTAGAACCTATCTGGATCTGGGCTTTTCTTGGTTTCAGCGGAAGGCGCCATGGGTCTTTGAAGTTGCTCACGAAACACGATGTCACAGTCTCCATGCTTGGGGACTGGTTTGGTGAAGCCACACTGCGCTAGTGTGAAACCCACCTGTTGCGAGGCCGCATGGGCGTAGACCCCTTTCGGGTGGTCCAATTGAGCTCAAATTTGGTCCCCGGTGCGATGGCGGTGGTCTGGTATAGCTTTGGAGCTGCTAGCATAGAGCTACAGTTGTAAGGTCCTTCCTTGGTGCGATGGCACCGTACCCAGGTCATATGGCTCGAGGCTTTATTTTTGGGTACAACTTTGGCCTGCTGGTGTCTTGTATACTTGCAGGGCCAGGCTGTTGCCGGCTCTCTCGTTGTTCCCGTGGGTGGTGTAAGTACATCAAAAATGACATACAACAATTGCTCCCATTTCTTTGAATGTTGAGAAAGTCCAAAAGTTGCCGAAAAATAGCACTTTTGTTTAAAATATGCAAATCCTCAATGAAGCTATGATCGCCTACCCTTGATGGCACTATGATCACCCATGAAGGTTACACATTACATTAGATAGGTTGCTATGAAATCTTAGTAATAAATTTGACGAGGAAAAAGCCTATGACACGTCTTTGGTCAGTCTTAGTTGAAGTTCTTCTCGAGATGGGGTTTAGAAGAACGTGGAGAACCTGGATACGTGGTTGTATTTTTGCATCTAGCTTCCCCATCCTAATCAGTGGTACTCCGGAAGGGTACTTCCTGACATCCCAAGGCTTAAGCCAAGGACATCCCGTTCGCCTTCTCTGTGATAGTTGCATAATCTTTAGCGTTTCCATTTCAGGGCCATTCCAAATAGGGTTTCTGTGGGGCTTCAAAACTTCCAGGCACGGGCCCAAAATCACTCATCTCCAAAACGCGACGACACACTTGTCTTTTGTGATGCGACCTATTTTGGGGGTTTACGTTAGCTCTTCTGAAGTTGCATTGAAGTGTACCCAGGGATGTTTGCCCAAATAAAAGCCTACGGGCGTTGGAATTGATCACAACACTTCATGCACCCTTGCCCAATGGTTTGGCTGGCTGTGGGCTTGAGTTGATCCTGTCCATCTACCTGTAGCTACCACTCTGTTAAAAAATTGTGCAAACAGTTATGGAATGGAATACTTCCTAATCATTTAGCGCAGGGTGGCAGCTTGGAAGGGGAGATTCTTATCCCTTGGCCAGTGACATTCCCATCTTCCAAATGTCCAATTCCAAATGGCAATCTTAACATTCAACAAAATCAAGAGTATTATGAGTGGTGTTTTGTGGGTGTGGCTGGAACAAAAAGTTTCCACTTTTTAGCATGGATATTCAAACCCAGAAAGAGGGTGGACTTGGAATCAGAAAACTATGGGTTAACAGTATTGTATCACTTTGCAAATGATGGTGGCACTCGTCCACACAGCGGGACCAATTGTGGGTTTCTGTCATCCGCAATAAATACACTACCATCTCCTCAGGTTATTCTTGAAGGGGACACCAAAATTCACGCGAGGGTTGGAGATAGTTGAGATTTTGGAAAGAGGCATGGCTTGGTGACTGAGCCCTGAGGAAACAATGGCCCAGAATTCTGAGAACTGTGATCAACATTGATGCCATGGTGGTGAAGGTTTAGGAGACCACTTGTTGAGAAGAATCAGGGAACTTCATCGAATTGCTTCGATCTTTACACTCCCTCTTTCTCCCTCCGTGGTCAAAGGCAAATTGATGTTGACCTTAGCAAATGCAGGAGGATCTCAATTAGTGTTGGGACCCTGGTAAATACCGCTAACACGATCTTCATGATGTACAAAGCTTGGTTTATCCGTATCTCCCAATTGTGCACTCCTTCAATTGGACCTTCCTAACCAACTAAGCCCTCGCTATTAACCATCTTCAAGTGGCTTCCACCTACTCATTTGATGCTCCATGTGCAAGGAAAGGGAAGAGACCAGCGACCACTTCTTCTTGGCTTATGCACTTGCTGCAAAATTATGGGCCTACCTACTACAATCATTCAAGTGATGTTGGGGGACACCACTGGTGATAAGATAGTTTTCTGTGTTTTACTGCATTGACTCAAGCCGCTTATTCCTACATTGTCCTGTTACGACACAAATTTGATGTCATGTCTTGAGACTGTTTGATTTCACAGGGCAGAAGCTGCTTCTATAGGGGCCTTGTGGAGCAATGGTCTTCCCCTGTACTGCTGTTCTCATTCTTTGGAGAATGTCCTTGCTGTTTCATGGGTATTACGGGTAAAGAGCAACAATAGATCTTTGAATGACTAAAAAATGGAAGCGAGTAGAATACATGAGCACATTAGGAAAACAATACTCAACACTGAGGGATCAAGAAAGAATTTTTGGGGCTTTCAGCGGCAGGTTTTGGCACAATTTGCAAGGAGATTTCAAGAGCAGAGGCATCCAAGAAGTGGAATCAACTACCAGAAGGATACGTGAAGCTGAACATAGATGCCACTTTGAAAGGGAATCCGAGACTAGCAGGTGCTGGTGGCATCTTGAGGGACTAAAATCGCATCTTGGTAATTATTGTTTGGGCTTAGTGATATGGTGTGTAGATGGAAATTTATGGACTTTGAGGGAGATTCCAGCACGGTTATCAGGTGCAGAGATGGAAAGGACAAATGGCCCTGCTCGCTAAATGTTTTTGAAAAAATTTGGGCCCTTGGGTGTTACACACTTCCTTTGAGCGTATTTGGTGTTAACTAGACGAGGTTATTGCGCATCATTCAGAAAGAAGAAGAGGTTGATGTACTTGGAGTGGTATCCAAATCAATGCTTGTGGTAACATGGTTCTAAGGCATAGTGTGTGTATAGGGAGCGTCTAATAATATATAGATAAGATCTGATGTAAAACGGCTGAATAATGTAGGCTGAAAGACATACACGCTTCTAAATAGACTTTGTTTGTGAAATGCAGTATTCCCATTTTTTTTTTTTAAAAGAAAATTGCTGGGGGTTGTGTGCTAGCTAGAATTAGTCATTTTGAAGCTTGGTTTTAAGGCTAATATCTCAAACGTAAATTTTATTGGATGGTTCTGATGTTAGAAATGTATCATTTGTGTAAAAATATGGAGAGCTTTTATTGTTTAAATAAATTTTGCGGATAGTTGCATAGTTTATTGGAAGCTTGTTTCTGGAATATTTTTGGGCATTGGTGTCAGGTTTGTCAATTTCTCCATGAGTGAAAGCTTTTATTGTTTAAAGAAATTTTGCCGATAGTTGCATAGTTTACGCAGTTGTCTTTGTATACTTTTTTCTTTCTTGAACGGATTCACACACACACAAACACATATACTATTGTTTGGATACATTATATAATATTTATGTATGCGTGTCTGTTCATGCTCTCAAATGATATGGATGTGGAATCTGTAACTTTGACAAATGAATATATGCATGATTATTCATGTTTCATCTGGGTGTCATAAATCTATAGCCAACGCATGATACTTAAAATTTGTCTTAAAAACTTATTTTCTTTGAAGTATTAACTGTTGTTACTTTAGTTCACTTAGTTGCAGTTATGTGGTTTTCTTTAGCGATTTCATGCCATTCTTTATCAGCTAAACTTTCACAATGTATTTCCTTCACAGGCTTCTGAACAAATGACAGTGCAAAATGTTTGGACTTTAAAAATGAAGGAGGCTGTTCTTGCAGTTAGAGTCAGTCCTGATGCTAAATACATGGCTGTTTCTCTGTATGATAATACCGTCAAGGTTTGTTTATGATTCTTTTCTTTTTGCCTTTATATAGACACCAGATGACAAGTTCTCCATTTCAACTTTTGGTCTTTATGGTGGGGTTTTCTTTCTTGTGTTAACTCATTGCCTGTGTGGTATATTAATACAGAAAGAAACAAGACTGCCATCATGAGAGGCTTTTGATGTGTTGCATGATATGAAAGGATTCTTGATAAATATTATGCAAAGAAACAAATGTAGTTAAAATAATTGAAATGAAAACATTTGTGTTGAAGAGGTATCCCTGGACAGTGTGTTTGATTTAACTGGGGACCATGTGTGTGTAGATAAGGAGATACTCAATGAATGACACATGATGGTAAATACATAAGCAATTATGGTAAAGTTGAAACAGTGATATGGCATTTAATCATATTTGAAGAGAATGCAGCACATGACTAAGAAATTTTTATACTGACTTGTATGTCCTAAATGTGAACTGAAACACTATACGGTAAGGCAGACATAAGAAACATAGAAAATGCATATTTACTCATCTCTACAGATGCAAAGTGCATTAATATGGAGCATGACTTGTTGATCTCTGTGGCAGAGTTATCATTAACTAGCAATCCTGCTTAAATTTTGTTTTTTTGTAAGCACTTTAGAACATTGGAGTTGATTTAATTTGGTCTACTCTCTCTCTCTCCCCCCACCCCAGCAACTCTTATCTCTCACTGGGATCGCCCAATAAAACAATAATTCAATGAACAGATTTGGCAACTTTTGGTTAGGGTTTCTCACCCATGCTGGGGCATCATGTATGATTATTCAAGAAAGAGGTTGGTTGCAAAAAAGAAGAAACTTAACTGACATAGGGGTTAATAGAAGGTGTTTTGGCTATTGGGATTCTAAACTACTTGGTTTCAGCTCCCAACGTAGCTTGAATTCCTTTACAATAAACAGAAAAAATGTGATGCTTAGATTTGATGAGATTCTGGAGAGGTGCAGAACTATATAAATGGAGCAGGTTTATTGGTTGGTTACAGCACTATTATGCTTCAAAACTCAAATGTTGGAGATTCTTAGATCATAGGGCTGGAGGAAAAAATTATATCGAAGTTGTAGGTTTCCAATTTTAACATTGAATTATGAATCCTGATGGTATCATTGGTGCTTCTATTGGTTTATTGCTTATGCAGTATGGGAAATCAGTAGAAGTTGAAGGAAGCTGAACCTTTTCTTTTTGAGAAAGGTGTATACTTTCTATAAGAATTTCCCTGTCCTTTACATATTGTGAAATTCAAAATTGTAAATTTCTCGGGGAAGAAATTCACATTGTAGTGTATGGTTAGTCATGTGGCTGCATGTTTCTGTTTTATCATAATTTGGCTCTTTGCTAATGGTCTTGTTAATTAGATTGACCTGTAACATTCTCATTTGAATATAAATTATTTTCTGTTGTGATGTCCGTTGACAACCACATACATCTATGCAGGTGTACTTTTTGGACAGTCAGAAGTTTTTTCTATCTCTGTATGGTCACAAGCTCCCTGTACATTGCATTGATATCTCATCGGATGGTGATTTGCTAGTCAGTGGTTCGTTAGACAAAAATGTGAAGATCTGGGGCTTGGATTTTGGGGATTGCCACAAATCCATATATGCTCATACTGATAGGTCTTCTTCTCTCCTTTTTATCTTTTTAAATCTGGAACCTTATTTATTTTAGAACAAAACATCAGTTTCAAGGGAAACATTAAAATTCTTTCTGGCTGATTGGTGATGGACTGATTATCTGCTTAACAGTGTCATGGCAGTGCAGTTTGTGCGTAACACGCATTATTTTTTTAGTGCGGGGAAAGATCGGCTAGTGAAGTATTGGGATGCTGATAAGTTCGAGTTGCTTTTGACATTGGAAGGGCATCATTCTCCTGTTTGGTGCCTTGCAGTTAGCCATAATGGTGATTTTGTCATCAGCGGGTCCCATGATAGGTCCATCCGCCGCTGGGATCGTACTCAAGAGCCATTCTTCATTGAGGCAGTTTATTCATTCCCTACCTTTGTACATTTTTTTTGTGAACAAAAAGAGAATATAAATATCTTTGTATACATCCTTATAATGATATTACAAAGGGACCAAAGGGAATTACTTGTTTGTTCAGGAAGAGAGGGAGAAGAGGCTAGAGGAAATTTTCGAATCTGGATTGGGAGATGCAGTGGAAAGCGTCAATGTTCTGAAAGAAGATCCTCCTGAACAGGAGGCTGTGGGTGTGGCTGGGAAACAGACAAAGGAAACCATTAGTGCAACCGACTCAATTATTGATGCGCTCGACATGGCAGAGGAAGAAGCTAAACGCATTCGCATGCATGAGGTACTTGATCTATGTTTTACTCATAAGATTGTGGGGAACTACTGGTGGCTTTTTTAATCTTCGGTATACAAAAACAAGATGGTAGTTTGAGGACAATGACAGATGAGGATGCTTAATTCCAAAACGTAAAAAATTATTTCATTTTGAGCCTTCTAATTCAGTCGCAGGTTACATGATCGTGTGTTGTATTCCCAACACTTCTCTGTTCAATACAATTATTCTTATATGATCCAGGTGGGGGGAAGAGGTGCACAGGTAGCTGATCTCCCACCAAATCTTATGATGCTGGGACTTTCACCATCAGATTATGTTCTCCGGGCTGTTTCTTCTGTTCAAACCAATGACCTGGAGCCGACATTACTGGTAACTTTGTAGCTCATCTTTAATATGTTTTTTCATTACAATATATATATTGGTTTGCTGTTGAGGTACTTAGAAGCAAGCCTTATGCATGCCATCATTGAAACATGAAGTTTTAGGTTTTGTTATATTACTGTCGACCAAGTGTGTTTGTGTGCTATGATATTGTACATATGCCAAAGAACATGGATTTATAAAGTTTTCTAATCACCTACTGACTTGCATAATCATATGAGGGATATTTATCAAAATACACTGGACTTTTTAACAATTCAACAGTTTACCCTTTCAACTATTCAGCTCATGTTCATGTGGATTTTGATGGGTATTTTGATTGTAAACCAAAAGATAGGGCAAAATGTAAACTGTGAATCTCTCACATGTATTTTAATAAATTTCACATAATTTACTTCCACTCAGAAAGAGTGAGAGACCTGTCATCATTTCTTACATCCAGAGACTTTGGTTATCTATAGAGATTGTTTTCTCCATTTTTAGGATGATATAAACTTATGCAATTTCTGTTATGATGTCCTGTTAGTTCTATATTCTGGATTTCTTCACTTATGTCTAAATCAGTTTGTAATAGATATGAGGTTCTTGTCTTCCTTTTGAATTGTAACAGTATGACGTAAATTTTATCATGGGCTTTCCATGACATCATGTTCTTTGCTCACATCCATATACACCTTGTCATGTCTTAAAAATCATCTTGGTTGAGCCTCGAGCATGTGATATTGTGCCTTTTGGAAATCTTTCTTGTATTACTTGCTTCCCATAGTCATTGATTAGTTAGCAACAAAAGAAAGGCCTTACCGATTGAATTGAGATTGGTATTAATTGGGCAGGACTTCGGAAAGACTCTTAATGAATTGAGGAGGGTCCTCTTAAGAAAAGGGTTGGTCAGCTTGTTTGGTGTTTGGTAGCAAACTTCAAGGGTTCAAACCCGTTGACTCCCTCATCCATATTAGGACATCTAAGACTGGGCCAAAGCTTAAAAGACGATTGGGTCCTCTAGAATTTATTAGTTGAGGGTGTTAGCTGTTGAGAGTTGTCTGTTTTGTTATAATGTAATTCTATACCTGCAGGGTTAATGCTCTATAGTGACCTAATTCAGCTTTTCTTTTCTTCTTTTTTTTTTCTTTTTTCGCAAAATGAATCTGCTGTTAACATCTATGAGACTGGATGTCAGTTCCAAGGACCTTGGAGGCTGTGCAAACCATCATTTGTCTCTGTCGGTTGTCTTCACTTCCAAGGACCTTGTTTTACTAGTCTTTAATGGTTTTGTGAACAAAATTATCAATCTACAACGTGTGTTAGTAATGCTTTCACAACAAACTCTTCCACCTATTTTGTGTGTTACTTTTTCTTGAATGTTGTAGCTCATCTGGTAAGTTTTTTGTCTTTTTGGGTGAATAAACTGGCATTCAAACTGTAGATATTAGTAATTTGGATATACCTTCTCAAGAAATGAGGGAAAAGAATGATGTGGACCTTATATCCTATTTTATACGTCAGGAACCCAAACGCTGTTGGACACTGTAGCTTTCCTTTGTTCACTGTTACACTCAATTGGTAGAATATTGTCTCAGAGGAAACATGAATACTGTGATAATGCTGAAGCTGCCGTCTTATTTTTCTTTAGATAAAACTACGCCCCTTACAATCATGTTTAACGTTAGTAATGTACTTGTGTGATGGATTCCATCGTTCCCTTATCTAAGTTGATTGTCAGCCCTTATTGGAAAATTAAGATGCCCTTGACTTATATTTTCCAGGAGAGGTAATGTTTTTGGTACCGATTGGAAGTACTTCTTTTGTGCAGTCTTTACCATTCACTGATGCTTTGAAGCTTATGGCATATTTGAAGGACTGGACACTTGGTCCTGATAAGGTATTCTTTATTAGAAATACTCTCTTTTGGTTCTCTGTTTTATGTTCTGCTCAATTCAATTCCCTAAAGCAGGTGCCATCTCAAGTCTTGCAGTTGCAGTGACTTGGGTGATTCTTTCAACTCATCCCACAAATGCATTAACAAATGACTGCTTAAATGCCAAAGTGATAATCCTAGAATGCTGAGTACTTCTAAAAGAAGCTACAATTTGTTTCTTTCCTTTGTTTCTTTTAATGTGCCCTATTGTGATTCATGCACTAAAACTCACAACAACATTGCATCTTTCTATCTCCATGTCTATTCTTTGCCACATGTTTCTAATTGCCTATTATATGTTGTTCTTGTTTTTCAAGTCCTATTTGCAGTAACTACAAGCTAGGAAATGGAAGGGTGAATCTTTCTGTTGCCAGCAGGTTACCCAACACATAGTGTAGCCATGATTTGATCGCTAATGACCGACAAGTCGAGCTTGATTGTAGTCACCTGTTAATCGCTTTTGAAATTAACTCTTATTTCTCATGGTTCTTTTTGGTCTATATGCAGGTGGAACTTGTTTGCAAAATTGCCACATTTCTTGTTCAGACACATCATAACCAGTTGATTGCTACTCCCGCAGCCAGACCAATCTTGACTGCTCTGAATGGCGTGCTTCATAAAAGGGTAAAAGTAA
>NW_006495273.1:10676249-10693591 GCF_000471905.2 Amborella trichopoda | reverse complement strand
TTTCAGAGACATAAATGAACATTAGGCTGTTGGATTGTTTTAGTAGACATGATAGTTATTCTGATGTGTATCTTTGCTACTTTATTTAGTTACTATATTTTATGCTTGGAGTCTTATAATTAATGTCTGTTTTCCTGTCTACATATCAATGCCCAGTTGTTAAATGCATCCAGCCAAGTGTGTGTAAGAACTATATTTCAATGCATGTGTATAGACATGCTTAAGTTTTCATAGAAGTTACTTAGCAAAGAAAAGGCTTTCATAAAAGACCCTGGTGCTCCACAGAATAATAGTCAATATTTGGGGCATGCCGAACTAGTTCCACCTTGTGCTTTCATTTGTCAAGCAAAGTGATTATGACTCTCTCACAACATTCATGGCTTGTAGTACATGTGTCTGGTTTTGGCAATCGTGTGGTGGCTTTTCTCATAACTGTGTTCTCCAGTATGTCACTTCATATATTTCATGTCGGGTTTATGTCTCTTGTTGGGTATACCATGACTCCTATATCTCATTGGGTATTTACTTTGTGCCCATATACTGGGTACCCTGCTCAGCCTGAGTGACTCAGGTGAATATGAGTCGACCCGCCTGAGCTTTCTTTAAGTTTGGTGGATCATTAAAAGACACCTTTGATCGATCATATCTACCATATAATGCATTGAATAGGTGAAGAATCAAGATCTCTAAGAGGTTTCAAGAAATGGTGTTGTACAGCCACGGAAGGACTTGGAAAAGTCGTGTGTCCACTTAGGTCACATAATGTCGAGTTAGGTCGCACAATGTCTGATATTAATAAATGATAAAGTGTAAACGTACAACAGTACTCCTACAATATTACAAGAGTATCCTTTCATGATGTTTACATTTATTGAACGATCACAAGAATCAGAAAAAATACAACAAAATTACAATAACAATTAACAACATTTCAATAACCAAACTACCATTCTGCATACGCTTCCCTTGACACGGATACGGGTGATTAATTAGCATTAGTTTGTGCGGAAGGAGATCATGGCACTTGCTGGGCATGGTCTTGGTGAAGATATCAACTACTTGGTCAATTGAAGGAATACATGGATGAAGTAGTTCACCCTTTTGAAATTGTTCACAAACTAAATGACGGTCAACTTCAATATATTTGGTCCTTAAAACTGGTTTATTAGCCATCTTGATAGCACTGATATTATTACTATATCGTGGAGATGAGGCACTAATTGATGCCCATATCACTTTATAGATCGTCTATGCCAAACCACATAACTGCTGGTAGAAAACATAGCCTTATGCTTTGATTCTGATGTGGACTTGTTTTGCTGATTAGAAAACGTAGCCACTGCTGGTAGAAAACATATGCCATATGCTTGTGATTTAGAAACCCATTTGTAACTTGTGCAGAACCGTTTTTTTCAACTTGTGTTATTTCTCTCTATAGAAAAGAGGCGACTCTGGTGCTTTAAATATTACCGTGGTGCATTTGTATCCACAAGATTGTTTCATCAATGCTCTATTTCCTTGTATCCTAGGGATAAATTTACCTAGTAGAACTTAGATGCACACTGATTCATATCAGTAAGGGGCAAATATTGTCTTGGAGCGGTCTATTCGTGCCAGGAAACAAGAAGATTGTAATTCCTGTTTTGGTTCATAAGAAAAGATTTTATGACTATCATTTTATTGCCCCATTTCACCTACCATTTTCAACAGATAGCAAATAATTCGTTGTGCAGCAGTGTAGTGTTGATGAGGGGGATTTGGGACAATTTGACTAACAACATTGACGACATGGGTAATACATTGTCGAGTCACTGTGAGGTATCCAGGACTCCCAACAAGGCACTGATAGGTAGAAGAATAAGACAATTTATCATTGTCATTATTAGAATACTTCACATTAAACTATAATGGAGTATCCACAATCTTTGAATCTGTAAGATGGGCAAGTTGTACAAGTCACCTTCAGAGTTCAAATACACACTGTGAGAGGCTAATATGACTGCTGGTTCTCTTGCCAAGGAAGGCACCAGGGGCGGGACAAATTGAGTTGTATCCTGCACCTTTTTTTAGTGCTGCACGCTAGGGATACCACCCCCACCTTTTTTCTAGTGATAGGTCCTTTTTTCCCACCTCTCTGACTTCTTACATGTATTGAACAATACCCGGCTTGTAGGCTGCCCATTTCTTGCTCCTTAATGGACCACTGGGTTGGTTGTGGGTTGACATTTTGTATCGATGTACAAGGTTCTTATATGTATTAGAGTTGATTGTTTCAAAAGAAAGAACAAAACTGGGGAAGTTGTATATGATCTTGGTTATATTTATGCTGTCCAATCTGATAGCCTTGTGGAGTATAATAAGATTCTAGCCCCTAAAAATATTCAAAATGACCAGTGTCCTTCATTTTTAAACCCATTGGGGAGAACCTCCTTTAATGTTGAAACTCCAGCGTTTAAAATGAAGGACACTCCTCTGCATGGCTTGCCTTCAACGCAAGTCTTCAGTTGCATATTTATAAGACATAGAAGTGGGAGAAATATCTGTGGAAGCTACACATGAACCACAATTGTTGGGATCTCCTAACCTAAGTGGCAATCTTGCTCCAGAATCTCACCTCAGAGCTCTGGGAGATGGATCTTCAAGGGATCAGAATTTTAAATATTTGGGATCTCAATACCCACTTTTAGGGATCTTGGTCCCACCTTTATTTATTGCTGGCTAGCAATGCAACTAATGTAGGCCTATTTATTGCTTGCTGACTATAAATGAAGGGATCCATGCATTAAAAAGTATATATAGCCTTAAAACTTTATATAATTTGTAAGGTTAAGGTTAGGTGCAAGATCCCAAAGGTTTAAATCGAGATCCCTAATTTTTGGGGAACTCGATCCTTGATATGTGGCTTGTACCAACGGTGCTCCCAACTGTAGGGATCTTCTATGCTTTGTTGATTCCCCTCTCCCATTCCCAACAACTATGATATGAATGATGTGTGTACATGAGCCGTTTTGGAGGATGAGAAATACAAGATCAATGACATACAACTAAAGTAGAAGATTTGTTCAAAGTGGATACGTGGGGTAGATCTAACAATGATGAAGGGTAAATGGAGACCCGTAGATGGGACATCACTAGTATCTGACATTGGTGAAGTCAGACGGCACGCAAATGGGAGAATTCTTTCGTTTTTGAAATAGTTTTGGAGAGGCTGCATATGGCTGGGTATCAATGGATGGGGACCATAGTTATCGGGATCTCCTACTTTGGTAGGCGATCCCTTCTAGGATCTTGATTCTATCGCTCCCGGAATAGATCTCTTAGGGATCTCGATTTTTAAATTTTGGGATCTCGAACCCCACTGATAGAGATCCCGATTCCTGCGGTCAGGGATCTGGATCCCAACCTTAAGGACCAAGACAACAACCAAACTAATGATTTTCTTTGTTTATGGCCAACTAGCAACACAACTATTGCTTGCTTGCTATCAATAATAAGATCCCTACTTTAAAGAGTTTACATAATCCTAGATTATCATACACTGTAAGGTTGGTAATATAATCCCCAAAAAATTGGGATCAAGATCCCGAAAGGTTGGAAACTTGATCCTTAACATTTGGGGATCTCGATCCCTAACATGTGCATTGTACGGATCGCGTTTCCAACTATAGGGATCTTCTAGCATTTCACGATCCCTTGCTACCGATCCTGATCCCGATCCCAACAACTATAATGGGCACAAAGGAGCAGAAAATTCCAACAAAATAAGGGTGTTATCTGAGGATGGGCAGATTTGTGTAGATTGGAAATAACGCATGATAAAAAGAATGCAGCCTTTGGTTCTAGTTTATCACACTCATTATTAGGGAGAAGAGTAGCAAACGTAACCAAAAACTCTAAGGTGATCATATTTATGTCTTCACTTAAACAAGTGCTCAAACTGGACCATGCCATCTAAAGTTTCTTTAGGCGCTCTGTTAATCAAATAAATACTCGTATGACTTGCTTCAACAGAATATACCTTAGGCACCTGAGGTTGATGCCTCAGTGCTCTGCAGGTCTCCCTGATGTAGCAGATTCTTTGCTTTGTGACACCATTTTGTTCTGGGTAAGAGGGCAGGACCTCTGTTGTAAGATTCCATGATCCAATAAGAACTGTTGAAACTGCTGTGAGAGAAAATGTTTTTCAATCATGGTATGAAATTGTTTAAGCACATAAAATTTCAAAGGTTGATCTCAAGAAATAATCCAATCTTTATCTCATCCAATTATTAACAAACAAGAACAAAATACATTTTCCTCATCTTGATGGATCCAAACTTGGTCCCCACACATCACCATTGATCAAAGGTATAAAAATATGAGGAATTTACGAAAGAAAAGGCAATTTATGAGATTTTGCAGTATAATAATTATGACAAACAAAACTCAAGATTGTGTTTTTCCCATAAAATTTGTTCATAAGACTGTTAAAAGAAAATAAGATACCTAGCTTATGATTCTTTGACTTCATTTAAGTGACAATGTCATACATCCAATCTTCATTCGCACTCTTAATATCATCATATGTTCAAGTGCATACTTGGGAGTAGATTTAGTCGATGGGAAATCAAAGGAGAAAACTGTCCATGTTTGCGTCACTGTTTAACTGCCTTTTCCCATTCTAAGATCCTGGACTAAGCAACCAGGGGAGTGAAATTAGGTAATGCTGTTATTATCAACAAGTTGTGACACAAATCTCAAAGTAAGTTTAGGAACATGAATAGTTTTCAGTAAGGAGTGGTGATAGGAATCTAAACGGAAAATGGATATAAATCCAAATAATAGAGATAGGAAGAGAATTTCCATCAGCAACATACAGTGTTCTATCATAATTATAATGAGCAATGTGCTGAATTTCTGCACGTCGTTCGTCATATGGGTGGTAGTACCAGAGCTGATAATCCAAGCCTGATACATACTAGAGGAGTCTCCCTTGGCGACAATTTCCTTGAGGACCTATTCTATCATTTCCAAACAAAGCAACACAAGAGTACTTGATGCCGAGGTCTTGTAGACATAGGAATTTTTAGCAAAGTGCTATCATCTTGCATCTGAATCATTGTTGTCTGAACCTGACCAGACTGGTTGATTCGAACTGGGAACAGGTGAACTGGTGGCTATTCCGGTCTGGTTGACCCCCCCCCGCCCCCCCCAAAGATTGGAATGGCCATTGAATTGGCCTCAAACCGAGAAACCAGTAGGTCTAATTACCAGACCAACGCTTAACCAAACAGGGTGGTCCAAAATGAGGGTAAAGACGATACCATTTTTTTTTTTTTTTCCGGTTATTTTTGTTGTTTATAGTTGTTTTTTCCATCCATTTGAAAATAAATATGGACAGTTTGGTCCTTTTCAGAAATTAGGAGGGTTATGGAGCTTTAAAATGGATTTTTAAACAGTGCTATTTCGGCGTGTTTTCTTTCTCGACCATAAAGCCTCCAATTTCTTTTGCGAAAATTTGGCAACTTCCAGGTAGGATACTAGCCATTAGTCCACCTAATTTCAAGCCCCAAGCAAGATTGTTGCATTATTTTCTTGATTTGTTTGTGTTATATTTAGAAAAAACAGATTTTTAGGGTTTTTGTTAAAGATGAATTTCTGTTTTCCATAAATTAATGCAGTAGGTCGTTTCCTTTATTCAATTAATTGTTTTTGTTTCTTATATTGTTGTAGGTTTGTGCTTTTTTGGTAGCTTATGTGCATTTTTAGCAAGTAAATGTTTTTTTTTTTTTTTGGGGTGGGTTTTTTGCGGAATTTGTTTTTGATTGTTTTTTTAGTCTTTAATATTTCAGTGGAACTATATAGATGTAAAATGTTCCATAATTTTGTTCCTCATAATTTTTTTGGAGTTTTCCTACTTTCTATTTTTTCTTGATTACTCTATATTTCCTTTGTGTTTTTCTAATTTTTGTAGTTTTCCTTTTTTTTAATTTTGAACAGTCTGACCGGTGAACTGTTCTGGTCTAGATGGCCTTACCAGAGCAGTGCCCACACTAGTTCGGCCACGGGTTGGGTCTTAACAACATTGATCTAAGTAGAACTCTTACCAACAGTAGCAACCAAGGCACGAGTCTTTGGATTCTTGGGGGGCCTCTTCTGGCACATGGATATAACATGGCCAAGTTACTTACAATACGACATATCGCATTTGGATTTTTGGGACATTGAGATGATACAGGGCCATAGTCTTTGCAAGTGTCATATTGGACCTTATTGAAATCCTATAGAAGCCAAAAGAGCTGCATCATGGGCTGCACTCATTACGTTTCCCTTTAATCTTGTTTCTTCGACTAATAGTTCTACTTATGCATTGGTTAAATCTGATATTGTGGGTCTATTCAGGATTGACGATTTGGTAAAATTAAAGTTATCTCAAAGTCCCATTAAGAGCTAGTGCAAAAGGGATCTATCTCGAAATGAGCTCATGGTTTCCTATGCTCTAGGAACTTAGAGTTTCTATGATTCCCATCTTATTCCACAGTGTCCATAGAGAACAGTAATACTCCTTATTGCCACGGCCTTAGTGAAGCCCCACGCTCCGACCATTCGACACTTGTATACTCAACTCTTTGAGGACAAGTCAGCCAACCCACACAAGTGTGCCCTAACTAGGCACAATAGAAAAACCTACACAATAGGAAGAGCTTTGTATTCACTAGTGCTCAAATACTAAAAACTTTTTGAGGTACCTCCCAATGAGGGGTCCTCCTCGTTATACTAGCTCTCAAATACTTACTACTTTTTGAGGTACCTCTCAAATGAGGGGTCCTCCTCTTTTTACCTTACAATGAATGGTCAAAATTTGTATGAGTGTCACTAATCCAATGTTTAGGAATACTGCAGTTATACAATGTTCTAGAGAACACTTTCCAGTTCTTTTCTTAGGATGAATCTAGAAGCCTTCTAGACCCTCCATGACTTTCCTAGATTCTCTAGAACCTTCCGGACCAGTGTGATAAATAAATGAACTATTGTACAATATGCACAAAATTTGCAGGGACAACTCATAGCTTCGTTTGGGGCATCACGTTCTCCCACACCTAATCTGGCAATACCCTCGTCGTTCCTTCTTCATGAAACCTCTTGATTGACTCCTCAAATTGCGATAGTGTTTCTGTGTGCTCCCAGCTGGCCTCATTAATTAGCAGGTTCTTCCACTTGACCATGTCTTCTTTGTAAGGCAGTACTCCTCATCGACACACTGTTCAACATGCGAGGATGTATTCTACTTCCTTGTCAAAGGATAAGGTTGTTGATGTTGGTGCCCGCTTTGAAATCCTTCCCCTTGGGTCTTCCACATCTCGTAGTAGGGCTTCAACTGACATGCATGGAAGACAGGATGCACCTTGAGTCTAGAGGGTAGCTGAACCTTATATGCCACCTCCCCAATCTTCTTGGTTATGGAAAAGGTTCCTTCATACTTCCTGACTAGACCCTTATGCACTGTTTGGAATGCCTTGAATTGTTAGCGTGGGAGTTTCACTAGCACCAAATCTCCCACACCATATTTGACCAGCCATTTCTTTATGTCCGCCACTTCTTCATGTGCTTAGTAGCCTTGTCCTGGTCAGTCTTTTCTTGCCACCCTTACGCAAGCCAGTAGGTAGCAGGGCTTTTCCCTTTTAGCCAACCATAACTATATGTGGAGTGTGGGGTTTTTGTCCTGCTACCAACTCCATTAAATTTTTGGATGAAGGGTCATGCCAGAGTCCTTTTATCTCGTCACAGACTGCTCCTTGGAGGTGGCATGCTACTACCATAGATTCTTGTTTGGGTGCTGTTAGCTTTGCCTTCCTTAATTCCTCCGACTCTGGAGGAGCATCTTGTAAGGGTCTATTGGAGTTTGCTCCTGGCTTCCTTTCAATCTTTTGGTTTATCTCCCGTTTAGGAGGGAACCTTTGGGTAACTCTGGAGTCATCACATCTTTGAATTCATCCAGATTTTGTTCGACTTCCTTAGGCACCATTTCTTTAGGGTCCTCGCCTCTAGACATCTTCACCATTGTAGCCATATATATCAGTTCTCCTTTTTTACCCCCCTAGTGAGCTGCAAGGGCAATAGAGTCTTGAGAGGAGTCTTGGGGCCTTGCACCACAGGCACCACGCATGGAGACCCTTCTTTCATGATGGAATCTGAGTTCACAAATGGAAGGGGCATTGCTTTTACTCGACTAAGGAAGTCCATTTTAAGGACAACCTGGTAATCATCCATAGGGACAATGGATAGGTCTACTTTCCAACAGCCGTAGTCCTAAATGGTTGGCCTCTTCAGCAGAGACACTTGTGTGTAGCACCTGTATCGACCATTGCCTTTGTCAGCTTCCGATTCCTTGCTTGGTGGCTTTGATTTCTAATGATGATCAGTGCATAATGAGTAGCCATGAGTATCTTCTTTAGGAGCAATAGATTCCTCTTAATTCTTGCTCATATTTGGAGGATGAAAATGCTAGGAGGGCTTCCAAGAAGAGCAAGAAATAGTTTGACTTTTTTTATTTAAATTTTGAGCACAAAGTTAATATTATGTGGAATGAGATGGTCGACTGTATTAAAAAAGTAGCAAAAGTAGTTTTAGCATAAACTAGAGGGCAAAGAAATTTCAATAAGGAAACCTGGTGGTTGAGTGAGGAGGTTCAAAAGGCAATTAGTGAAAAACTGATCATGTTATAAAGCTTGATAGTGTAATAGAAATGACCAAAAGCTTAGAAGATTATAAAAAGTGCTCAGAAAAACACTAAGAAAGTAGTAAGTAATATTATATTTAAAGTTTATGATAATCTATACAATAAACTAGGGATAAGAGAAGGTGAAAAAGATGTCTCCAAACTAGCAAAAATGAGAGAGTGGAAGTGTAGGGATCATATTAGATGCATTAAGAGCAAGGAGCATAGGATCTTGGTCAAAGATGACGATGTCAACAAAAGATGGAGAATTTATTTTCAGAAATTGTTAAATGATGAACATTATGAGAACATAACATTAGGAGGAACCTTTGACATAAATGAGGTGGAGGTCATAATTCACAGGATTAAGATATTTGAAGTAAAACAAGCTTTGAGAAAGATGAAGATAGGAAAGGCTTTAAGACCAATTGGTATCTTGATAGAGGTTTGGAAGTGCATGGGGGAGATTGGCATATACTGGTTACTAAGGTGTTCAACAAGGTGTTGAGAACATTTCCTCAAAAAGAACAAGGCAAGAACAAAGAATATGCCAGATAAATGGAGAAAAAACATTGTGGTGCCTATATACAAGAACAAAGGAGACATACAAAATTGTATGAACTATTGAGGGATCAAACATATGCGCCACAATATAAAGTTGTGGGAGAGACTAGTTGAGCAACGACTAAGGTGTGAAACAAGTGTATCAGAAAATCAGTTTGGTTTTATGCTAGGGAGGTCAACTATCGAAACCATTTTCCTACTCAGGTAACTAACTGAGAAGTTTAGGGTGAAGGGCAAATACCGTCACTTGGTTTTTATTGATTTAGAGAAAGCATACGATAGGGTGCCTAGAGACATAACTTGGTTGATATTAGAAAAGAAAGGAGTCACTAGAGCCTATATGGACATAGTGAGAGATATGTATGATGGAGCGCTACCTAGTGTGCAGACAAACTAGTGGAGTGAGTTTTTAGTGGCAATGGGCCTACATCAGGGGTCGGCACTGAGCCCCTAACTCTTTGTTTTGGTTATGGACGAGTTAACCAGACACCTATAAGATGAGGTACTGTGGTGCATGTTGTTCGTAGATGACATAATTTTGATCGATGAGACTAGAGGTTGTGTGAACCTAAAGTTAGAACGTTGGAGGGATGCTTTAGAGTCTAAAGGTTTTAAAATTAGCGGGACTAATACATAAAATATAGAATGCAAGTTTAGTAATATAAGAGTAGATATGAGGAAGTAGGTCAGATTGATGATCAAGAAATACTTAAAAGAAATTATTTCAGATATTTAGCGTCGATAATCCAAGAGAATGCAGAGATTGAGGAAGATGTTGCACATGGAATTAAAGTTGTTGGGTGAAGTGGAGATGAACATCGGAGTCTTATGTGATCCTTACATACCATTGAGACTAAAAGAGAAGTTCTATAGGACACTATAAGACCAACCATGCTTTATGGTGCGGAATGTTGGGCGGCCAAGAAACAACATATTCATAGCATGAGTGTAGCTAAGATGAGGATGTTGAGATGGATGATTGGCAAGGCAAGAAATGATAGAATTAAGAATGAATACATACGAGGGAACTTAGGTCTGGTTTCAATAGGCGATAAGATGAGGGAAAGTAGACTTAGGTGGGCTAGCCATGTTCAGTGCTGACCTAATACTACACCGGTTAGGAGGTGCGATTTGGTTCAATTAGAAGGCTCGAAAAGGAAAAAAGGAAAGCATTGGGATTTTGTGGCCATTTAAATGCCTTACGAGGGCATGTAATGAAATTTTATAATAATGGAATAATGAACTCCAGTAGGAGTATAGTCTAGACGGGCCAAAGTTGGCAATATTGATGCCATAACTCAAACGAAGCTTGACAAGCTAGGTCGAGTTGAGTACTAAAACCTTATAATCCTGGGCATATAGCACAATTGAGAAGGGTTTGCAGGGTTACCCCTCGATGAGGTCGGAGAGATGCCCAAGGGACTTTGTGACCCTTGTGTGTGATTGACAGGCCTGAAGGGGCAAGGGCCATATCCTCATTAGGACCATCACACGACATGTACGTATAATAGTCGTATTGGAAAGTAGACACTGTTGAGGGTGTTGCATGTACATGTGCGAGACATAGAACCCATGCACTAATGGCGATGAGTGTGCACAACTTTGTGTCCTAGGCCTTTCCCTAAGGGGAACTTGTAGTCCATAGACTAGGATTATGTTCCCATCAGTGTTTCAAAAAGCGCTAGGCAGCACCTAGGCGAACGCCCAAAACTTGGGCGGCTCAGTAATTTCTTTTTTTTTTTTTGGTTTTTATCTCTCTAAAATATCCTCTAATGGGTTTTAGGTTTGAAACCTAAAACCCACAATTTTGCACCTTTAATATTAAAAAAATTGAACCAAAAATGGCCTCAACAAGCATCATTTCCGCCCTGGGCGGCTGCCTAGGCAAGTTCAGACGGGTGCCTAGGTGGGTTCCCGGGCACCTGAGGATACCCGCCTAATTTGGCCGCCTAGGCATGGGCGATGTGCCCAGGCCTTCTGGACCGGCTAGGCGGCCGCCCAGGCGCTGAGTGGTCCGCTTTTTGAAACACTGGTTCCCATCACCTATTGGATGGCTTGGACTATCATGAACCTCTGTGATGGATTGTAGGTCATGGGAATTATTGAGTCAGTTTGAGAAAGTGACTGTGGGACATAGTCACTAGTAGAGATGGAGTGCCTCAATGTTTTTGCATTTTCCTTAACTAAGTTGGATGTGATTCCCATCAAATTAATTTTAAAATTAATTAATTTTGTTCTAAATGATTTGTAGAATATTAAATAAAATTTTAAAAATCTTGGGATAGTTTATTTCATGAAAATTGATTTTTAAATTAGCTAAAAACTGAATGTTTAGGTATTTAAATATTTAGAGAAGAAAATAAAATACTTCAAGTACTTCTAAAAATCATTTTCTCTACCTAATAATTATTTAATATTATGGAGGCCCATAATACTCTAGGCCCACCTTGATGGGGGGCGTGGGTCTCACTATGCCTCCATAAGTGGGATGCCCCACTTTTGTCCCCATTCCATATAGTGTGGCTTATGCAATAAACCATGCAATTGACTTCTCGTGAAATAAAAAATTTTGTGAAAGAGGCTAATTGATTTCAAGAAGGGAATATGTAAACAATTAATTGAAAATAAAAACAATGCATAATATACTTTTTCTACACAAAATATTTGATATGATTAGGTTAAGGAAGCTAAGAGATAAGGTTATAACACCTTCTATTAGATCATGATGGCTGATCTATAGATTGTATGGGTACGATCTGTCACCTCACATGCCACCTATGATCTATAATCTAGATGAAATCTCTATAAGGATGGCTAAACCCTAAAAACTCTAATCTTAGCCTCACTACTATGAGACATCTCTATGGGGGGTCATCTCTACACACCATAGCCTTGAGCTCTTTCTCTCCCTCATAGGTGGCACACCAACCTCTCTCTCTGTACTCCTCTCTCTCTCTCTCACACGCATACTCTCGAAGTATAAAAGAAAGGGGCACGCCCCAAGGATTTCAAACACAAAAGGGGGCATGCCCCACATAGATAGAGAAGAAAGAAAGGCCCATCTTCATGTGCTTGCTCTCAAGTACTAAGTAAGGGTTTAGCCTAACTTCCCGTTTGCTGAGATTCAAGAAAGACCTAGATTTCATGCGCCATTGGTAGAGGAGATCTGGTGTAAGGTGTGCAAAGTCCACTAGAGGTAATCTTTTGGCACATTGTCTTGTTTTATGCTTTCTTGTTCCCAATCTCGATTACCAATCTCAATTAATGTAATCTTGATTATGTAATGAAGAGTTTTTGAAAAGTGGCAGCCAGTGAGAATCCATTTATTTGATTTTTGATTGTAATTCTTGGACGTATGTAAGTGTTCTAGTTTCATTTTATAGACAAATATTGTCCATAACTTTAAATAGACAAGATTGAAGTGGGGCTTGGATGGTTGGAGGTAAATCATGCACTTTTTTTAAGAGAAAAACGTACTTCTATTGAAGAAGAAAGAAAAGAAGCCTAAGGCTTGAGCCCTAGGTGGGGAGAAAACGTTAGGGTTTCGCTCAAAATTGCACGTGTTTGGCAGAAATTTCTTGCTGATTTTATTGTTTTCTCAAATTTTCCTGCATATGTTTCTCAATCTCAACTTTTATTCCGTTAATGGTTTGCAGCGATCCTACCTGAGACTCCTTATTGTCCGCTTCCTTGGGGTCATACAACCTTTCCGTGAGGGCATTAAGGGCCTTTCTCTTTAGGGCGTTTCCATGCCCAATGTGGTCCATCAAAAATGAAGCACTTTACATTTTGTGACTTTCATGTGTCCTTGTAATTTTTTCCTTATTTACCATCCTTTGCACTTGAGGGCATGCGAGGTCCCTCTTTGTGGCTAGAGACTCTCTCGACCTCCTCCAACTTTGCCTTGGTTACTCTTGAAGGGTCGTTCCTTCTGAACCCCACCAACAACTTGGCCACAGCCAAGGCCAAGGCAAGGTCTTTTACTCCACGTCATTGAAGCTCTTGTTTGGCCCATTGTTCCAAACCATCCACGAAGTTGAAGAATAGGTCCTTTTCGGCCGTGTCGGGATCTCCAACATAAGGGTGGAGAATACCGTGACATAGTCACGAATGGTACCAATATGCCTTAATTGTTTCAAGTTTTTATGGGCCAAGTATTCAACTTTTTCAGGATAAAATTGTCTCTTGATTTCCCTCTTAAATTCCTCCCAAGGGTCGGTCATGCTACTACCCTGCTCGGCATCGGCGTGCCTTCTATGCCATTAAAGTGTGGCTTACATGGTAGCAGCATGTACCTTTGACCTTTCGTCCCTTAAGGAGATGGCCTCAAAGTACGTCTCCATCTGCCACAAGAAGTTGTCCAACTCTTAGGCACCCCTCCGCCTATTAAAGGTTTTAGGGTCAGGTGTGCATACTTTGGGGGTCTCTTGGGCCAAAGGCCTCCATTGCTCATAGCTTTCTTGCACAGGCCAAGTCACTTCTTAGGTCTTCAACTTGATCCTGTAGCTTTGAGAGGGATGCCATCACCTTGTCCTCAGAGGATTCTTTCTCCTTTTGGTGAGCATCCATCATCTCATTCAAGGCACTTGAGGTCCTTGAGCCCTGCCTCAAGTCCCTCTATATTGTTGTCAATTTCCATAAATTGGTCCTATCCATCAGGCACGGCAAGCTCCAGCAGCGCAAGCCGTTTTTCTAAAGCAGCCAAGGTGTCTTGGGATCCACAAGCTTAGTAGCTCCTACAAGCCTGGCTCAGATACCACTTGTCTCAGCCTTAGTGAAACCCCGCACTCTGACCATGTGGCAGTCGTACACTCAACCCTTTATAGACAAGTCAGCCAATACACACAAGTGTGCACTAACTAGGTGCAGTAGGAAAACCAACCTAGGAGAGAGAGAGAGGGCCACAATAGAATAGGAAGAGTTCTGTATTCACTAGTGGTCAAATGCCTACAACTTTTTGAGTTACCTCCCAAATGAGGGTTCCTCCTCATATAGGCAATTGGCCTTATAATGAATAGTCGGGATTTGTACAAGTGTCACTAATCCAATGGTTAGGAATATTCATTCATGCAATGTTCTAGAGAGCACCTTTTTAGTTCCTTCAATCTAGAAGACTTCTAGACCCTCTATGAGTTTCCTAGAATTCTCTAAAACCTTTTGGACGAGTGCGATAAAAAAAGGGGACTATTGTACAATATGTACAAATTTCGTAAGGACAACTCATAGCTTCTTTTGGGGCGTCACATTATGCTTCTATTCTCCACCATCAAATTTATCAACTCTTGCTCAATATAGTAGAATTTAGTAGTATGATTAGTTCCCTGGTATATCTTCTTCAACTAATACCACATCTCCTTCCACTTTGAAAAGAGGCTAGTTCTAGGGCAATGCTGTCCTCAACTGATTGGAGAATCTGGGTTTGGTGTTGGTAGTTCTCCATTTTGAGAACCTTTTCCATCTGCAGGTCTAGGTGTAGACCATCCACTATTCCAGACAAATCTTTACCCTTTAAAAAGTTATCCATAATAGAAGTCCAGAGGAAATATTTTTTTCCCTTTGAGTTTGGAAGGCAGAACAGGTGGTGTTTCATTCCCCATGGCAATTATTGATCTCCACCGGAGTTAATAACACAGTGATCAAAGAAAAACCAGCGCTAGAAGAAAATAAGTGTAGACTGCCCATTATTTTTGACAGAGAAATCAGCATTTTTCAAAATACTAACTGAGGTCAGTAGTAGAAACCGATCTCCACCTCATACACTGATTGTAGGCTAATCTTGATCAAAATCTTTGAACAGTAATGAGAAAAACCCCAGATTTTAATGGAAAAAATTATAAACTTATCTCACACAAAATGAGAAAGGTAGTTAGGTTTATGCTTTATCAAATATGACGGAGGATCCCTTGAATCAAAGAGTTATAGACTTACCCGAGAGTGCAAAGGATCTTTGTAGTGGAGAGATTGGGTATGGAAGCCCTAATTTGGTCACCAAGAGACTAAATCAAAACTTCACAGCAGAGAGATAGGGTACAAATCCCTAGTTTGATCTCCAAAAGACAAATTGAAACTCAATGAACGCGCTACGATACAATATTAAATACACTTTTGATCTTTCAGATCTGCTTTAGAATGCATCAAACCTAGTAAAAAATCTAAGATCCCAAGGTGGTTTCAAGAAAATGTGTTATACAGCCAAGGACGGACTTGGAAAATTCATGTGTCTCCACTGATATCACGCGATGTCTCATATTAAAGTGTAAATGTACAACATTATCCATAATGACAGTATTACAGAAATATCATTTGGCCATACTTCCATTTACTAAATGTCCATAAAAAAAAGAAAAATACAATTAAGGTACAATAAAATTAACACGTTTTCACTTCCAGACTATCCCTCTTTTCAGAGTGTTGAGCAGTAACAGTAAAGTGTGGATTGAAATTATTCAACAGTACCAAACATGGGCTCGTGTAATGGCCGTAGGCCATGTCAGGTTTGGTAAATGCACATGTAATGGGCTAGCATGGCCATTGTTGGCTTTGTAATGCCCATGCATGATAGAATGGGCATGTATGAGATTGTAATGACTGGCGGAGTGGCTTGACCAGACTAGTAACCACCTTTAATGATCCGTGATAAGCCATTGATATGGGGCTTGAGTTTGCAACTACTGCACCAGGTGGTGGGCATTTATGGTGGTGCAACTGTTAACTGGTGTCTGTAGAGCACACGAGGGCTATATAAACCCTTACGCAGACTATTGAGGGGCATCTATGGCTGCAAATGAGCAGACTGCATATGAGCGAGTGTAATGTGAACATTAGACTGTTTTCTATGCTTTGTGTGATTGTCTAGCTCTAACCTTTCGTGTGTGTGCTTGTGGAAGGCTGTCCTAGGCTTGGTTTGGGTTCGACTTACACTAGATGCTGCACGGTTAGAATTTCAGAGAAACTTGTAGTCTATGATCTGTTTCTTACTCTATCACTAATGGGGTGCAAGAGTGAGCATGAATGAAGTCACCAAATTCTGTTTTGAGATTTTGTTGAGCTCTTGGATCTTTAACTTTATTGCCATTTGATCCTCTAATTGTTTTTCTTTCAAAGTTTGTGTCGGGTGGCTTTTTCTGGCACTGTTATGCATCCAAGGATGGTGTTCTGCAATCACGTTCACCAGAGCATCACAGAATCAATTTTTGTTTTCTTTGGCTGTGTAGAACTCCTCTTTTACAATGCTGTCTTCACCTTATCTCACTTTGTTACGTAAATTAGAAAAATAAAAAAAATTGCATCTTGCAAATTTTATAGTCTGATGCGGCCAGCTGAAGCCCATCGGTGCTCCTTCAATTTTGTTTATTAGTGGAAATTTGTTTCTTATGTAGCCCTTAGTAGCTTCTTTGATTTGTTGAGAAGCAACTTGCTTCTTTTCTGTACTTGTGCTATTATAATCCATCTTTCATGTTACCAGGAATGCAAAGATACACTGGGTTTCAATCTAGCTGCAATGGACCATCTGAAGGTTAGTGACAACATTGCTGAACAAGTATAATGGATGGTTTTATATCAAATTTTAAAATTGAATTGTGAATTGTGATTGTTGTGTTGCAGCAATTACTATGGTCAAAGTCTGATGCTCCTTTCAGAAATGCAAAGGCAAAGCTCTTAGAAATACGTGCTCGGCATTCAAATTTTACAGATCGGAATGTGGAAGTTAAAGGGAGGCAGAAAAGGAAGAAGGCCTCTCATGAAACACACCTTGGAGCTTGATATTTTCTAGGGATATTGCACTAGTTAGTCAGGAAGTTTTTGTTGAGTTGTAATAATAGATGAAATTAGCGCTCCGGCAACAATTTTGTTTAATTTACATATATATGAGAGAGTGAGAGAGGCAATATTCTGCATTTTGCTTAGGAGCATGGTATATATATATATATATATATATATATATATATATATATAGAGAGAGAGAGAGAGAGAGAGAGAGAGAGAGAGAGACGACACTATACTACGTACTACTACTTCGTCGTACGTACGACGTACGCGTGTCGTACTTCTACGTCTACGTAGTACGTAGTTAGTAGTT